>OZ020303.1:21228995-21711495 GCA_963971305.1 Arcuatula senhousia | reverse complement strand
CTTTTTGTCGAGATACCGATTTGGCATATCTCGCATTATTATATGTTGCCTTGTAAAAAGTTTTGAATAATGCATTATATTTATGTTAACTTTGAAATATTTTCTCCTAAAGTAACTAATTAGAAGACATCTTTGTACAGCTGATGAGCAAGAAAACTTTTAGACATGTAACATGTACAATAATTGCAACAAATTGAATAGAAAATATCAACAATAAGGGAAAGAAATGACATTGATAAAATTTCACCCAAAGACATGCGAGTCTCGGTGGCGCAATCGGTTAGCGCGTTCGGCTGTTATCCGAAAGGTTGGTGGTTCGAGCCCACCCAGGGACGTGGCATAATTTTTGATAGCATTGAAACGTTATGTGGATTTCGCATTATTAAATTGAGAAAAACCTAAGACTTTCTTACTACATGAACGAAGTTTTTCAAATTTATTTCAATTTGTCGTCTTAGCATGTACGCTTTTTGTCGAGATACCGATTTGGCATATCTCGCATTATTATATGTTGCCTTGTAAAAAGTTTTGAATAATGCATTATATTTATGTTAACTTTGAAATATTTTCTCCTAAAGTAACTAATTAGAAGACATCTTTGTACAGCTGATCATGAGCAAGAAAACGTTTTGCGCATTTGTGCATTACGTTTTAATTTTAGACATGTAACATGTACAATAATTACAACAAATTGAATGGAAAATATCAACAATAAGGGAAAAAATGACATTGATAAAATTTCACCCTAAGACATGCGAGTCTCTGTGGTGCAAAGTGAAAAGTGAAGCAGTTGTGTTTATTTCCGGAGGACTAAATTATTCTCGTTGTTGGATTTTGAGCTTGGATTTTGGTATTCCAGTTTTAATTCTAATGTGAGTGTTTGTGACTTCATTAGAGAACTTTTTATTCCTTAAGAATTCCGAAACACGTTGCTTCTACGATTATATTTGATACAATCTATCACCAGAGGGAGCGTCTATCAACACTGACCTCTATACTATCGCGCTAAGGATCACGGGAAATATTTTAATGATATTCAATCCCCGAATTCGGGGATATTAGCCACAATCCTAAGCGCGATAGTATAGAGGTCAGTGTTGATAGACGCTCCCTCTGGTGATAGATTGATATTTGATATTTTAATTGACGTCCTAGATATTAACCTGAAAAGTCGCAGAAGGCCAAGTCGTTCGATACCTTTTGCTTTAGGTTTCAAGATACAATATTTTCGAAATACTTTTGCTGAAGGTAACCATTGACAATCAATATGGTTATGTTGCCGCCTTATTTAATAAAAGCACTTGAAGGAGCCTGTATGACATTTTCTAATGTTAACTTTAGTATTCATGGTGATAGTGACAAAACACGGATTTCTATTATGTTTGACAATAATCTGCATGGTAGAACTAAAAGAAAATCGACCGCAACAAAACAAAGGGATAAACAAAGACATGAACAATATGTATAGAAAATATCAACGAAATGACATTGATAAAATTTCACCCTAAGACATGCGAGTCTCTGTAGAGCAATCGGTTAGCGCGTTATGTGGATTTCGCATTATTAAATTGAGAAAAACCTAAGACTTTCTTACTACATGAACGAAGTTGTGATGGTCGTTGGATGTACCTTGGTGAAAATGTAAACAAAGTGTGTCCATAAAATTCCGTTGTTTTGGTGAGTTATCGCCGTGAATTGACATTTTGACTTTTCCCGTATTGCATTTATGTGTTTGTGAACTGTTTTGCATCAATCGTTTGCCTAGAAAGACTGTGTATACCCCCATTTCCCTGTATCTTTGATAGGGAAAAGGGGGAGCTGGGAGCGTTTGATTTGTATTTTTAAGATCTGACTAATTACCGCAATGTTGTCACAAAACAACGCACCACCTACATCCCAAGTGAGTGGTAATTTTTCGACCGGGGAGTGTAATGGAGCTGCGTATGCGTCAAATAGATACCAGGACAGGAACGTGAATAGAAGATTTGTAAAGGAAACAACCGTTAGAATTTCAAAGATAAATACCAATGTTATTAGTGCCTATGATGTCATTAAAGCAGTAGAGAAGGTGTGTGGAAGGAATACTGTGTATGCAGTAGTTCCAAACAAGGAGAGTTTCAACTCGTATGAAATTACAATGGACAAACTGGACAATGCGTATAAGTTAACAAACGGCGTACAATTTAAAGAAAAGGATTACGAGTGTTCGTTGATACATGGAGATTCTATAGTAGTCTATTTTCTGTGTCTACCAGCATACGTTGAAGATGAGGATCTACTCTGCCGTCTTAGAAGACTTAATGTGAAGATGCTATCTCCCGTGCAAAGACAAACATATCCAGGTACTCAAGTAGCGAAAAGGACACGTTACGTACGCGTCAAGTTTCCCACTGGAATGACGTCGCTCGCCTAGTCTATGGCTTTCGAAACGTGTGAAGGAAGAAGATATTATAAAGTGAAACATGAAAATCAGAAGAAAGTCTGCTCGGAGTGTTATAGCCCCAGCCACAATTTTCGATTTTGTCCTAATGTGAAATTCAATGTTTGTCATGAAATGGGTCACACCAAGAGAGATTGCGTAACTGAAAAATGCGGAGGTTGTAATAAATATCCACAGCACTGTGTATGTGGTGGTGGTGGTTTTGAAGGCCCCTGATATTTTGAAAGACAAGAGGATGAACTGCATACTGATTTATCGTTCCAACCGGAAGTCAGGAAAATGGATGAGAACATGATGGAGAAGGTCAATGATGATATTAGTGATATAAACGAAATAGAAGCTGAAGAAGTTTGTCAAAAGTGTAGTAACAATCCATGTGTATGTTTACAAGAAGTCAATCAGGAAGTTGGGTCGAAGGAATTAGATGCTGATGCTAGGAAAGGCATTCACATTTCAACTGTAGTATCAGTTCAAGCTGAAGTGCATCATGTTGATATAGAAGGTGAAGTAAATAGCGCGGAAATCCAAGATGTTTCCTCTGGAAATGAGAATGGCAAGAGTCAATCAGAAAATATTCGCCACTCAGTAGAAGACAACCAAACTGTCCAGGAAGAGAAAGAGGTGTCCGATGAAAAGGAATCTTCAGAAGATGTGGTTGCTGAAAATGTGTATGGTAACACCTCGGATCATGTCGTAGAAGACATGACTAGAGGTGGTGTGAAAGAAGATATTGATCATACCTGAAGTAGTTCCAACAGTGAACAGTGTAGGTCTGATCAAGTAAATGTTGAATATTAAGTGTATTTTCGAAGAGGTAGAATTCCAGCGAAAGTGAATCTGAAGTATGCTTTAAGAAGACAGTCAAGATCAAGGTCCCCCTTTAAAAGAGACTAACAATGGATCTCATAAAATGCATTGTATTTATTTTAACAATGGTTGTCATAGTGTCACATAACTGTAATGGTTTGAGACGTGTAGATAAGTTGAAGAACTATTTTGCATATATGGAAGATAAATATTTTGATATTATGTTATTACAAGAAACATTTTGGTCTGATGATTTTGTAGATTCTATTTCACATTTGTATAATGGCAAGATATTTTATAGTTATAGTGGAAGAAATAGACAAGGTGTTGCAATATTGGTTAAAAATTGTATCATCAAAGATGATGAAGGTAGATTTGTTCATATATCATATGAAGAAGATGAATCTTTTTTCAATATTTTAAGTGTTTATGCACCTAACTGTGTTAAAGAAAGATCGAAGTTTTTTGACACTTTTAATAATTATCTACATGGTTTAGATAACATCATAGTTGGTGGTGATTTTAACACCTCATTGTCAAAATTAGATCGTGGTAAAGAAACCTCGCATTTTGAAGACTGTGCATATAAGTCATTAGTTGACATTGTTAATAGTAGAAATGTCTATGATGTTTGGAGAGCTAGGAATGATTTTGTCAGACATTTTTCTTTTAAGAGACTGTGTAATGATGTGTTACAGCAAAGTAGAATAGATTATTTTTTGATAAGAAGATCTTTATCTTATAACATACAAACAGTGTATTATAATGAGACTTGTTTAAGTGATCATGCATATGTGGTATTGAATGAAAATATTAATGATATTGAAAGAGGACCTGGATTGTGGGTCTTAAACAATACTGTTTTATTAGATGATGAGTATGTTAGTACTGTTAGAAAAATTATAAATGAACAAATGGCATGTCATTTATATTTATCTGATATTTTGATATGGTGGGACAACCTCAAATACAACATTAAAAGATTTTCACAAGATTTTTGTAGTAGAAAGGCAAAAGAGAAAAAGAAGGAATTTTATTTTTTACAGAACAAATTTGATAGATTGTCTAAAGATTTTGATGAAGATAGAAAAGTTGAAATAACTATTTATGAAAATTTGAAATTAGAGTTACAAGAATATGAAGCAAAGGTGTGTAAAGGTGCTATTCTAAGATCAAAGGCAAAATGGGCTGTTGATTCAGATTGTAATTCCAAGTATTTTAAATTTAGAAAAATATAAACAGAATAGCAATTGTGTTCAAGAGATATTATGTGATGATGGTAAAATAGTATTAGACACTGAGGGTATTTTACATGAGGAATATAAGTTTTATAGTTCATTGTATTCATGTGTTGAAACTAATGATAAAGATATGCATGAACTGTTTTTAGCTCACCTGACCCGAAGGGTCATGTGAGCTATTGTCATCACTTGGCGTCCGTCGTCCGTCCGTCGTCCGTCGTCCGTCGTCCGTCGTCCGTAAACTTTTTAAAACGTTAACTCCTCTGACACCATAAGTCCAATTGCAACCAAACTTGGTATTGTTGATTATTAGCATTCGGTGCTTAGAACTGATGTGGGGATTTTTGATTCGTCGTAAAACATGGCCGCCATGGCTAAAAATAGAACATAGGGGTAAAATGCATTTTTTTGCAAATAACTCAAAAACGGCTACAGATATCAAAATTCTGGCATAAGGTAAAAGTGATCAGCACCTCAAGATCTACCTACCCTGAAATTTTGAAGAAAATCCAAATACCCATGTAGGAGTTATTGCCCTTTTTGTGGATTTTTTGCAAATTTTGCACCTGTTTAGCTCATTATCTTGAAAACTATACAAGATATTTGAGAAATTTAAATTGCATATTGTTAAGCGCATCAAGATCTACAAAATTTGTAACAGGGTCAACGTTGTAGGACCTTTCCTTTGAGGAGTTATTGCCCTTGGAACGTCAAAATTGAGCATTTTAACTGCATTTCCTGAAATTGAAAATGTTAACTCCTCTGACACTTTAAGTCCAAATGGAACCAAACTTGGTATTATTGTTTATTATTATTAGGTGTATAGAACTGTTGTGGGGATTTTTGATTGGTTGTAAAACATGGCTGCTGTGGCTAAAAATAGAACATTAGGTTAAACTGCATTTTTTTGCAAATAACTCAAAAAGTGTGACAGATTTTTAGATTTTGATTGAGAACAAAAGTGATCAGCACCTTTAGATCCACCATATTGTCAGATGACCCCCTTATTAATCTTATGACCCTTTCAACGTTAAATAGATTTTGCCTTATAACCTTTTCTTCGGGCACATATGTCAGGTGAGCGATTCAGGCTCCTGGGAGCCTCTTGTTAATGATAAAGTTGTAGATAAAAATGATGTTGAAATGTGTGATGAACAAATATGTATTGAAGAAATAAGCAAAGCATTGTGGGAGATGTCAGTTAACAAAAGCCCAGGTTCTGATGGGCTAACAGTAGAATTTTATTGATTTTTTAATGACTTAAAATATATTTTATTGAATGTGTATAATGGTATTCATGAAAAACAAACATTGTCTAGAACTATGAAAATTGGTGTTCTTAGTCTTATTTATTAGAAAAAGGGTGATAAAAGATTATTGAAGAATTACAGACCTATCTCTTTATTACAAGTAGATTATAAAAGTATAACAAAAGTTTTAGCTAATAGGTTTAAAAGGGTTTTACCTTCTATTGTATCTGAAAACCAGTCCTGTTGTATTTTAGGTAAAGATATTGCAGATACCATTTGTAATACAGTACGCCCAGGGACTTGTGACTACTATAGTCCCAATCCGACATGTCGGAAATCATAAATCCGACAAATTTATGGTAGGTAATCACAGCATGATCGACACTTGGTCAGACTGGGTCAGAGGTCATAAATCACCTAACCTAATTGAAAAACAGGTAAGAGATCGTAATTGGTTTACCTGTTAAAACGGTGAACCATAATTAAGTGATTTAGAGAAATTCGTTAGATTGTTTAAGTAAATTGGTATTTAATATTTTGAGGTTTCTTATTTCAATATATTACATGTTGTACTTGCAAGTTTGGTGTCGGTAAAACGGACAAGGAATGAAAAAAAATGACGAAAACTTAAATCATATGTTGATAAGTTTTCAATTCTGAATATCTTGGAATTTCTTTTATAAATAAGGCTTGAAATCAATAAATTGATTTATAGCAGTTATTTTCTTGCACCATATTTTAAAATCCCGGTTTAAAATGCCAACGAAGTTGTGTACATTAAACAAAGTAATCATGGACCATCATGCATTCGTCTACCCCAATAAATCATATACTAGATCACTCTTTTTCCTCTTTATGCTGTACAATGCAAGAGACTTCTTAAAAGGATGCAAATTCAAGGAAAGTTCGTCAATATGTATATGTTTGCTATTCTTAGTACATGTAGTACGGGGCCAACATCAATTTGCATAAATCAATAATACCTGCTCAGTTACAAGTCTATTTTTAGAACACTACAAATGTTTAAATTTTTGCCGTAATTTGATATGATAATTTTAAATGATAATTTGTAACAAAAACCTGATTTATTTACTAAAAAAATATTCAATTTCTCACGAATATTCGTAATTCTTTAAAGAAATGTTAACTTTGTCGCAAGTCCCGATCGGTAGTTTGACGTTTGAAAATATTTTTTTCTTTCCAAAAAGTTCATCATAAGATATTAACTGTTTAATACAATTTCGAAATATTAATTTTAACAATCGTTTCTGTTCATTTCATTTCAGTCCAAATCATCGTCGTTTTTAAATGAAATCAATGAAAAATCCGCAGAAGTTAACTTTGTCGCAAGCCTTTGATTGCCGTCTTTCAGTTATGCATTTGAGAATTAGAAATCTGATTATGAATTCTAAATGATAATTTGTTACAAAAACCTAATTCATTTATTAGAAATATTCAATTTGTCACAAATATAATGTACGTAATTCTTAAAAGACTGCATGATCAGCCGCTTACGTTAACTTTGGCGCAAGTCCCGACCGCCGGACTTTGACGCTTGAAAATATTTTTTTTCTTTCCAAAAAGTTCATCATAAGATATTAACTGTCTAATACAATTTCGAAATATGAATTTTAACAATCGTTTCTGTTCATCTCATTTTAGTCCAAATCATCGTCGTTTTTAAATGAAATCAATGAAAAATCCGCAGAAGTTAACTTTGTCGCAAGCCTTTGATTGCCGTCTTTCAGTTATGCATTTGATAATTATAAACTGATTATGAATTCTAAATGATAATTTGTTACAAAAACCTAATTCATTTATTAGAAATATTCAATTTGTCACACATATAATGTACGTAATTCTTAAAAGACTGCATGATCAGCCGCTTACGTTAACTTTGGCGCAAGTCCCGACCGCCGGACTTTGACGCTCAAAAATATGTTTTTCTTTCCAAAAAGTTCATCATAAGATATTAACTGTTTAACACAATTTCGAAATATTAATTCTAACAATCGTTTCTGTTCATCTCATTTCAGTCCAAATCATCGTCGTTTTTAAATGAAATCAATGAAAAATCCGCAGAAGTTAACTTTGTCGCAAGCCTTTGACTGCCGTCTAAACGGTCTTTCAGTTATGAATTTTAGAATTAGAAAGCAGTTTTCCGAATAAAAGATTACAAAACGTTTTTGGTGTGTGCATTCAAAATTAGGCAGATTTTGATTTGTTAATTATCATAACCTAATTGCTTTTAATAATTTAAATTATTATACTTCAGTAGATTGTTTTCTATATAAAATACAGATAAATATTTTAGCTATTTCATCTTGAATTTGGTAAAAGTACTATTTCCCTAGGGATATAGTTAAAACTTTTTCCCTAGGGTAAAAGTACCGTAATACTATTTCGCGGGTTTTTTGTATGATTGGCAGTAGGCGTGGTTAGAGTACACTGTATACAAAGTAAAGAGTGAGCAGTAGGCGTGGCTTTAGTTAAGTTGTTTACCGATTCAGTATCATAAAACAATTGTTTACTGGTCATTCGGAAAACAGTACATTTGTTTCCCCTCGGTACTTACCATTTCCCTCGGCGCTACGCGCCTCGTGAAATAATAAGTACCTCGTGGAAACAAATGTACTGTTTCCCTCATGACCAGTAAACAATTGTATACTGTGTATCAAGTGCCGGCCACGGGTCAAGTCGTATACAAATTAAATTTTGATAGATCATAAAATCATTAATTACCTCATCCAAAGTCAGGTTTGGGGGATGAGTTAATTAGGTTGATAGTTTATATTGATGTTTTTAAATGAAATCAATGGAAAATCCACAGAAGTTAACTTTGTCGCAAGCCTTTGACTGCCGTCTAAACGGTCTTTCAGTTATGAATTTTAGAATTAGAAAGCAGTTTTCCGAATAAAAGATTACAAAACGTTTTTGGTGTGTGTATTCAAAATTAGGCAGATTTTGATTTGTTAATTATCATAACCTAATTGCTTTTAATAATTTAAACTGTGTCGCAAGTGCCGGCCACGGGTCAAGTCGTATACAAATTAATTTTTGATAGATCATAAAACGTTTCCGGTGTGTCTACAATAACCACAATTCTGACTTTTTCTCCTGTAATAATGGAGTGAGACAAGGAGAAAATATGTCACCCTTTCTTTTTGCAATTTTCCTTAATGACTTAGAATCGTTCTTAGAAGCTCAAAATAATAACGGACTTACTTCAATAAGTGAAGATATTGAATCCAACCTTGGAATATATCTCAAAATCTTTGCTATACTTTATGCAGACGACACGGTGCTAATGTCTGAATCCGCCGTCGGACTCCAACAACACATAGATAGTTTCTATAAGTATTGTTTAGACTGGAAACTGAAAGTTAATATAGATAAAACAAAAATTATATGTTTCTCTGTCGGAAGGCTTCCAAACAATTTACACTTTATTCTGGAAAATCAAGAAATTGAAATTGTCAAAGAATTTAATTATCTAGGCACAACCCTTAATAAAACTGGCAACTATAACTTAGCAATAAAAGCGCAGGCTGATAAGGGAACAAAAGCCATGTATGAAGTTTTGAGGTTGGGAAAATACCATAATTTATCTATTTCATGCCAATTAGACCTTTTTGATAAAATGGTAAAACCAATTTTACTATATAACTGTGAACTTTGGGGATATAAAAACTGTTACCAGATTGAAAAAGTACATTTAAAGTTTTGTAAACTTCTTTTAAGACTGAAATCTTCTACACCTAATTGTTTTGTGTATGGAGAACTTGGTCGATTTCCACTGATTGTAGACATAAAAAGTAGAATGATTTCATATTGGTCAAAATTGATTACTGGAAAACAAACAAAACTTTGTTCACTATCATACAAACTAATGTATCAACTGTATATCACTCAAAATATAAGCTTTCAATGGCTCGACTTTGTAAAAGGTATATTTAATGAGTGTGGACTTGCTAATTTCTGGAACTCTCAGACTATTCCAAACATTGAGTGGTTAAAATTCAAAATAAAACAATGTCTTTCTGATCAATTCAGACAAAATTGGCATGATGAAATTCAAAATTGCAGCAAAGCGACAAACTATCGATTATTCAAAGATTCGTTAGAACAAGAGAAATATTTTGATATTTTAACCGTAAAAGATGCTTTGTTTTTGTGCCAATTTAGAACAGGGAACCATAAGTTGCCTATTGAGACTGGAAGATGGCAAAATATAGAAAGAAACAATAGAAAATGCAATTTATGCAATGATCAAATCGGCGATGAATACCATTATATTTTAGAATGTCCAGTTTTGGCCGGTGACAGAAATAGACTTCTAAAAAGAAATCTTACAAGAAATCCAAATGTTTTAAAATTTAGAAATCTAATGACGTCACAAGATCAAATTACACTATCAAATTTAATCCAAATGCTACGAGTTATAAAGAAAAGAGCAAGTCCTCCCATTTAGTACTCTGTCATTGCTGTTATGTATGTCTGATTTTGTTTTGTGTATTTTTGTATTTGTTGTATATTATGTAAATAGTTTGTCTCTGTACCAATGGTTATGAGAAATAAAGTTATTATTATAGGGGACAAAACCCCCGAGATTCCGATGTGTCCATTAATTACCTCATCCAAAGTCAGGTTTTGGGGATGAGTTAATTAGGTTGATAGTTTATATTGATATTATAAATTGCATAAAAAGTTATAACTGATAGTGTAACCAATCTAAGAATAACGGAAGTAGCAAGGTTAAACCATAAATTAATCTTTGCGAAATATTAATTTATAGGGAATCGGCATATAATTTTGCTGTTTACGGGAATAAATGATACAAAAATAATTTTTTTGTAGACCTGACTGTCAGATGTTTCGGAATCGAAAATAATTTTGAAATGGGGACTGTTATAAAATACCAAAGCGATATGAAGAACGGTAAATTTGGTAATGTGGAAATATAACCTCTCATCAGCAGCATTCGAATAAAAAAATTGGAAGGTCAGAAACAAAACAAAAAATTAAGAAAGGAAAAGAACTCAATCCCCAAAACGTAGATAACAGTGAAGCTAAACCCTGGCCCGAGTTATATTGTAACTATTCTTGCATACATGCAAACTTCGGGTCTATAAAACTATTTGCATTCTTTCGAATTTACCAACAAACTAAAATAATTACAAACCAGGGATTTATTGTTTCTGGATAAAAGCTGATAATTACACTTTAATTCATATTCGATGGCAAAAGCGTAGTATATAATTAAAATCGTACAATTATATTAATTCTGAACTTTCACGATTGGTGAATGAAGGACTTTTTGGTATTTGAAAAAAAGACTATTTTCAGTAAAATGATAAGTTCTTATTTCCGATCGTATTTATTAACACATATTTATAAAGTTTACCAAAAAGTAAATTAGTTTTATTATAAACTACAGGTGTCCGCCATGCATGGTACAGGGCCGCGAAATCTTGCTGACAGTCGTTTGTCAAACCGGCTACCGCGGATCAAAGAAAGCAATGTGGCAAAATGAATAATTACGTCTGGGTCTTTTTGACTAAGTTCTATTTCCTTCTAGTGACAGTTGTAAAAAGAAATGAAGTATTAAACTTATACAAAAGAGTATACATCGCCGATACGTGATTGACGGCTATGAGGATAAAGTTTTCAACATCGTTGCATGACCGCATTACGGGTCTTGAAAAATAAAATGAATAAGGTTAAAAGTAAATTGTATTACATTTCAAGTAGTGTAAAGCTGTAGCATAACCTCTAAAAATCCTTTTTCATAGACGCTTCCAATCTGAAATCCTATCGAAGGCATAATATCAATAGATTTGAACATCGTCGCATAAGTCCCTGGGCGTACTGTATAAGAGACATTATTGATTTAGTTGAAAAGGACAATGTAGAAGGTTATATTTTGAAAATAGACCAAGAAAAAGCTTTTGACAGAGTCAGTCATGTATATTTATTTTCCACTCTTAGAAAATTCGGTTTTGGAGAGAACTTTGTGAAGTGGATTGAAGATTTTTACCATGATATTTGTAGTACTGTTAAATGTAATGGCTTTTTAACCAAGTATTTTGATGTTAAGAATGGTATAAGACAAGGTTGTCCTATAAGTGCTTTGTTGTATGTGTTGCCTGCCGAGTCTCTTCAGAGTGCGATTCGGGGCAACAAGGATATATTAGGAATAAAACTACCGAATCCACAAACAACTGCTTTAGCATTTCAACATGCAGATGATAATACTATCACTCTAGGAAATAGAGAGTCGATAAAAGAAGTTCTCTCTGTCTTTGAATTGTACTCTGGTGGGACCGGTGCCAAATTAATAAAGAAAAATCAGAAATTATGTGTATTGGTTCTGGACGTCACAATTAATTGATGATGAAGTAAAAGTGTATGGTTTAAAAGAATGTAAAGGTGTTTTACAAATATTAGGATTATATGTTGGTAGAGTTGTTACTGAATGTATTAAGCTTAATTGGAGTGACAAAATTAAAAGAATTAAAAATATTTTGAATATGTGGTTGCAAAGAAAGCTTACTTTACAAGGTAGATGTACTGTAATTAATTCACTATTAATGTCAAGATTATGGTACACGTTATCAGTATATTCCATACCTGATTGTATTGTTGATGAGGTCAAGAAATGTTGTTAAGATTTTTTATGGAATAAGAGATCACATTTAATTAAGTATAATACAGTAGTTGGTAGAAATTGTGAAGTTGGTTTTCAATTCCAAGATATTTATTTGAAGATGTTAGCTTTTAGATTGAAGTTTTTAACAAGACTTTTAAATCCTGAGTATGATGTTTAATGGAAGCACACATGTAGATAATTTCAAAGATCAGTTCATGGTATGGATCTTGAATTAGAATTGCTTTTCATGGAGATGAATAAAAACGATTTATGTTGTTTGCCTTCCTTTTATAGTGAAATGTTAATTGCCTGGCGATATGTTAAAGACAAAATAAATGTAGACTTGTGTACAGATTTTCTATACAGGCAACCTTTATTTTTGAACAAAGAAGTGCAGATTTGTAGGAAAAGGACAAGGTACGGTAAGGCCTGTATTTGGCCCCCTCTAAAACTGAAAAATAGAAAACTGATCTAGAGAAAAGTCCTTTTGTTATTTATTAAGTCAAATGAATGAAGAAGATAAAACAACTAAATTTATCAGAATTCTTCATGTTTATTATTTGAAATTGCTTGTCAAAACATGGTGAATATGTATGATTTCTTTCAAATTCACGGAAAATGGACAATATTTGGGTAATATTTTCAATTTTTAGATGCCAGCGACTACTTAGACCACAGTTATTGTTTATGAACTTTAATTTGCACTATAAAATGGTTATAAATCAGTTGAGAAATCCATGGTCTACGTTGTCGCTGGTCATTAAAAATAACAAAATAAGCATGAAAAATGACATATTTCAATGATTTTGATACTTTTGGACTACTTTAAGCCTCTATAAAATTGAAATTAGAGTAGATGATGGAAAATGTTTATCATTGTCAAAAAGTTTAATCATCTTACTTGAAACCTTAATGATATTTAAATCATTTACTTTGGATTTGATTTTCTTTAAATAGGGGGCCAAATATGGCCCTTACTGTACCTTGTCCTTTGTTTTGGAAGCACTTTATAAAGGCTAAAGTTTGCTGTTTAAAAGATATTTCATATGAAGTAAAACCTGGATTTTTACCAGAAAATTGTTTTATTGAAATGATCCAGGATTGTAATGAAGATTTTTGTCCCAATGTTATCAAAAGACAATACAGACAATTGATAGATGTTATTCCATCTGATTGGAAAGATACTGTTAACAATGTCTCAAATGTGAAATGTACAGAAAAATGTTCTGATTCCTATATTGCAATAGATGGAAAGTTAAAGTTATTCTATACATGTACTACAAAGATGTTTTATCACATTTTATTACTGAGATGATTTAAAGTGCCTGATTGTGTAGATTTTTGGAGGAACTGTTTCCATTGTGATCTGAATTTTGGTGTCATTTGGAGAAATGTTTTCTTCAATTGGAAACCTCCAGACCTTACTGAGTTAGATTTTAAGATTGTGCACAATAGAGTATTTACAAATGTAAAATTAGCAAAAATAGGTTTATCAGATAGTCCATTATGCTGTGTATGTAAAACGGAAGAAGAAGACTTTTTTTTATGATTGTGATAAGCTGTCAGATTTTCTTGAATATGTATTATCATTAATAGAAAAGTTATTTGAAAATTGTAATTCTGATAGAATGTCAACAGTGAATTTAAAAGAACTATTGTTTCTTGGATTACTTTGTTCTATGAAAGGTGTCAATGTCTGTTTCATTAATTTTATGTCTTCTGTTGTGAGACATAAAAAATTTTAAAAGAGAAATTTGTTGTCTATAAAGACTGAGAGGCTTGATTTAATTAGATTTTTTAAATATACACTGAGACACTATGTGGCTTATTTTCATTGTTACTGTAATGATGCAAGAATGAGACATGTATTTGTGAAGTATTCTCTTGACAACAATCCATTAGTATCAGAAACTGAGGATGTTCTAGTTTTTAACTTTTAGAATTATAACTTGTATTACTATATCTGTGATAAATGATAACTACAGACTCAAAGACTGTGTTATATGAAAATTGATGTAACTGTGATGTAAATGTATTAACTGTTTAATGTTGTAATTAAATAAAGATTAAAAAAAAGCGCGTTCGGCTGTTAACCGAAAGGCTGGTGGTTCGAACCCACCCAGGGACGTGGCAAAATTTTTGATAGCATTAGAAAAGGTTATATCGATTTCACATAAGTAAATTGAGAAAAACCTAAGACTTTTTTACTACATGAACGAAGTTTTTCAAATTTATTTCAATTTGTCGTCTTAGCATGTACGCTTTTTGTCGAGATACCGATTTGGCATATCTCGCATTATTATGTTGCCTTGTGAAAAGTTGTTTGCTAGACATTTGTTCAACGTTAAATCTTTCTTGTTATTTTGATTTTTTGCCTTTCTCATGGAACCAAAGACACAGGTTGTTTAAAATGTCACTTTATTTCTAATTTAAATAGCAAACGAAACCATACCCACCAGCATCATGCATTTGCCCATTACTTCTGATGGTCTTGTAAAGAATTCAATAGATATGTTATATTTCTAAATTCCGATCGGTTTTTTTTTTGAAGTTCGTTTTTCGAAAACAAACTTTTGAGTTGATGTGAACTTTGTACAACAGTTTATGACTCTTGAAATTATGAAATTTATTCAAAAGACATTTTCTAAATCGAGGACTTTAGTTCTTTTAACTATAATACTACATATTTTTAAAACATCTTATACAGAGAATGATTGTAACACCATATACTAAGTTTGAAGTATCACACCGCATTTCATGATACATCAAAACCCAACGAAAACGGTCAAAACCCATCTATTCTCATTTAAATAACAAAATAAAATGAAACGGATAATCTAGAGGATTCTGATCATTTTCTTTTGTTGTTTAAATAAGAACAGATGGGTCTTGACCGTATCTTCCAGGTTTTGATTTATCAGGTAACAAGGCGTGAGTATGCTTAATTTCGTATCGACAACATATTTATTTTATCCTGAGAACATATTTTTCAACAAGTTGGCATTTCATTGGACATAAAAATGTGTCCCTCTTACAGAGTTGTTGTTATACTACCAGGACGCTTAATTTTCTCATGATCTCGTGTGAAAAAAGAAGACAAAAGGAGCATTGTCGTGTAATCAAACTACACATTTTTACTTACATTTTAAGACACCTCGTAAGCCGATCAAGATTACAAAATAATAAGCATCAAACAGTCTCTAAGAAATTATCAATTTGTAGAAGAAATTCAAAGTTATGACAGAAGGGATGGATCCTGCTTGTATGAATATATTTCAGATTGTCTATTGTTATGAGATGATCATCTCACTACATATATCACTATTCTGTCTCACAACTGTGTAATATTTTGTGTTAATACATGCACAAGACCATATAATCGTAATCAAACAGAGATGTTTGGAGTCATTAAATTTGGCTTAACCCATCTTTTCTTTTATCATGCCTGAACCAATGTCCAGAATACAATGTCTCTTTATCTTGATTTGTGTGTTCTTCTTGAACAATTAATCGTCCCAGTTCTGTTTTTATTGCCTTTATTCAACGCCTTCAGATTTAATATTAATGAAAAGTAAATATCAATTTATTGTTTAATTCTGCGTGCTTTCAACTTATCAAATGTTTATTTGTTTCTGTGTTTTTGTTTGTTCTTAAATTTTTTTGGCTTGTTTGTAAATATGTTGTTGTTTATACTTATTTGTTTGCAATTGTTTTCCTTTTTAATTATTCTGCAATGTTAGCCACTAGTAATTAGTGTGTTTGCTCATAAACAATTTTGAAAAATCTTGCATTAATTAAAATTAAAATTAATGTTTTGCTATGTTTTGTTACCTTTGTTCACCAATTGTATTTAATAATATGCTTTCGTTATTAAAATTCAATCAGTTTCTTGTAACGAAATGGCAGATTCGGCTGTTAAATAGTAAAACCCGTTTCTATTTCTTCATTGTTACCATAACTTGTATTTTTGTTGTTGATCAGCACTGCTTGGTTATTTTATTATTACATGTGTATTGTAAGTTATTCTAATTGAATAGAAATAAGAAGAAATATGATTTTAAAATTTTTATTTAACATGTTGAACAGCAATAAATAAATACAAGATTTTTAAAATTAAACCTGGTTCTAAACATTTACAATGGAAGATCAATGTTTTCAGATTTTATGTACGATGAGAACTAGAATTTTCCCCAAAATAATATTACTTCATTTTACGATTCGTTTGATTGTAAAATGATCCTTTAAAAGTAAACATCTTTATACCGAGATTAATTTACCTCAAATCAAATTAGCTGATCAACAATTTAACCACTATATATTATCATTAGGATTTTTTTTAATAAAATGAGTGAATGCTGTATCAAAACTGTATTTAGAAGGTTGTTGTGCTATTTTACGAAACATGTTTAAGACGGATGTTCATACTATGAATTTGATTCAAATGGAAATTGTATCAAAACGTTATTTTTTATAGAGCATATTTTAAAGAAAATTGATCTCATGTTGGCAAGATTACTGAAAAAAAAGATTTTCCAAGTAAAAAAAAATGAAAGACTCGAGTCATAACTTTAAAAAACAAGAGGCTCCCAGGAGCCTGAATCGCTCACCTGAACTACATAGATACACATATTTTGTAGATACATGTATTATTATGCTTAACCATAGGTAATTTAAATTTCTGAAATATCTTGTTAAATCAAGATATAGGGCTTAATAAGTGCAAAATTTGGAAAAAAATTACGAAAAAGGGCAATAACTTCCACATTAGCAGTCGGATCTTTTTTCAAAATTTCAGGACAGGTAGATCTTAATATGCTGATCACTTTTGATTCTTGTACATTTTTGAAATCTGTAACCATTTTTGAGTTATAAGCAAAAAGACTGCAATTTACCCCTATGTTCTATTTTTAGCCCTGTTTGCCATGTTTTTTGACAAATCAAAAATTCGAACAATATAGTTGTAACATATATGCTATTATACAAGTGTGCCAAGTTTAAATGCAGTTGGTCTTATGGTGTCAGACAAGTTTATTTTCGAAATTCAGGGGAAAAGTAATGAAAAATGGTAAAATTTGACGTTTTAATGGCCATAACTCCTAAAGAAATAGTCCTACAGCTTTGACCCAGTACATGATATGTAAATCTGAATGTGCTTAATCATATGCAATTTGAATTTTTGAAATATCTTGTTTAGTTTTTAAGATATAGTGCTAAATAAGTGAAAAAAATGAAAAAATACAGAAAAAGGGCAATAACTCCTACATCGGAAGTTGGATCTTCTTGCAAATTCCAGGGCAGGTAGATCTTGAGGTGCCAAACACTTTTATTTTACCAGAATTTTAATAACTGTCACCTTTTTTGAGTTATTTTTAAAAAAACTGCAATTTACCACTATGTTCTATTTTTAGCTATGGCGGCCATGTTTTTTAACGAATCAAAAATTCAAACAATAGAATTGTGAAATGTAGCATATATGCTATTAAACATGTGTGCCAAGTTTAGATGCAGTTGGTCTTATGGTGTCAGACAAGTTAATCTTTGATATTCAGGGGACAGGTAATGAAAAATGGTAAATTTTGACGCTTTAAGGGCCATAACTCCTAATTACAAGAAATGTAGATCATGATGTGCTTAATCAAAATCCCTTTAAATTTTTGAAATATCTTGTATAGTTTTCAAGATATAGGGTTAAATATATATAAGTTAAACATATAAATTGAAAAAAATACAGAAAAAGGGCAATAACTCCTACATCGGTTGTTGGATCTTCTTGAAAATTTCAGGGCAGGTAGATCTTGAGGTGCTGAACACTTTTAACTTTGTGCCAGAATTTTGATATCTGTCACCGATTTTGAGTTATTTGCAAAAAACTGCAATTTACCTCTATGTTCTTTTTTAGCCATGGCGGCCCTGTTTTTTAACGAATCAAAAATCCAAACAATGGTTTGGAAGCACATATGCCAATTAACAACTGAACAAAGTTTGGTTGCAATTGGGCCTATGGTATCAGAGGAGTTAAAGTTTGAAAAGTTTACAGACAACGACAGACGACGACGGACGCCAAGTGATGGCAATACCTCACATGGCCTTTGGCCAGGTGAGCTAAAAAGCTTCATCGAGCGCAGCATGATACGACCGCAACATGTCGAACCCTGTTTTTTTAGACCCAATATTAATAGTCAATTGTTCTGGACACATGCAGCCCATAGTGAATTGACAACGTTTTTTGACACATGCAGCCTTTGGCGGACTTTCCATCTACATTTCAAAAGGAATCCATTTTTTTTCAAAAGCAAGCCAAAATTAATTACAGTTATAAAAATATTAGACCTTTAAGCTCCTAGTCAAGGGTCCCTGCAACCTTTCGTTTTTTTACCCTTTTTACCCCCAATAGCAATGAGGGGGAGGGGAGTGTCATGTAATAGACTATTTTCATATTTCTGGGATGACTGATTATTTTAGTCCTTCTCAACACTTTTTAGAGAGTTATCTTTTCCTGAGTAGGACAAACAAAAAAATATTGCATCAAGAAGGTCAGAATAAACTTGATTTTGTAATGTTTTCTTACAAATGTTTGATTGTAATCTTGATGGATTTGGACTAAAAAATAAGGATACATCAATAAGATGTTGATTTAGAACTATTTTTAGCTTAAAATAAGTGTAAAAGGGCATTTGGTCAATCTATCTGAACTTTTTGCTCTATGACATATTTGCATTCAGAAAGACAGTAACGAATCCTCTTAAGACATATTATTTGCTAAAACTAATAATTTCAATAATTTGAATCTAGATTTCCTAAAATAATGTATTAAAACTTTACTATTTTTCCTTTGCTCAATTATACAAAAAATGGTAAACCAGTCCATGTCGGGTCAGGTTCAGTCCAAAAAATACTAAATTATTCAGCAGTCCCTGAAATATGAAAATGGTTTATTAGTCCTCAATTTTGTAATTTTGCTACTTGATAAGAATTATTAAGCAAAAAAGTTGAAATCGGACAATGAACTGAAAAAAATAGATTTTTGCCCCTTTAAGCCTCTAATTGCATAACAGAAAAAGGCGGGTGCAATAATAAATCCTCCATTTTGTAACCACTTCTTGACAAGAATTAAATTGCAAAAAAAAATTCAAAATCGGATATGAAATTTAAAAAAATCCAATTGTCCCTTTTTGGGCCCTTTATTTCTAAATGAAAAAATGGGGCATCCCAAAATCAATTCGATATAAGGTTTAACGGTAAGGCATATCATTGTCAAATATAATATCATAGTAATTGGCCAACCAGAACCAAAGTTATAGTGGGGAACAAATAAAATATTTGAGTTTTATGCCCTTTTGGGCCCATAATTTCTTAAAGGATAAAGTACGGACCCCCTTCAATCGACCCCATTCATCCTTTTAAGGTATAGAATATAATTGTAAAATTTCACAGCATTTGGTAAACCATAACAAAAGTTATTGTTGGAACAAACAAAAAAGTAACATTTTGGCCCCTTTTTAGTCCCTAATTTCTAAACGAAAAATGGAAGACACTAAAATCGATCCAATCCATCCTTCCATGGTTCTGAACACCATTGTCAAACAAAGCGATCGTATGACTGGAACTAAAGTTATTGTATTAACACTAAAAGTTAACAGACAACGACGACGACTACGATGACAGCATCAAATGAAAGACAACATCATTTTTATATACATGTATAAATCCACTGATCTACTTTAATGTGACAACTTTTCCATGGCTTTTTTTACTATAATGAAATAGTTGCTGTTTTAAAATGTAATTAATTTGATACAAATGTAGTGTTAATTTAATTTGTTGCAGATTTACAAACAATTTAAAGGAACTATTGTATTTATTTGCAAATAAACTTTAATTCTAATAAATCTGAAATCTTATTAAAGACGTCTATGTCCTTTTGGACCTTTGACATTCGAAAGCCCCCAATGATACCTCTTTTCTTCTTTGCCTGATTTTTTTAGCAGCAGAACGGTCAGTTTTATAGACACTATATTAAATTATCCAACCAAATTTGGTTCAACTTGGCAAAGTGATCTCAGTTAAAAATTTTGAGAGGTTTAACAACAAACAAACGACATGTAGTAGCAATAGCACGGCCAGGTAAGCAAAAAAGGTGGATTAAGGATGTTCGCTGGTCAGTTTAAAAAAAAAACAAAGTATCTAACTTTATTTATTTAATGAATAGACATTAAGAAAAGGGTCACAAATAAGCATAAAAATATTCATAGGTTGCCGAACTCGTTTTCGAAATAATAAGCGCCCAAAATTCGACGGGAAAAGGATATCTCTGATTTTTACATATGTTTAACATTATACTTGTTTTATTGTTAAAACCTGTGAAAAAAAATAAATAAAACTTCACAAATTAGCTCTAAGTGACCGAATTAACCCTTTCATGAAAAGAAAATAGGGGGTTACTGCGCAAAAAAATTATCCCTATTTTAATGGTAAAACCCAGAGGACTCCGAAAATCTGACTGAAATTTCAAAAATGGACCAGGGATCATCCTTAAACCAGGTTTTATGGAAACCTGAAATGTAAAAACTAAAATCTTAAAAAGCTTAAAGTACTCCATAAGGAAAACAAATTCAGAAGTGGTGGGGTGAACAATGTATAGCACATGTTTAAAGACAGACACCTTTATATTTTTCACAATTTTACGAAAGCATTCGAAAATGTAAACATTTGGTACAATTCGTATCAGAAAAGTTTAGAGATAGGGCTGCAAAATATCCATAGAAAACTGTAATCAATTGACCAATTAGTTCTGCTTGGTGTTTTAAGAACTCTTAAGATTTGATAGAAAATTAAAAATTCCGATTACTTTCTGAAATTCGTTCTTGGATAGTTTTCAATTGTTTTTTTTTTTCATCTTTGTACACGAGAAATAAAAATGCCGTATAAAAGAACTTATTCACGATGTCTTCTCTAAATCTAGATTTTTTTACAAAAATCATTTGACTTATTTTTCTAAAATATCTTATCAAGATAAGACTCTTCCACCAGTTAGCAGTATGCTTGGTCATATTTGTCACTTTCAACAACAAATTGGCATTTCGATGGGCACGATTTTTTTAACAGAAACTCCTGTCTTCGTGAGCCGATAAAAGTTACAAGAAAATAAATAAAGTACGTCTCATACGATATGTAAAATTTTCCAGAGGAATTAATTCCTGATTGTTCGATTTAGGTTTTGGTTGTTCGTTGCACTGAGATGTTTATCCCAATGGTGTCTCACAACCAGGTCATGCTTTGTGTTACTACCAGATCATAAGATTTACAACCTGTTTAAACCCATCACTTCTTTTAAAATAGATGTACCAAGTCAGGACCATTTTGTATTGTTTTGTCTTTTCTTCTTGAACATTTTAGATTAATCTTACAAGTTCTGTTTGATTTATATGTAAATAAAGGTAATAACATAATTGCCGAACTTGGAGGATCAATTAATCTCAATGTTCAGGAGAAAAGACAAAACATGGAAGACACACCGGAATAGTTATAGATCGCAATGGTCCTGACTTGGTACAGGCCTTTTAAATGAATAGTCGGATCAACCAGGATGTATGGCTCGCCAATCCTCCCTCTTCCATTGAGATCTTTGGAACCGGTGGTAACACACAAAGGAACACGGTTATTAACGGTTTTTAATTCAATAATATGGAGTAGGCATTGCCTAAATGCGAGCATAGCTAAAAGGGACTACGTTTTGTTTCTATAATGTATTTGGGGCGAGATGCTATGGGGCGATTAAGCTTCGAGACACGTTAGTTTCGTACGTGCATATTACCAAGGCGAAACGAGCAGCTTATGTGTATTTATTATTTTAGTAATATTATTTTCTTGTAAAAAGCGCAATTCATTATTTTTTTAAGCATTATTTATTTTCTTATAAATTATTTTAACATTAACTCCGGCCCTGTAAAAATAATAACCCTTTCCGGACCATAAAAAATCTAAATCAGCATTAGCAAATTTCTCGCGGAAACAAATACCGTAGAGCTGTCCGCTCGAGCGTGCACTTCGTGCCCGCTTGCGAGCTATGCTCGCTATTAATAAAATGTCAGTATCAAATTATTGGTAAATTTTTGTGTACTATCAAATCAATCAAATGTTTATGTGTTTTATGGTTCTTGTAAGATTGCGTGTTTTGGCATTTTGTTTCTGTGCTCTATTTCCTTTAAAGTTTTCAATTATTCTGCAATTTTAGCTATAATAACCAAACGATTTCTAAAGCATAATTCTTGTATTTTGTTCAACCATTTGGTTTATTAATGTGGATTTATTGTCAAAATAGTTTCTTGTAATGAGAATGGCTTACTTGGCAGTTGAATAGTATAACCTGTTTCTATTTCTTAATTGTTAACATTATTTGTATCTTATTTGTTGACCAACACTGCTTGGTTATTTTGTTGTTATTATAAGTTTTTCTAAATGAATAAAATAAAACATGATTCTATTTTTTTATTTAACAGCAAACAGTTAATACAAAACTTGTAAAATTAAACATGGTCCTACACATTTACAATTGAAGATCAATGTTTTCAGATTTTATTCACGATGAGATCTATAATTTTCATAAACATATAACTTCAGTGGCCATTGTTAGTGAAATAATCATTCATAAAAGTAAGCATTTTTATACTAAGATTGATTTACTTAAAATCAAATCTGCTGATCAGCAATTAAACATACATACAATAATAATTATTTGAAAATTGAATCATAAAATGGGTGAATGATATATCAAAACTACATTTAGAAGTTTTCTTCAGCTTCTTCTTCTATGAATAACTAAACTGTGCTTTTGATCCAAATGGAAAACCAATCTAAATGTTATTTATGTCTAGAATTTATTTTAAGGAAAATTGATCTCATAAAGGCAAGATAACTGAAAATATAGATTTTCTAAGTAAACTAAAAAATGATTAAAATAAAAAATGAAAGACTTGAGTCATAACTTGCTCAAACAATGAAAGACAAACATTTTAATATATATACATGTATAAATCCACTAATGTACCTCAATGTGACAACTTTTAAATAGTTTTTTTTTATAACTTCTCTAATTTTCAATTTAAGTTTTTTTTAATTTACTAATGTGACTTCACTTTTTTTTGCAGATAACAAATAATTAAAAGAAACTATATTGCAAACATTTGAAAATAAACTTTTAAGGAAATGAATGTTAATATAAGATGGATTGTCAAAATTATATTACTAGGCATATTGACGAAAAAGTAAAAATTGATGGAAATTACAAAACCAATATAAAAAAAATTTTAAAAAAGCGTCTGGACTACAGAAATATCCAAATGGAGCTTTGGAAATACAACTATTTTGTCATGTTAATATGTAAAATTTAAAATCATAAAAACTTAAAAGTACAATGAAGAAGGTATGTACACAGCTAAATGAGTATTATGGCTTTTAACAATGCTGTAAAATCAAACAATTTATAAAAACGAAAATTATTGTGCAGAAATGTAAATAATAAATGTCACATTAACAATTATTATGCAGAACATTAAGTGACCCTTATTTAATTTGAAAAAAACAGCAGCAAGGAAAAACAACCATTTCACAATTTAAAAACATTTAATTTATTTTTACTCTGACTAAAAAAGTAGAGGTTTTCCAAATATGTGTATTGTACTCTATGAAAACCTACAAAAAATAAGCTTACACTTTCTTTTATTAATGTTACAATACAATCCGTTAGAATAATATTTTCTCCTGAAAAATCGAATGAAACAGGTGCATAACTTTATTTTTAAATACAATGGTTGTTTGATGGTTGTTTTTTGTAAAATAAATGTTTGAAAAGATAAGCTCCTATTATATCACAGTTGTGGAGATCATTCTATACAATGAATTGTAATGGTTTTAAAGACAAACAAATATATATAGAAAATAAAACTAAAAATTAATGATAAAACCATTTTGTCAAAACAATTCAACCAAAACTAACCTTAAACATAGTTTTATACATTGTATATCTAAAACCTGGACTAATTAAGAAAATTCAAACAATCATAACACAATTTTAAGTAAAGAAAATATAATGTATATAGAACACAATATAAAATGACAATAAATAGAACAACACATAATTTAACATTGTGCATGTTTGTCATCTTAAAGCTCAACCCTAATTACAGGATTGTATGTATATGGCACTTGTGTTTATGATCAAAAACATATAAATCCTTCAATATTAGTTGATATGAAGTTTTATATAACAGAAAAAGTGCATGAAGCAAACATAAACTATATACAATAAACAACTGAAATCAGCTGTGGATTACTGTAGATCTTTTCTTAATTACTCTGGTCTGTTGTCTGTTTCATTTATATTGGGATCTTGGTCTGTACCCCTGTAAAATTCTTCATCAGTGGCCTGAACATTGCGTGCCTTTTTTGCCTTTTTCTTCTGTTTCTTCTCTTGGATGCGTATTGGTACAGGTGGGTATTTATTGCTGTCCACCACACACCCAATCTTACCATAATGGTCAAGAAAATTGGACCAGACTTCATTACATTTCAACAGTTTCTGGTTTCCTATCAATATCAATGAAAATTATACAAATTATTTTAATTGAATTGCCTATCAATACTGCTATTTGGATATCTTTTATGTAGCTCTTACTTACTATTTTCTCAAACCAAATAACTTAATATACTACATGTGATATCAAAGTCTATTCAAATAAATGATCATGGTTATAATTATAGCAATTCATTATAATAAACATGTCCAAATCTGATTATTTTTTTGCTTATATCTGTACAAATCAGTATTCTTTTCAATTTGTAGAAAATGAAATTGGTATTGAACATTTTTTTCTTCTGGTGTTTCACCTGTTTTTTTAATGAATGAAATGTATAAATCAAGGTTGTTAGTAAAAGTTTTTTCATGATGTTTATTGTTTTGAATGAAAATTACTTACCAATGACAATGAGACCTTTCCTAGCTCTTGTCAATGCTACATTGGTCTGATTTTCATCTGTGATGAATCCCAGGTTTTGTTTACACCAACCAATGGTGGGTTTGGGTTCTATCCTATAGTCTGGTAGTGATCTGACCAAACTTAGTATAACATAATCCCATTCACCACCTGAAAAAAAGATTTTCAATGATTTAAACGATCAATTGAATACAGGAAGTAAAGTAGACCATAAAATAGTAGGATGTTAATAACAAATGCCTATTTCAAAGCAAATATTACACAAGATAGCTGATGCAAGAGGAGGAAATGACTTACATAGGATGAAAATGAGAATTGAAACCTATCATGTGCTTTAATTTGATATAAACATGTTATTTACATACTAAAAAATAAGAACTTTTAACTATTCAAATTCTCTATTATTCTTTATTTGAACTTAATGACATTGTGAATACTATATATTTTCATTTCATACCTTGACTTGCAACAACTGTGTTGACATTGAACTGTATGAACTTCTCCTTTTTGAGGTCTTCTCTGATACAATGGCACTGTGAGTTGTACTGGCTCATTATATTAATGTAATGGGGGTCTATCACTTCTTCATCTACCAAGTGTTTGAAAACTTTGACCTTGAAAAAGTACCATGTTATTACCTCTGTTCTATGATTACCGATGTAACGGGGATAATCCATACAATATTGCAGTGTAAAGGTATTATTTCAAAAAATAAAATTTTAAAAATGAACATATTTGTAAGATCTAGATCTATTATTAAATCCATTCAAGATGTGAAACTGATATTGTACTGAAAATTTGTATAATTACTATTTAATATTTCTTGTATGTAAATTGGAAATGTGTGTTTAAAAAAGTCATTGTTTTTCAAAAAGGTTGTAATTACCACTTGTTGTACTTCTTCTTTGTTAGAACAGGACTGTTCATTGCCTTCATCTGTGTTGAATGGAAGGTATTCTTCGGTGCCTTCTATATTAATAAAGACCACAGGAACACCAGGTTTTATCCAGGATTTAAGTGGTGCGTTTGTACGCCAGGCCTCTGATGGCATAGTCTCCAGTTTGTTTTTGTAAAACTGCTTTGATGGAAAGTCACAGATTCTCGGGTTCTGAAAATGTTCAACAGTATTAATTTGATATTAAAACTGTAAAATTAGTTTAAATATAAATGCTTCCTAAATAACTAATCTAACTTTTTAACAGCATGAAATTTTAGTTTTCAGAATACTTAAAATAGAAAAGGTTTCACAAAAGTTTTTTTTTTTATATTCTGCATGGTCGATGTTATTGGTGCTGGATTTTTTTTAATTCGTTATTTGATTGATTAGGAAAAAAAAATTAATTATCTTTTTATCCTACATAACTTTCAACCGTTTTTATTTAAATGTTATTGATTAAATGACACTCATCTAAATATGCATATATTGAATTAATCATTTTTACTGACATCCTTTTTATTAGATAAGACATAAACAATGTTCTGAAATCAAGGTACCTCAGTCCGTGTTAGTAAAGTAGCTAATTTAGTTATGCTGAATATGTATATTTCGAGAAAGAAATTAAATCAGCTCCATTTGAAAAAATGAAAGGCAAAATCCAAACATGTCTTAAAGAAGTTTTTACACCAAAACAGCTTTAAAATATAGCCATATCCAGCAACGAAGACGTTTGCATTACAAGGAAGAGATTAATAAAATTTTGTGGTTAAACCGTATTGAATTTAGATAATTGGAAAATAAGTAAGTAAGTAAGTAAGTAAATTATTTATTATAGTGACATGTGTATAAATGCATATAAATTCATACAAACACAAAAATAATCAAATTCAACACACCCGGCCCATTGGACCTATAAGTCACTTCAAATATAAAATTTCAAATAACGTTAATGACAAGAGAAATAAGCATGGTAATTAAAAAACAAATTACTTTGAATAAATGAACTGTCTTCGTTTAAGATATGCTTTCGAAATATATTTGGCAGTTTGTCTTGGAAAATATTTTATCAACTGAATTAATTGTTCACATTTAGGTAAGGTAATAAAAACATTTAAACTTTCAATATTTGAGTAAAGATCAATTCTGAGTTCATTGTAAAATGTACATTCTGTTAAAAAGTGGGTCTCAGATTCAACAGTGAAAATAAAATAAAAACAAATTATATGTAAAGGTGTTACTCAAAACATAAATTTATATACATGTATACAAAAAATACTTCATTGACTGTTTTTCTTTTCTTTCCCACATACCATTCTGTATTGTGAAGTCAACATTGTAGCTTTCCTTGCATATCTTTCAAACAAAGATGTTTCCAGTCCTAGCTTAGCTGCATGATTAGACATAACAATCGGTCTAAGTTGCTTGTGGTCTCCAATCAAGACAACTTGTTCAGCCCTTGATGCTATTATAGCTGCCATACTCTCTGGTTCTGTACACATACCAGATTCATCAATTATAATTTGGTAAATTCGACCACAAGTTCCTTCCATTACTTTTAGGTTTGTTGCCATAGCAGTTGTGCAGAAAATGACATCGTAGTGGGTAACTTCTTCTAATACAGCTTTGCGTACAAGCTGTCTATACTTTTGGACGTCTTTGTAGTCAACACCATCAGGATTTTGCCTAAATTTTCTGTCAAATGCAGTTATGTCTTCCTGGTGAGGTTTACCAAGTTGTCGAATCAGGATGTGCATCGAGTGCTCTCTGAGAGCTTCATCGGCAACTGCTCTTTCTCCTCTTCCCAATGATGGTGTTTTACCTGGAATTGGGAATTCCTGGTCTTCAATTGAACTACCATACCATCTCACCATCTTTGGACAATGATCACCTAGCTTCTTTTTCATCCATCCTATAAAAGATTTTATTGTTATTGTGAAATGTTATAAACGGTGACACCAAAGGACGTGTGTGTTAACAAAATAAATATCATAATATCTTTAATTGAATATCTGTTCAGCGTTTTTCTAATAATGTCTATGTCTTAATTGTGACACATACATACATACATACATAACACATAATCACTTACTTGCAACAAGATCAACAGATTTATTTGAGGGTCCACAGAAAATGATTTGTTTCTTCGCATTTCCAAGAGCTTGCCATTTTATATTGATCTTGTTGAACAAATATACAAGCTTGATTCCAGTGTAAGTCTTTCCTGTACCTTAAGTTAAAGAAAATGGACATTGATGAAAAAGATTAAAACTAAGGCTTTATGTATCAAAGGACACACTGATATTAGATTAAATGAAAAAAATAGAGTTGATCAACTACAGAACCATTCAGGACGATTAGTCTGAAAATGTATTAAGTAGACTTAATATACAAATATATTAAATCAGAAAATACAACAAAATTAATTGTTTTAACAATACATCATAGGTCTTAGACTTGCTCTTGTATGTAAGTTATTACTTTGTATTTGATCATTCAATGTGTAATATTTCAAAAAAGCTTTAGATACATCAACACAATGTTTTGTTTCTTCAAAAATATTTTATTGGTAAACTTATACAATAGGGTGAGCCAAACACAGAATCTTACAAGGGTTTTTCATACCACTTTGTTGCTTAGTGCATATGCATTTTTTCATGATTTTGACTGATCTGATGTTTAAAGAAAAGTTTCACATTACATAAATTAAATAAAACACAATACCATACCTGGTGGGCCTTGAATAAGACTGAAAGATGACGTCAGAGCTTTCTGTATTGCTTCTAGCTGCTTGGGATTGTTAGGAACAATACCTCGAATGTTAAATATATCTGGTTCCATCTTTCTCCCAATTTCAAAATGACCTTTATCTGCCAAAAATGTACAAATTAACATCATGCTAATAGAAGCTATTGATTTAAATGAAAACCTGTAATATTATCGTATAGAAGTAACAAAAAATATCATCAAAGACATTGATTTATGCCAATTGAACCATTTTTTATATCTATTTAAAGGGAACCAGGTTGCTAAGTATAAAAATTGAAGTCATTTTACTAGATTTACTGTAATTTACAATCCAATGCTGAAATCTATCAACCCATAATATTCATAAACATCTTACCATTTTTTGGAATTTTGTTTCCCAGTGCGATGGCTTTTGCAAGTGGGCTTGCTTTGTCAAGACATTGAAGTACAGAGTCAATGCGGCTGAAAAACAAATATAGATATCAACCGTTTGTTTTTTTGTTTTTTTATCAGTGAATGTTTTTTTTATTAACATATCAATTTGATGCAGTGGAGAATATAATGTGTGTATAAAGTACGTACCACAAACTAAGGCAACACGATTAACTTCATAATTTTCCAGTGTGACTATTTTATCAAAATAGTTTATAATAACCTTTTAAAATATTAAAGTAAAAAATTCTGTATTAAGGTTATAATAGTGATTCAAACTTACCAATCAGCACTTGATTTAAAGAGGATTTCAATACTACATCTGGTCTTTGCATCCTCCTTTTTAAATTCCTCAGGAACAGGTTTACTGTCTCTGTGAAGTTTGAAGATAAAGTCAATCTTTCCTTTCTTTGATTGAATATGACACCTTGCAATTTTAGCATGGGCATTCCAAAGAACATAATGGTTTGGATCCAAATCATGTGTATTTCCAAACTGTGTTCCTTTTGATGATTCAACATCTTTGTGACAGACAACACTTTTGATGCAAAGGTAATCTGGACTTGCAATCTCTCTGATTTCGTCTTCTTCTTCTTGATCCTCTTCATTCTTTACAGTTGGGCGACCCCTGTTTAAATAAACCTCTAAAGGTACTTTGTTTATTTCAAGGTTTCTTTGATCCAGGAATGCTTTTCTCAAGGAGAACTTTCCCTCCTTTTGAGACAAGAACTTCACTGGAACATCATTGATAGTTGCAGTGTCACCATTTATTGCATTTGTTGCTGCTTCCATTTCAATGAGGGGCTTCCATGTACGAATGTAATCAACAGGTCTTGGGTATGAATCCTTAGTTGATGTTGTAGAATATCTTTCTAGACATTTGATTGGGTCTTTAGCATGGAGAAGACATCGTTTGACATTTTTGGTCATGTCAAAAATTTCTATCTGTGGAACCAACACCCCCTTTGTTGATTCAGCTGACATTTGCAAGGCAAGAATTTGACCGTGATTGAAACTAAGACTGAAATCACAGCTTTGTAATGTTATTGTGCCTTTTCTAACCTCAGAACTCACGTCATTGTGAACTTTGTGACATGCTGGTACATATTCGTCCAAGTTGGTCCTGGAGTGACCTAAATCGCCATTTGCAAGAAGAAGTTTTTCAATCAACTTCATCTTATTTTGTGGTGTTTTTTCTGTGTCAACAACGATTTCAAGCAATTTTTTCCATTTATTTTGTTGCTGAAAGAAACCCTTGTTATGAGGGTTAACTCTGTAAACCTTTGATTCATCTCTTGGTGCTGAAATGGGAGAATATCCATTAAATGCGTAAAGTCGTTCTTTCCATTGCAACTCTAATATTTCTTTTTCTGTAACGACGTCCTTTTTTAATACTGGCTTCTTTCTGGCACCTAAGATATTCAACTGTAAGGTAGTGGATTCTTTTGGTAACTTTCTGTGACCTGGGATAACAACTGTGACCTCTTTATCCGAAACAGATTTCACGAATCCATGAAACATTTTAGATTCTTTTCTTAGTTTGTACCCCCAAATAAGGGCTCGACATTTCTTTTCATATGCCTTGGCTCTTCTGGTAACGTCGTTTATATGGAGACACATTTCTATCACCTCTTCTTTTGTATAGCAAGGACCCCTTTCATCTAAGGCACAGTGTAGAAGTCTGTGAGAAATTATATCGACATATCTCCGTATTGGAGATGTAAAGTGAATGTATGGAAAGATTCCAAGAGAGAAATGCATGCCCTGATTCTTTGATGTTATCTCTCCGGAGCATTTGTATTCTGCTAATTCTTGAAATTCATACCATTCTTCTAAACCAAGACAAGAAAATGGATGAGACTCGTCACATCCTAAGATTTTCATTGTTGTAGAAAGATCCCTTTTGCTCACTGCTTCAAGAAGTTTCAACCACACAAATTGCTGAAACATTAGAACTTTGTTGTATCTACCCGTCCTTGCCCCTTCTACAGAAAGTTTTCTGGACTTTTCTAAATTTGGAAGTGGTCTTATTTCTTGGAGTTTCAAAATCAAGTCTGAAGAAAACGCATTAGCTGAAAGCCATTCCTGGACTCTTTCTGGTTCAGGAGGAGGCTGTGTTCTGAGTGGAATACAGTCTTTAAACTTGCGAAATAGAAAAGTACCCACAGCATGATTTGCTAAGATCATATACTCCTCTACTAGGTAGTGAGCTTCTTTCGTCTCAAGAAAATCATCGTCATCATCGCCTGTTTCTATTGGAACATGATACATTCCACCTCCAAGTCTTTTTGTTCGTCTCTCGTGTGCTATTCTGAACAGAGCTCTGGTCTGTTGGTATATGGCCTCTGGAATATCATCTCTCTTGATATTCAAAATAATATCTTGGGCATCTCGATAAGTCAGCTTCCTGTGATTTTTAATCACTGTCTTTTTTATTTCTGGTTTTTCCAATGGTTGTCCATTTTGGTCGCACAGAAAGAAGATTGAAATAGCAGGACGAGCTTCATCTTGAATTAAACTACACAAATTTGAACTTAAAGGTTCTGGTAACATGTGGTAGGGGTTTCTACCTTGACCAGGATAGAAGGTTGTGGCTCTCTCATATGCTTCTCCATCGACATAATCACCTTTCTTTACCACTGAGGTTACGTCTGCTATGTGTATACCTATTCTAAAATTTCCATCCTCTTTATGTTCAATACTGAGAGCATCGTCAAGGTCTCTGGAATTTGGAGGATCTATAGTAAAAACTTCCAGTTCTGTAATATCTTCTCTTGATTCCTCAACATATACCTTAGCAGTTTGTCTTGGCTCAATCAACTCTTTAACTTGTTCCACTGTTTCAAATTTATATCCAGTGGGTACCTGATGATGCAATCTCAAAATCTCCATACCTGAACTCATGCCATCCTTAGCGTTAATTACTTTAATAACTGCGCCCAATGGATACAAATTCTCCCAGCATATCATTGCAACAAGAAATATATAGTTTTTGGTCTCTCCAGGTTTGATTGTGAAAATCTCTTTGGGTTTAAGCTCTCCTCTAGCTTCTTCATAGCTGTATACGTCAACTTGATATCTGCTATTACAGTTTTTGTTCAGGACGTGTAGCTTTGGTACTGTCTTTGAGATAGGTAACATTAAATGATACTCCTGCTCATCTAGGACACAAACAAAAACTGGATTGTCTACATTGTGGTGCTGATGTGACCCTATCACTCCTCTTATTTGACCAAAGACTTTTAAGTTCATCTTAGTTAGGTCCAACGTCTTCTGTAATCGTGGGATGTAGTTTTTATTCCTATATGCATCTTTCTCATCAGAAAGGATTTCAACATAAACTTCATCATCGTTGAATACTTTTCCTATCTTGGATCTTCCAGATATTTCTATTTCTTGGATTTCGTCTGAGTGATCTAAGTTTGTACAAACTGCACCATGTGAAGTTTCAATTCTGACGCGACATTTTTTGAACTTTTTGGGATTCTGTCTGCATAGTTTAGCATTCTCTTCCTCGCTGTAGAACTTTGGGTAAGTAAAATGGCTTTTGTTTGCAGCAGGATTTCTAAAACTGTCAACAAAACTGTCAGAAAGGCTGATACCAGTCTGTAACAAACGATCTTCATTCAATAAATCATTGGCCCCTTGATCATACAATTTTGAACTTCTTTCAAACTGGTTTACGTTGGATGTATCTTCGTGATCCATACCAGTATAGTCATCACTGGTCTGTTCATTTCCAACTTCTTCATTGTCCGAGTACAGCATATCTGATTTACTTGACATATTATCAAACTCAATGTCATCTTCAATGTCAGAGTTGTCGTGTGCCTCTGTAAAAACAGCTTCAGGTTTATCAGAAGTGGTCTGACTTTCTATCGAAGATGCAGTATGATGGCGTTTACGGGAGCTTCTATTCTTTGGAATATCTGTCCATTTACTGTTCAGTAAATAGTCTTGTTCTGGCTCTGTTTGCCTTTTAGCTGAAATGTTTAATAAAAAATATATTTTTATGCTACACAATATAAACAGTCTTCCTTCCACAAGCTTCTATCAAAATCTAAAAGGTTTATGTACTGAAAAATATGTTAGGAAATCTAAAGTTAAAAGGGCTTCAATTATTTTATTTTGATTTCTCTAATTTATATGTTTTAAGAATTCTATTTAATCTTCTCATTGTAAGTTCAGTATCTTAAAAACAGACAAAAATTAGTTGAAGAATTTTTTTTTAACAATCTTGTTTGAAAACCTTGAATATATGTTAGTGTACTCACGTCTATGTCTTGATCCTTTGGTCTTATGCTTGGCTTTATATTCCTCAGCTCTCTGGTGTTGCTAAAACAATATTCAAATTAATGGTCTCATGAAGAGATATAAATTTAATTTTTACCATAACCATACCTATTATTTTGATATTCTAATGAAGGAAGATTGAAAACATTGGTCATTGGTTTCGATGAAATTTAAAAATGAAATACTAGTATTTGATCGTTTTGAAGAGCTTTCTTGAAATTTAAAGAAACAAACTACATTAGTTGCAAAATAACGATGACTTTTTAATTATTAACAAAATCTACACTTTGTCTAATGATAAGCTTTATTCTCTTTATTTATCATTATTGCAACATTTATATAGGACATCTTCTAATTTACATTACTGTAATGTGTCAGACTTTTAAATCTTTTTTAAGACTTTTTTCATTACTTTATCATCAAAAATGGGTCTTACCTGTTCCAAAGTACGGTAGTTAGACCCTTGGACATATTCATCATCAGAATCAACCGTTCTGTTTTCTTCTTCCTTTCTTTGTTGTTCCTCCTTGACATGTATCTGTTTTAACAATTTCTTTGCTTCATGCTTCACTTCCTACAATAGATAACAGCATAGCTTAAAAAATCATTTACCTTTATTAATTAACAGTTCACTGTTTATATGTTCTGCAGTGTTATTTTTATTACATGAATGGCACCTTTCTGTTAACAATAATATTTAGCAATATTAAAATCATTTAGCATTAGTAAATTTTATCAATAGCAAAAATAATTGCGAAAAAAATTTGAAAACGTGTTTCTATTCAGTTTGACGTCATATAAAAGCTTAAAAGTAATCTATATGGCTTAAATGCTATGCTTTAATGATTTTTCAAACTTTTTCTTTGACCAGAATATATGCATCTGTTAGATACCTGTGAATCTGAAAATTCCAAGCACTCTGCTAACTTCTTCCCAGCAACACCAAACTTTTTTAAGTTAAACAATGCTTTGCCCCACATTAAAAGAGATTCTCCAACCATATTGCTAACTCCTTTTACCACGGCGGGAAAGTTGTTGTGGACTAAACATAGCATATATAAATTATGTTTGCAAGAAATTATTTGTTTTAACAGTCTCTCAAATGCAGTTTATTAAAGGGATATTGTCTACCGAAAATATCTTTTTCTACTAACAAAAAAGGCCAACAGACAACTTTTTTTGTCTAATTTTAAACATATGAACAACAAAAATACGGCTATGGCACCATATTAATCGAAAAATCGAAAAACAATAATCACTAAATAATATTTGTAAAGCTTTACAATGATTCAAATTTACGAGCTTAATCACGCCTTAATCATGCGCAATGTGTTTAATTTTGTTTAAATACTTTGCTTGTTCAAAATCGCGGCCAGTGCACTGTATCTCAAGGTTTTAGTCAGCGTAGAAATATTCAAGGCATAGGAATCACCAAAGTCGCCAAATAAAGAAAATGACAATGATGGCTTGGATATAATAAATGAAGAGGATTTAGATAATTCACATTGAATTTGTTTAAATTATCACCTTATTAAAGTCTTCAGGAACAAAACATCCACGATCCAGATTGATGGCCGTATTAAAAACACTTAAATATATATCTATCGTCACGAATGTAAACAAATAATCAACCAACATGGTCGAATAACTTTAAGCGAAAAAAATAGTTTAAGGCAAATTTGGTAACAATTTGATATTCAAAGTTTTCCTTTATTACATTTTGGACTAAATGATATTAAAAAATTGGGGACAAAAAATGGGATTTTGGTAGACAATATGCCTTTAAAGTATTTTTATTAGACTTTGAGTTATAAAGATTACAATTGATATTTACCACAAAAAATGAACATCTTATAATAAGCCTTTCGAATTTTCCTATAGTTTTCCAAAAGGAAGATCATTTTGAAACAATTGAGGAAAATGATATTTAACATTTTAAAAATGGTGCACTGTTTTTATATTCAATAGTAGACTTATTGACACTGCTTTATCAAAAAAATATTTTTAAGATAAAGGTTACAGACTTTAACTCACCATCTCTTAAAATGTTGCATGCGTCTTGGTTTTTTCCCTGAAAAGGAAACAAAGCAAGGTTTATACAAATATCATCAAAATGACCAACACTTATGTTTCCAAATAAAGAGTCTAGTCCAAAATATTGGTTAAACAGCTATAAAATTTCTTTAGAAAATGTTTAAACATCTTTGTATAGAGTTTTTTTTTGTCATTTTCTATTAAAACATTTTTGGTATATTTTCTGAACAACTTAAATAATTTGTCAGATATATAAATTATAAATTTACCATACAGAATTATCTTTTTAAAATGTATACAAATTAGAACTCTTCAAAGAAATACAATTCCGAAAATAAAACAAAATGGAAGAGAAAGGTCTGGCGTTTGGCAACATGAAATATCCTTAACCCAACAATTCTAATAAATGCTTGTAAAAAAGACACTCCACAACATTTGTGAATGGCCTTATTCAATAACTGGAACAACTTACCAGTATCAAAAAGCACTTAGCAATCTGGATCAGTACACACTTCACATCCTCGCTGACTGTTGCTTTAAGCTGTGGATTGGTGTGTAGACTTCTGTATGACAAATTCAGATCTAAGTAAATGTGCAAGGCTTTCTTGCAATTTGCCAAATCTTCAACCAGTTTTTTATCAGTCTCTGACTTCAGTTCTCTCATAAAATGGAAAAGTTTCTAAAAAATAGGAATTCCAAATTTAAGTAATTCAAAAATGCTTCCAAAATAAACTGGCTTTTAATTTTTTTTTAATTTTTTTTTAAGAAAATTTAGAACTTGTGAAAATAAAGAGTTATTTTTATAGGTACTTTTGGTTTCCTCTTTTTAAGATTTGTTAGGTTTAATTTTCTCTTCTTTTTTGCCTTCCTTACTTTTTCTAACCTTATGGCTATTTTATGGTACCTACATATGTTCTACCATTGGTTGTTAAGTATAATTTTCAAGGCTTTCTTCCTTGAAGAAAAACCACTACCTTATCATTAAAGGACTTAAAACTTTATAATTAAATAATTGCCAAAAAGATATTCGATTTTGATATATTTTAACAAGGTAACTGTTGTTTTAGGCAATAGAAGATAATGGGTTTGGAATAAGTGTACGCAACTCAACCTACATATATCACGGCAATTTATAAATCCACAGTTTGATTGACTTACAATATAATTAACACTTTCCAAAACAGGTATCCAAAATATTAAAACTTCTGAGGCATGGAGTGGATATGGATCTAATCTTCTCAGCCAAAAAGCTGCAAAAAGTACAAAATTTGTAGTCGTAACTATGTGATTTACACGTTAATTTTAAACTATATATTTCAGTAAAGAAGCAGAGGTACCAATGAAGTATCCGAATGTCAAAAGCCTGAAAAGGCAGAGACAAAACCAGTAAACACCAACAAGAACGGGCCAAAAACAGACATGTAAAACATGGAAACACAAAATAACTGATTATCAATCAACAACGCAAACTCCAGTCGAAACAAGAGTGAACTCAGGTGCTCCGAAGAGTAAGAAGTTCCTGGTAGAAAAAGAAATTGTTTTGCATCATATGAAACAACCATTTGTAGTTTTTTAAGTGTTTTTAAAAAGTTTTTAACAACAAATACATGTTACTGTGCATGAAGCTTAAGATTAAAAATAGAACAAAAGGCAAAAATAAAGATAAACGTTTACCTTTGTAATATGCCCTCAGTGCAAATTCGTGATCTTCACACTAAAATAAAGAAAAATAATTATAATTTCTGTTAAGTGATGCATGAAAATTGTGATTTTGATGTTTGATGGAAAATAATCGCAAACAATTTAAACCATTTAAGATCACCATTTTTGTTTTGATTACCTTTTTGTAAGAGAATGGCAATTAACACTGAAACGATTAAAGTGCTGTTGCATTTGGCCAACTTGTTTCAAACAGCAACAAAAAAGTGTATTAATGGATAAATGCTTACACATAACGTCAGAAATAGCTCGTCCGACCTTTTATCAAATGTACTTATTAGAAAACTGCAAACTTCGATATGAAGGGTTCTATTTAAATCAAACGAGCAAAAAACTAAGCAAAAGCTTCAATGTGCAGTTTTAAAAGTGTTAACAAGCAATTATTGAATATACATGTACAAAAGAGAACAAAATGATGCAGGTGAAAGAGAGACAAAAGTTCTAATAGTGTAAATGGCACAATAAATAAATACACCAAGAAAAAAAATCATAAAAACATCTGTATATCAAACTACTTTTAAATTAACAAGACTAAGAAGAGACCAAACGTGTCTGTATGTTCTTGAACGAAATATTTGCTAAACGTGACACAGATTTCAAAAATGTTTAATTCTCCTTCCTTATATGTTGAATAACTGGATGAATATTGCTGCCTGTATTTGCATTATTATAATATATTGTATAGTTATCACTTAATTCCTTTGTAAATTTCTTAGCTGCTGCTCTCCTGTCTTTATGTTTTAACTTGGATTACAGATCACATGTATTACTGTGCTATGCCCAATAAAGATATTTAATTTGATTTGATTTGATTTGAAGCGAAAAACTTTGCAAATTGTAACAAAATGCTTTAAAAGGGGTGCTTTCAAAAGTCAGAGGAGTGATTATTATAAATAAATTGATATAAAATTTTGATATTAGGCTGTCCAACAATTAATACATAGTGATACTTTTCAGCTAAACTATAATTGTTACAAAACTATGCAAACATCATATTTATTTTGAATAGCCTTAGTTAACATAAATCGTTTAGGGATATTTACTCGTACATGTACTGTTTTGCACAATCACATACGTTGCAGAAGTAAAAAATTTGTTTACGTATGAGGTTGCGACATGGCTGTATATTTTATGCACACTGTACGACTGTGAATTACGACTTTGCATGTCCTTGGTTGTCAAAAGCCAATTTTTGTTCACAGAAATTTACTTTGAATTCTGCAAAGGGTCGCCAGGGTGACTTAAATGTAAAGACGTTGCATAGATATCGTATGTCTTAACTTAGATCAATCGCAGAATAAGATCAAACAATTTTGAATTGGTTTTTAACATGCGAAGAGCCTTATATGTCAGTAATGCATAAGTTTGTTCAAAAACTTTTTAAGTTAGTTGTCAAAAAGTTACGGACCACAGCCAATCTTTATTCCTGTTTGAGGCAGATTCAAAAACACTATTGAAATGCAAAATATTAATAATGAGCGAAAGATTTGAATTAAAGCAAAACAAAATAACATACTAGTATAACGATTGGTATATAAATAAAAACGTAAAAATAGAAGATTCATGCAAGAAAGTTGAATTAAAAAATGACCTGTTGAAAGATGCTGCTACATGTATTGTATGCCATCAGCATGTTGGGTATCAGACCGGGGTCCTTAATGTCATTTAGAAAAGCAAAAGCTTGACGACAATGGTTTCTTGCTTCTTCTAAATCTTCTTTTTCTAAATTATCTACTGCATGATTGAGTACGGATTCTGCTGCGCCCAATATTACGTCTGACTTCTCGACATCCAGAGAAGTGTCAATGTCCATTTCTGATGAACTGGTCCGGTCATATAAAATTTCGAAATTGTCGTCCCCTTCTGAGTGAAAGGCTGCTTCACATCCGTTTGCTTTCACGATATCACTATCATGGCGGACTCTCTCATTTAAAAGTTTAACACCATTCTCATCACCAGAAGGGGTCTGCTTCATTTGATTGTCACAGTCCGAGGAGCAGTCGCTGTAGTAAGGATCAATGTCCGACATCTGGTCGTCGGAATTGTCTGTTAAAGGGGGTGGTTCCTCCATTTTCAATCTACTACAGCTAAATGGGTCTTGTTCTTTTGTGAAAAATTTTATCACGCTTTCACCAAATTTCTTGAATGACTGAAAGTTACAAAATGAATTTTAACTAGATTGATTTTAAAGAGCTAATAAATCAAATATTCAGACCATGTTAGAAATGGTTCTACAACGTGATTGAGTTCACAATTGAATTTCAAACAACAAGAGAAACAGTTTGATCATTCATTGCGAGGCTTTCCGAGCTGTTAAAGTATCAAATTTATTTCCCGAGAATTAAGTTGTAGAAGCTTTTTTCTATAATGAATAAAAGTAAAAAAATGTTGATCATGAAATGCACGTGCGGTGTAGTGTTTTCTATACATAGCTTAGAAGTGGATGAATTCGATAGAAATAAGATGAAGGATTTTGTTCATTAACAGGCATATGATAACTTAACAGGAGCAACAAAAATTATTTTAAGATTTAATATGATGCAGGTTAAACCTGTGACGCTCCCGAAGTTTGAACGTATCCTTAAATATTTTACAAGCTAAAATAAGTTTTGAAATGTTTATTGGGCAATTAATTGAAACAAATTCTTATTCGAAAATAAAAACAAAGTAGCTTTTCTTGTGGGTCCTTTGTGCGCTTAATGACGTCAGGAATTTTCAAAGAAAAAAGTGTTAAAAAGACGCAGAAAGTCCGGGAAAGCGCGCGTGATTTACCGGACGTTGAAGGAAAATTGAGCCCATAGTACAACTAGAATATTGACATTTCTACCATTATCGCTCCCTTCGGGAGCGTATTAAAATCTTATTTGTGACGCTTTTTGCTTGGTGTATGACATTTTAGCACACTACAATTAAACATTTGTCAAGCATTTTGAAGGCTAGATGTGGAAGGCAAGTTAAATGACTTTTAGAACTTTTTTTAAGAAGGACTTAATTAACACTTAAACAATATATAAATATAGAGAACTTAACACAACACTTTAAAGTAGATAAAATGTCTAATGCTTTATCCATGTTACTTAGAAACATCAAATAATTCTCTGTGCATTTTGTATTTAACAATTTACGCTTTTTCAAACAATGGTTAATTCTGCCATAATTAAAGTAGTAAATTCTATTTAAGCCACAGCGACTTGCTCTCCCCTACCAACATTTTGTTTAAGGCAGTGTGCCATACGAAAAAAAAACTAAATGTGTTCCCCTCTTTCAAGCGGTTTGTTTCATAACATCCCCACCCTTAATAAACGTTTTACGTATGGCACATTGACTATTGACTCTAACAAAATATTGAAAGACGATCTCTGTGGTTAAAATAAAATAAATTAGGGTTTTTTTCCCGTATCTGATCTTCGTATGGCACATTAACAAAATATTATTGATAGAAGGGACAAAGTCCCTGTGGCAGGGCTATATAAACTCGATTCCATTGAGCATTACAAACTAAAACAACGGCTAAAACATGTTATTGTGAAGATTTATAAAGCACATAATGACGTCATAAATGGTGTAAAAAGTTCATGGTAAAAGTTCCTGATTGTAGACATAAGACATAATTTATTAGCGAAACACATTTACAATGAATAAATGGTTATTGCTAACATTATTTAAGAACTACGAGTATTTTGTTCAAATCTGCCATCAAACGAAAACAATCCAATTTTTTTAAGTTCAGATACCCTAACGGTCTTTATGAAAGCTACTCTAAAAATTAAAAATGGACAAAAATTATTTACCATAAGTTATTGAAAAAGTTTGAAATTTATTCTTGTTCTCTATTTTTATATTAAGAACTTGTTAAACTTTCTATTTTATTATATATCAAACTAAATTGGTTTAAAATAGTTTGACAAATAATGTGAATGTTTGATAAGTATAACTTACATGACCTGATGAATTACTGAAATCATGCCAATTTTAAATTCCAAGTAACGATCCACGTACCTGCATATATATTGAGTGATCTGTGAATTTGTTGTTTGAAATGCCTTTTAAATTCTTTATAGACAAAATTCCGTGATCAATATAGTAACTGACACAGCATTATTGGCTTTTTCCACAAAACTCGCTTCCCAAAACCTTTGTTATTGTTTATAACCTACTTTCGGTTTATCGACTGGGAATTTTATTACGTAATAGCCTACTTTCGTTTTTGGCGATTTCCAGAAAATTTGACTTACGTCCTTGTTAATATTAATTAGAGGGAGACGTATCGATTTTTAAGTTGATATATATTTTTTTTTAAATCAAGCCCATTCTTATGAAAGCTCTAAATATTTCTTTCGATTTAAATATGATTTAACAACAACGAAAAATTATATCTGAAACAAACTGAAAGGAAAAAGCAGTACAAAGTTAATAAAGCAAAACTGTGGTAAAGCTATGAATATTTACTGAAAGAAAGAAAAAAACCAATTAATATAGTACACTTTTAATAAGAAAATATGTGTATACTATAAAAATAATTACTTGGGTGATACGACAACATACCCTGATGTTCAGACAAAACTATCCAATAATGAAATATAACTTTTAGCTTTATATTATACAACTGCAGTTGTTCAGTTAAACAAAGATGATTAAAGCTTTAAAATGTGACAAACGTCTGCTGGTGTACCGAGTCTTAAATGTAAACATATCTGGAAATTTAAGGCCTATAAATAGTTTAATGATTTTTTCCAAAAATAGCTTACTACTGAAACCAGTTAAAAAATAATAAATGTTCATTGGTACTTTTTAATATATATTTAGCTTTTATCACTATTTTTTAGTTTCTTTACTAGACCTCATGTTATTTCCCAAAAAAAATACTTTATGAAAAATGCGAAAAAAGGTTGTCACTATTCAATTCCGTGCTCTGCAGTAATGCTGGCGTCACACGATTATGGATATTTTCAAAATCGGGACGGATCAGATCGCGCTATTCGCGTTGCCATCTTTTTCTATCGTAGCACCTTCTGTGGAGATTTCTATACTTCGGGGTAAACTTCGTAGTGCGGCAGCCTCCGAAATTTTTTAACATGTTAAAAACTGCCGAAGGTTCGTGCGAAGGTCCGTGTTCGTTTTGTCGTTTATCCATCCTTTCTATCGTAATGCCTTCGTGAAAGTGGCTCCCGCAGGGTTAAAAACGACCTGCGACCTGAGGGCTTTTTAACGCCGACTTCCGACCTACACTTCATAAAATCGACCTATGCCAAAAAACGACCTGCGACCTCGGCCAAAATATGCCTTTTAAAAGCGACCTTGCGACCTCAGGCCTCTTTTAAAAGCGACCTTGCGACCTGAGGGGGGTACCCTGCGGGAGCCCCGTGAAAGCATCTTCTGATTTCGTGTTGCCTTATAAGTGTCGCCGGTTTCATTTATCTTACGATGGTTGCACGAATGAAACGAGAAACTTTCCAAAGGTGGCGCGAAAGAAACACGGCGTCGCAAAGACCTCGCTTTGTATTCGTATTTCCGTCGTAACTAGTGTAATGCCATAGAGTAATGGCATGGAGATGGAAACACGGCACTGGTCAAAGCAGTACGATTTCTGAAGTAAAAATTATCAAACTTGTCAAAAGTGTCTTATAGGGACATTAGTTAGGCTTTAGTTCAGGTATGACGTGTTGAAGTGAATCGTTGAGAAAAAGAAAAGTACATGTAGCTGTTTTTTTTCCTTTTAATCAACATGCAGCAGCAGGAAGACTTAAAAGACAGCAGTTCAATAGAAGTACCCCCATTAATTCTCTATTCATAATTTTCCAAAAACTAATAAAGGAAATAATATGAAATTCGGAAGTAGAATGACCAGTCTCAAAAGTACAAGAAGAAAAGACAAAACAAGGCTAAGACAGTCTGGATCTAGAATCTTCTGACGCTTTCCTTTTTGTCCCGTTCTTTCCAACCAGGCGCTTCCCTCTTCCACGTCGGTAGCATCTTTTAATACTTGAATTTCCATATAAGAAATAAAGGTTTAAACATTTTAACATCTTACTTCAGTTTTTATCAGTCCTCTACCGACATATTATTAAGCCGAAGGGGGCTTTAGGTTTGCACTCCCTCTGCCTTGTGTCTGTCCGGTCAGGTCGTCTCGCTGTCACAATAAGTTTTGCGCACTTTGAAAAAAATATTATATAAAATAGATATTAAACAGGTTTTTGGAATGTGAGTCTACCACGATGAGTTAAAGAAAAGATCAGGTTGACTTGTCGTTCTGGTCCGCACATTTTTACAGGAATTAGGACCCTTTGAACTTTGAAAATTCATTGAAATTTCAGTTTCCCACATTTTTTTTTTTCTACTGCTGTTTGGTATGTATTGTATGCGAGTCTACCATTACGGGTTACAGATCAAGTTTACGTTCCGTTTGGTCCGCCTTTTGGACTTTTAGATATGGGACCGGCAAGGAAGTTGTGTATTGTAAGGTGGACGCGCTCTGATCAATGATCGTTCGCAACAGCTGAAATTGTTGAACTTTATGACAAAAAATACGAAAGCCCATTGGGCTCATTTTGGTTATCTAAACATCAATTTCGCGTTATAACGCACTTTTATCAATTTTCTTGCTATACTATTCAGTAACGCGTAACTTTCGCGTTAAAACGGGTTACTCGTGTAACTTTCGAAGACTGTGGTAGAGCTTAACAAATCAAGTAACATCATTTTTTCTTTATCTTCAGTCTCTACATATCAAATTTAGAATTATTTACTCTTACTGGTCGACATCAGGGGGACATGCAGCGTGGGTATACTTAGAGGTCCCTAGCGTATTATCTTTCATTCATATAAACCATTAATGAGAGCAACGGACAAATTGTAGACTGAACTAATTATTTCATTGCGAAACGCGTTATTACATTTTACACTTTATTGCAAAACGGGTTGTCATATTTAACGCGATTAGTAATAACAATGTATGCTTTGGTGTTATGTTTAAACATAGTTACAACATATACTTGCTGTTTTCAGATTATGTGTGCTTCGGTCAACTCACACAAGGCACGAACAAAACAAGATAAAATAACATTATCTTTTTCTGTTCTGTCTTAACAGTCTCTAAATATTAGCTTTAGATCAAATGTCTCATCTACTCTTACTGATCGACATCATGGACAGCAGGGGTATATTTGGAGAGCCTTCGTTTTAACTTGTTATCCAGACATACTAATTAGAGGCAGCAAAGGACAATTTATATAGACTCAGCTATATAATCTTATTGCAAATCGCGTTATTACATTTTATACTTCGTATACCCATCGTGATGCATCGTAGACCCATCGTATGCAAAACACAACGTCGTGCAGCCATCGTATAACTTCTTTTCTCCTTTGAGTCTAATTCTCGGCTTATTTTGATAACATCATAACAATTTCGTAATCAGTTCGCAGCTATTTGTATGTGCAACTTTTTTATTCGTTTAGCTATTGGTTGTAATCGTATACCCTTCGGTTTTGATTTTGATTTTTAGCAAGTTTGGGACTAACTTCGCACGAAGTTGAAATTTTCACATTCGTGTGTCCATCGTATGTAAAAATCAGAACAGTGTGACACCAGCATAAAAAAAATCAGACCCGAACAAATAGTCCGTTAAAAATGCACGGTCTTTTTTCACGACCGCAAAAATGGTGGTCGAATAATGTTATGTCGATGTCGTCGTTGTCGTCTTTAGGTCTGTAAGACATTTCGGTTTGTACGGTTAAGTTGTAGTTGACATTAAGGGGTTGGCCATTTAATTTTAAAAAGGGGGCTTGGTTTTTTTAATCTGGTCATAAAATGATTTGTTTTTTTTTTCAAAAGTGCCATCACAACTTTTTTCATTATTAGCTTTATTTTATTTGGCTGCTCTAATCCTTCTTCAGAATATTTTTTCTCACCTCTGGTGCCTCAGAAAAAAAACAAGCCATCTTCAAGTTAAGTGGTCGGTCCCTTTTTCATAGCCACTAAAAAAAACTTCCCCTATATAATCTTTTCAGAAACAATGGTTGATCATGGGTCATTAGGGACATTAAATGCGTGCATTGTCAAAACTTAAAAAAAGATGAATGCTTATTTTTAGTTTTTCATTGTATTCCTCTTTAAATACTGTCAACTGAATGAACCAATGGTTTTGATATTTCTGGCACTGTTACAATATACTCCAAGGGGTCAAAACTTGACATGGCCAACAAAATAAATTATAATTTGAGATCTCGAGTTATTCTGTTTTATGTTATTTTTTTTGTCTTCATCCCGTTACGTTCCGCTTTTATGTGACACGTTTTCACCAAGGTCTAAGTTTACAGTTAAATTCAAAATTATAGTTATAAATCCTAAGGTAATTCTGATTCCAGTCATAGTTTAATCTTTTTTTTTATCGCCGTTTTTGCGTTGAAGGCTCAATACGGATAGTCAATTGCTTTAGATACACATGGTGGACTCGTATATTTTTTTAATCATGCATTTTGTGGTGGACTTTCATGGCATAGTTAAGCGCTTAGTATTTTATAGGAGCAATATATAAATCCTGTAAATTATTATTATCGTTCATAAATATATCAACGTCAGGCAAACTCAAACCCGATTTTGACCCTCTGTAGCAGTGTTACGGTGGAAGATAAATTTTGTTAACAGAATTTATTGAGGAATACAATGAAATGATTAAAATTGGATAAAAAAATAACCACTCTACAGCATTTTTGTTAATACAGTTATTAAGTTATATTTTGTCCTTTTTTCTAAAACGATACGTAGGGATTACAAAACACAAATGCAATTATTGATAGTAGATAGAAACACCATATCATAATTTCAAAACAATCAGTCAACATTTATCCAAGTTATCCCACGGAAATCAAATGTCCACAGACGCTGACGCAGATTTACAAATTGCGGTCGTGTTAAAACAGTCAGTTAACTTCTTTCTCGTCATTTAGAATTTACAAATCTATTTTAAAATTCGAACTTTTTCAACTTCACGGTTATCGATCATCAAAAATCAATCATCAATCTAAATGGAAAATTCCAGAGACTTTTAGAAAACCTGAATATATGTTTACTTTATGAAAAAGCTAAATAATGACATGTTATGAACTGTAAAAAAGAATGTTATTGCAAACTTATTGCTCCCATTTTATATATTCGCATTGATAGGGTAGGGTTCTATGAATAGTTGTACATAAAAGTTTCGAGAACACCAGAATTATAGTCATAAATTTAAAACTATAATGAAGATACATAACGTTTTTACACAAATCAAAATGATTACAAAGTTCCAGACAGATTTTGCTACGCCCGACGCGCGTTTCGTCTATTCAAGATTTATTAGAGGCACTCTATAAAAAATATTGAAAAAGCCAAACACTATATGATTATGAAGAGCATTGAACAATAAAACCAAATATACCGAACCAGGTAACCGAATTATAACTTAACTAAGATGATCAACCTATGTCTTGGGTATGAACCTTAGGATTAAGACAATTTTGAAATTTAAACGGATGATTAAGCTTTGATGTGTTCTCCAAAACAAAAGTGTTGGCGCCGGAGCGGGCTAACCTCGGGGAATTAAAACTCCACCAGCAGCGCTAACCTTCACGGGTGTGAAAAATTAAAATGATGACGTCAAAACAGAACATCTTTAACGAGACATTAATTGAAACAATTTTCTTTGCATTTCAATGACATTAAAATCCAAATTTGTTTTTCAAACCTGATAAAACCAATTCTAATGAATCCCTTTTGACGAACATTTACTACAGCAAATCACTCCCGACCACGTCAACGACCAAAAACGTTGAAACGTCAAAACTGTCGTTTTACTCATATCCGTGCTCGAAACTTGTTCATTTTTGCATGAAGTTAATGCCAAACTAACTCCAATTATGAATTTGATATGAAAAAAAGGTGTTTTTGAAAAATGGTGCTCATGCAAGGCTTACACTAAAATAAACACAATATCGCTCTTTCATCGCCCTAAAGACCAAACGAATTTTTTCCCACTTTTAAACTGTCCAATTTGTGTAAATTTAAGTGGTAAAATTGGTATTTTTTATGTGAAACGGTTTTAAGTTACTTTTTTGAAGTTGTCAACATCACGTTCACTTAAAAAATTTGGTTTCGTTTTTTTTGTTTTTTTGTTTGTTCCTAGTATATAAAATGCTTTCAAAATTTTAGGTCATTTAATGTATAAGACCTGTTTTTCCAGCAAAACTCGAGACATTGACTGACGACTTCATGAAAATATTCATACTCCTCACAGTTCCAGTTTCCGTCCCTGACCTTTTTTACGCTTGATCTCTTATTTACAAAACGTGGAAAGTAGGAATAAAGAATTGAAGACTCCTCCTTTATACCCCCATATATATACGGCACCTTATTATATACCCTTTTATTTAAACTGAATGTGAAATAATTAAAATTGTCTTTATTGAGATATATTCTGGTTTTAAACCTGTCTTCATTCGCGGTACGTCTTAACATGCCATTGTGAAAAGGAATTCAAGTCCACTAAAATATTTTGTTTAAGAGAAAAACTGGAATCAGTCAACCCAATATGCCGTCGTAAAAAGGAAGCAAATTCACATGATTCACTCCGCCAATATTTTGACTGCATGAAAAATCAATTGTCTTATAATATTTATAAACCACGGTACAACATATTTTATTATTTCGTCTTATGATATGCTTTATCGGCATTTAACAAATAAGGGTATTTCAATGATCTATTTATAAGTTCGACCACGTACTCGTTACATGGTTATTTGTCATTAAAAATCAATTTAAACGTAAATTCCCAAAGACTTTAAGAAAACCTATACCTATGTCTACTTTTTGAAAATATGATAACAAAGTTCTAATGATATGTAATGAACCCTTATTACTGTTATTGTAATTTGTTGTTTCACTTTGTATAAATTGTGTTTGGGTAATGTTTTGTGAATAGTTATTAAATTAATTTAAAATTAAAAGATTAAATCAAAAGGATTATTGTTATAAAATTTAAAACTTTATAAAAGTCTGAAATGTAAATAAAGTTTTTTTTTAAATATAAGCAATGTTTATTTATCTCATTTTCACAATTTTAGAGGCCCTGTGTGCATACATGAAATATATTTGATACAGTCTTTTTTTAGTTTATACAATAGCAATATGAATTACTTTACTACATGTACATAGGCATTTTACAAATGCCTGAAATTTTAAGGACTTTTATAACATGCCTGCGAATCATACATAAACAACATGATTGTAGTTCTACTCAAATTATAAAGGAAACGTTTCGCTTTAGTTTAAAATATAAAAGATGTAACGATGTAACACCTTCCTGGTGAAAAAAAAAATTAAGAATCGCTTATATCTACCCCGTACTAATTTCTTCCTGTTGGTAAACTTAAGATATGCTGTTTCCGAAAAAAAGTTCATTTTGATCTACTTTAAAAGAAAATATTTTGAAATATGTCTGTTTCTTAATCAACTTAAAATCAAATTACTGATTCAAACGTATAAGGTATATTCATTCATTATTAAGAAGTTTAGCGAAGAAATAAAAATGATTTGAAAGTTTTATAATAATCGACATACCTTAATCTGTACTGTTTGGAGAATATTTCAAATATAATCGTTAATATATATTTGTGTGTGTTTTTATAGAGATATCATGAAACTAGAATATTTTTTTTGTTTATTTTCTAAAAATGACAATTTATAAAAGTGATATGCTTTAATCTATGTTGGCAAAAATTGATTAATATATCAAACCTATTTTGGGATAATGATGTAAGACTGGGTACATCAATGTGATTTTTTAGAAAAACAAATATGGGACTTTTCATTGACGATAAAAAATCTGGAATATGATTTATTTTAGGTGTCCTGTAATGTCTGCATATTGACCTTTATCTAATAAGCTCCCGCTCAGCGGGAGCTAAATTGACTGAGTATGATGCCTCAAACCAGAAGACGTATAAGCTAGTCAGAAATCCGCACCCAATAACACGGAATGCAAAATTTAATTCCTTTTTTGTAATTTTCAATTTTAAAAAATAATAAACATAGTTATTGTATTAAAATATTTTTTTTCAAGTATTGTCAGCTATGAAATGTTTTAGATATAAAGAATTAAAAAAAAATCTACTATTTGGCGTCCATTCTTATCACTAGAGGTCGTGCCCATCATAACAAAATGACAGAAGCGCGGGAACCTGTCATTCTAATTTTCGCAAAACAAGACCCCCCTAAAAAGCGGTGCATTGTCAACCAAACAAATAACTTGAATGTTTCAGCACACAAATTTCATTTCCTGCAATCATTACATTTTCTTTGTCCCCAGTAAACATATTTGTTTTTGTTAATTTCTCTCAAGCCGGCTTTGAATTCGAAAATGAAAGTAGAAATTCTTAGGGTGTTCTCTGCGAGGTCCGCTCAAATTCACCTCCTTGTTCTGTTTGCAGTCGCGTTCTTTTTTTAAAATCATGCAAAAGCTTGCGTTTCTCGCTGTTATTGAAAGATAATGAGTTCTTGCTTTAATTAAATTATGAGGAACCATTAACAACAAAGTTACTAAATCTGCGGGAGCTTTTCAGGTTTAACCTGTATCATATTAGGTGTAGACTTTTATAAAGATCTTTTATATTAACTAGTTCTGATTTTTTGAAGTTTTATAGGTGAGTAAAAGTTTGGACTCAAGCACATTTTTGATGAAATGTGCACAAAGGTCCACGCTTTTACACACCAATAAAACTACAATATATTGAATTCAATGTATATAATTACATTCCGTTAAAATATTCTAAATATTTGCACAGGTCAATTTGATGAAATTGCACAAAATACATGGCTTGTCTTTTTCAAATTACTCCGCGTAAATCGTTGTCAAGGTAGCACGTGCTGGTGAGTTTCATCGTGAAGATTCTTTACTGAAGCAGTATTAACCAATCAAAATCACCGTAACAACTACCAAACAAAAGGAATGTAATTATATAGAATTATAGCTTTTTAAAACATGATCATCGAGACATGTTCGATGCGTACAAAGTGTTGCTGCATATGGTAAAGGATGTCGGTTTTCAATGAAATCTGACCATTGGACGGTAGTCTACTTCACTGTATTGTTTTTTTATTGAGAGGTAGGAATTGTCCTATCATAGCATTTATTCAAAAAACAAATCTTTAAACGTACCAGTAAATGAAAACGATCAATTTTATGACAAGTATTATTGTCTTATTGTTTCACTGATTTTATATCAAACAAACATATAAGAAAGTTTGTATAGTCGGACTTTTTGGTCCTATCAGATCAATTTTATTGTATATTAAATGTTTCCTTTTGTGTACCAAGCTTTCTTATCGAGGTTCTATACAAGATTCATAAAATAAATGTGAAATAAAATCAATATACAAGATAAAAGACGTATTTAAGTTAACCAAATCGAGCATATTGCATAGTGTATTTAAATGTATATGATGTTGGATAAAAAATATGTTTTTCAATGGCGTCTATGGTTTGTTAGGTAAAGAGCCTAATAATAGCTACCAAGTACTTTTAATGTAAGTATAAATTGTGAGAAACTGGTAATATCTGTAACGATATGAATGAATGATGTCAAAAATCCGGTTTCTACAAGTGATTGAAATTGTTGCTATGCATAGGACTTTCGCGTTATTTTATTTCATGCCACAAAACTCGAATGAGTTTGAAAAAAAACGCATATCATGCTTTATATGTCTTTATATGCTGTGTTGCGTTTTTTGCTACTACCGATCTCTAAGATTGCTTAAGAAGAGGGAGGTTTGTCACGCCATAAAACCTGGTTTATTTAACCTTTTCATTTGAAATGCCTGTACCAAGTCAGGACAATTGCGATCTATAACTGTTCCGGTTTGTCTACCATGTTTGGTCTTTTCTCTTGGACATTGAGACAGGTCCTCAAAGTTCGGTAATTTTGTTATTACCCTTATTCAGTACAACGGGCAGCCAAACACTATAAAATCAAAATAGTCACTAACCATTTTGTCTAAAACTATTTTGATTTCTACTATGAGTGAATGAGCATTTATTAAGTGCTCAGGCCACAATTGATTTTACCATTCCCTCCTTCGTTTCCTGATGATATGTGGGGTGCAAACATGTTTGATTTTCTGTAAATTACCTAATCCTGTAGTAGGCAATCAGGGTTCAAGTATCGTGTTTCTTTGTGACTAATCGTTTTGTGCTTGTTCAGACTTCCTTATTACTAAATTTATTTTTGTCACTTTCGTGTGCCAACATTTTGTCATTTATCATAGACACTTTTATTCATTTTACATAACTGCTATATGAGTGCACCATGCTCATATTTTTGCATTAATGACACGATGCAACACAAAACAACAGCAACACCATTTTTATATTCAATATCTAAACACAGCTGAACTTATGGTTGGATTTTCCAGCAAAAATATCCGAACATAAATTTTAAAAAACACACAATGTCAAGAGGGAAAATTATTCTTATTTATCGCTTTCCAAAGTGAATGTTTTTTTTATTTATTTCGCGAGATAAACTTCGCGAGTAAAAGTTTCTCATCAACTTCGCAAAGTAGATTAGAAAACCTTGTTCTGAGAAGAATTATTTTCGTGGGTACCAATTTTCGTGGTTTGATGAAAAAAATCAATTCGTGGTTTTTAAAGAAGCAAAAGACCAAAAGGGCAGAAACAAAACCAGTAAACACCAAGAAGAACGGGACAAAAACAGACAACATGTAAAACACGGAAACACGTGACGCTCTGCTAAGGAAATCGAAGTCCCGCACGCTCTATTGAGATATGTAAACTTCATAAGCTGGAGCGGACGGAATGTTGCTACACAAGAAGGGAAAGTTGACTATTGGAAATTTGAAGTCATCACGTCTGTCATAGAGCTTTGTTGAAAGTTTTCCTTGAGAGTCAAATTCAAGATGTAGGTCTAAATATGAAGCAGACTTCCTAGAATCCATAGTCTCCTTAATCTCAAGTTCCTGAGGATATATAAGATGGAGAAAGTCACCAAATCGAGAATTGTTCAGTGAAAGGACATCATCAATATAACGGAAAGTGAGATTAAAAGAGAGGGCTAGTCTACGATCTTTTTGTCCAGAAGTGATTGTAAGAAGTCTGCTTCATATGAATGAAAAAACATATCAGCAAGCAAAGGTGCACAATTAGTGCCAATTGGAATCCCATTTGTTTGCTGAAAAACACGTCCAACAACCTGAACAAATATGTTGTCAATGGGAAAGTTGAGCAGGTCGATTATTGGGTCTTCTGTTAATTTGTTCTTTTTTCAAAAAAAACCCTCATTGATGACAAAGTAAGTCGTGGTATAATCGACTACCAGATATGTGTACCTGCGTTTTCCATTCTTTTTGAAAAGCTGTTTAATCAGTTGTTCCAATGGCGATTTCAATTGTTCATGTGGAATAGAAGTGTAAAGTGTGGAGAAATTGAATGTTTTGATGCTGTTACATATGGCAAGCCGTTTTTACATTTATTCATCTTTATAGATATCTCATAAACTTTATAAGATATCTCATATACTTTATAAGATATCTCATAAAGTTTATAAGATATCTTATAAACTTTATGAGATATCTTATAAAAAATAATTTATAAGATATCTCATATACTTTATAAGATATCTTATAAACTTTATGAGATATCTTATAAATTTTATAAGATATCTTATTTAATATATAAGATATCTTTAAAAGAAAATGAGATATCTACTAAACACAATGTTTATAAGATATCTGATAAAGTTTATAAGATATCTCATAATGTTTATAGGATATCTTATAAAGTATATGAGATATCTTATAAATTATTTTTTATAAGATATCTTATAAAGTTTATAAGATATCTTATAAAGTTTATCAGATATCTTATAAAGTTTATCAGATATCTTATAAAGTTTATCAGATATCTTATAAACTTTATGAGATATCTTATAAATTTTATGAGATATCTTTAAAGAGGCCTTATAAAAATATAAGATATCTTATAAAGTTTATAAGATATCTCATATACTTTATAAGATATCTTATTAAATATATAAGATATCTCATATAAATCAATGTATGGAAGGTGCGCTGTGTAAAAACGATTGAGAAGTACATACGTCATAGTTGACTTGTGCAACCTAGAAAACCGTCTGCATATTTTTTGGCTTTTTCCATAAAAAAGACTTGTTAGCAGTCATTCCTTTGAATTTAATTGGCACTTTTGCTACTATACTTTACATTGTTCTATGAAATGACATTCGTTTTTAACTAAAATCAATGGCCGTCAAGTAAGAATAAAAAAGTCGAACGTTTTGTTCATTTTTTGAAATAAAGTAGCCGCTGCATGAAAATGGGCAAACAAACAAAATAAAACATGTATATATTGTATACTTTAATCAATTTCCTCAATAACCATATAATAAAATAGATGAAATAAAGTTAATAAGTAATGCTACAAATCTATCTTTCAAAGCAAGTAAAATATTTCATGTTATAGTTGTGAAGTACAACTTTTTTGAGAGTGCACTAGTTGAATAGTACACAAGCACATGTTGAATAGTACATAAGCTAAAGTTTATCAGTGCAACAGTGTACTTTGTTTATACACATTTGAACACGAAAAATACTAAATTTAAATAAAAATCGGCAATCACTTTAGACAAGAAATTTACTTAAGGATGTATTCTTTAAAAGGGTCATATCCATACTCAATATTTCCCGACTCGACAATACAGAGCGCTGCGAGAACTTTGCATACAACGCGATTGAAAACAGATATTTTGCAAAGTTATGAATAAAGGAAATGCGTGTCAGGCGTAGCAAGGTCACTTACCTTGTTTTCCCAGTATCAGGGTTCAAAGTGTGCCTAGTAATTTATACAAGAGCAGTCAAAATATTTGCATAAAATATGTTCTCAATATGACCTTTTTTTTCAACATGTTCTGAATTAAAACTTTAAAAAGTGGGTCACTTGCTTAAAATTTTGCCAACATTATAATCTTTTGAAATTTTTTTCAGTTTTTGTATGAATTATTTCCCTTGAAAAATAAACATAAAATGTATTTACATGTATATACGTTTAATTGAGGAGTTTGATAATAATTCAAAAGTAATCCTAAGCTTTTAATGTAAAAAAATGTTTAGCTTAAATTTTATTCATATTTAATGACATTTGTACATATTGTTGCACTTTTTGCTTTTCGCGGTCACATGACCAGTGTCACGCTCTATCTTAAAATATATGAATTCGAAATTTTGTTGAAAATGACAACGATTTTAGATAAAAAAAAAGATAAAGAAAGAATGTGTCCATGGGACGCGGATGCCCCCGTTGGCCCCAAATTAAAAGTTGAAAGTCCTACAAATCTGAGAGTTGCTTATGGCTTAGGATGCATTGTTTGTCATACTGAACCTTCCTACCAAGTACCAACTCATTTCCATTTACGGTTTCTTAGAAACGCTTTGCGGAATTATACATATACGTACGGACGTACGAGCATAGGTAAAACCTAGTGCCCCCGACATGGCGTCGCGGGTGGCATAAAATGACAATTTTCGCATTTTTGGGACCATAAAAATCACTATATTTTACAAATACATGTAACTTGAAAACCGTATATATTGCTACAAAATTTTGTTTTGCAGTTTGCGAGCGTTAACGTTGTAGCGGCACAATTGAGCCTCCTCTTATCGAACTAGTCTATACAAGAAGACAAGAGACACCAATCGGGCAGTCCGAAGCCAAAAGTCAAGAAGAGCGAAGGCAAAATCGGTCATTACATAACAAAACAAGCACGGAACAAACAAGAGAGGACTTTAAAGTTTTAAAGAACTTTTAAAGCGAGCATAATATATTCCTTTCACCATATTAAAAAAGGACATCTTTTTGCCCATTTCGAAAGACTGGGCATCGTTCCTCGAAACCACTCTCACAAATGGTGTTGAGAAGAGTCGGAAAATTGGTTCATGAAATTTTCACCTCAGACGAGGATGGAACCACGAGATTCAGTGTTAGTAGCCCGACACGTTAACAACTTTACCGCCGACTCCCTTTTATTTGAACAATGATCAAACCATATGATCCAAACATGAAAAAGCTAATGATTTAATGAGTTTTTTTTTGAAAATTGACTATTTCATTTCGATTTCGTCTGGAAATATTATTATTAAAACAAAAAGTCGCATTTGCAGATGTTAAAATGGGTAACTCAGAAAGATCAAAGGCGAATCTAGCATACATAATCGGATAACAGAAAACAATACACACTTACAAAACTGAACCGTGAGAAATTGAAAATCCACCAATGTGAATTAAATCGTAACGAGGTAAAGCAAAAAATAATATCTACCTATTGGTACTTTCAACTCTTCGTTGTACTTCTCAACTAAAGCAGTTGTACATCTCAACTGTCGCATTTGCACATCTCAATTTTCGCCAATCGTTAAAAGATGTACAATTCAACTTGTGCGGATGTACCAAAAACTTTCGCCTATGTACTTCACAACTTGTGCACCGATGTCGTGTTTTATCATAAAAGGGCACAATAAAACAACTCTCCACCCTTCAATATATTGTTATTTAGGTAGCTTATCTTTAGGATAAAAAATAATGTTTTAAATACTTATGATGTTTTATATACGTGATTTTCGGAATATTTATGTATAAAAGTATTTCATTTGTATTTTTAAGAACTAAATTAAAGTCAATTTTAAGTCATTAGTAACATAAATGCCTTAATAATAGTTTCTAGTTAAAAAACATTACTATTAGGCATATTTCTGGCATTTTAGATGAAAATTCCCAATTTCGGGTTTCTTTTTCGTCTGATTTACCCACAAGCCACCATAAAAGCGCTAATCAATTTTAGCGGGTGTACTTCTCAATCGTTTTTACGAAGCGCACCTTCCATACATTGTAAATGGGAGTTTATCAGATATCTTATAAAACATATGAGATATCTTATAAAACATATAAGATATCTCATAAAACATATAAGATATCTTATAAAACATATAAGATATCTCATAAAGTTTATTAGATATCTTATAAAGATTATGAGATATCTTATATAAAATAATTTATAAGATATCTAATAAAAGTTATAAGATATCTTATAAAGTTTATAAGATATCTCGTAAACTTTAAGAGATATCTTATAAAAAATCACTTATAAGATATCTCATAAAATATATAAGATATCTAATAAACTTTATGAGATATCTTATAAACTTTATAAGATATCTTATTAGTTTTATAAGATATCTTATAAGTTTTATAAGATATCTTATAAATTATTTTATATGAGATATCTAATAATCTTTATAAGATATCTTATAAACTTTATGAGATATCTTATATGTTTTATAAGATATCTTATATGTTTTATAAGATATCTCATATGTTTTATAAGATATCTTATAAACTACCATTTATATGAGATATCTTATATAATTAATAAGATATCTTATAAAGTATACGAGATATCTTATAAATTTTATGAGATATCTTTAAAGAGGAATAAATATAAATATGGCGTGCCATAGTTACAAGAAGAATGATTTAGATATAAGAAACTCCATTAGTTCTTTCGAATTCTTCAAGATCCACATTTGGTTGACATCATTTCTAGAATAACAATAATCGTAATATTTCTACAGGCCGGATTTTATTGCCGTAAGTATTGAAGTCAACAGAACTGAAAGAGGTTTAGTTGTACATTTGGATAGTCCTACAATGAATCGCTGTTTGTATGGATTTTTATGTAACGTAGGAATCCAATACAGTGATGGAATGTCATCATTATTGGCACCAACAGAAAGGCCGAAGGAGGAAATGACAGATTTGTGATTGTCAATTATTTCCTCCTTAGACAGTGTTGTAGCCGTGTGTGTGGTGCTATTGCTGGTACAACCAACCCCTAATTCAGCTGTCAAAAAGTCAATATAGTGTTTCTTGCACACAAAAATGATGTTATTTGGTGCTTTGTCTACAGGTACAACAACATATTTGTCATGTAAGGTGGACAATGTTTTGACAACATCAGCGTTGCTGAAAATGAATGTTGCCTTAGTGCTCATTGAGCCTTTTAAAGGATTGATCCTTTAAAAACCAATGACCTCACAGCTTTTACCCGTTCTGACAAAACGTCACATTCTTTCTCTTGTTCTTTTTTGGTCCATTTTCTGCCATAGTCTTCAACTGAATCCATAATTGTTTCAAAATTATAGCTCCAGTTGATTCGTCTTGGCTCGCTATATTTAGGTCCTTTAGCGAAAACATTGCCATTTTCCACGATGCTGAATCATTTCATGTTCATCTCCCGGAAATAGCCTAAATTGCACTGCCTGGGAGTAAAGCCATCACAAACAAGAAAACAAACAAACACGATGTTGAGGACACCAGACATTGGGCAGGTAACTGACAAACCTTATCACAGACAGTTGGTGAAGTCTCTTTTTGCAAATTACAAAATGGATTCGAACACCAGCTGAGAGGTGCTCGGCTAGTGATCAATAGTGTGGTATTCAAATCAGCGCCTTAGACCACACGGCCAATGGCGTTAAACACACACAAAAATCAAAACATGCCGAAGCTATTCACTTTTGATAAGTATTGCTAATTTTGAAATTTACACGGCAAACTTATAGCGTTCAAATGTTGATTTTAGAGCGTAGTTCCATTAAATAAAACATAGCTTTTTGCTAAAGTATATTGTAGTCTTGTTTTGTGATTCGATCATGAGAATAATAAAATTCACAGTTCTGAAGTCTGCAGCATCCAGATCAATGTTAAATTAAATTTTCGTTTGGGTTTCTAATTTTGTGGGTCACGGCCACCGAAGAAAACCACGAAAATCAATGACCCACAAATAATAATGAAACCACACTTCTATCTCCCAAATGAGTACAGATTTTGGTTTGTCGTAGAATTTATTTTGTCTTCCTCTACCGGATTTTACACAATGAATTGGAAATTAGCAACACAACGGGTGTGCTATAGCAGTCAGGAACCGCTTACTCTTCCGGAGCACCTGAGTTCACTCATGTTAGGAATTGCATTCGTGTTGTTGATTTCCGTTCGGTTGATTTTGTGTTTTGTGTTTTTTCGTGCTGTTCTTGTTCGTGTTTACCGGTTTAGTCGTTGTCCATTCGGACTTTTGACACTCAAATGCCCCATTGGTGCCTCTTTGCCTCTTTATAAATCAATTTAAGAGTAAATGCTTAAGTAACATTAAAATATTAGTCTGCATTATACAGATCAATGTTCAATTCAATTTTCGTTTGGGTTTCCAAATTTCGTTGGTCACGGCCACCAACGAAAACCAAGAAAATTAATGACCCACAAATAATAATGAAACCACAATTTTATAAATCAATTTAAGATTAAATGCTAAAAGTAACATTAAAATATTTGACTTTTATACATTGCACACTCTTATTCCCCATCCCGGTACCCCATGCATAGAATGATATTACCAAAATATGCAGTGGCCGAGTGGTGTAAGGCGCTGATTTAAATACCGCACCATTGATCACTAGCCAAGCTTCTCTCAGCTAGTGTTCGAGGTTACTCCGGTTTCCTCCACCATTTACAGCGTTCGAATGTTGATGTTAGAGCGGAGTTCCATGAAATAAAACATTGCTCTTTGCTAAAGTATATTGTAGTCTTGTTTTATTTATATCATGAGAATAATAAAAGAAGCAGAGGAACCAATGGGGTATCCGAATGTCAGAAGTCCGAAAGGGCAGAGACAAAACCAGTAAACACCAACAAGCACGGGACAAAAACAGACAACATGTAAAACATGGAAACACAAAATAACCGAATATCAATCAACAACGCGATTTTTTTATTGTACTTTACTTTACTTTTCATTCAAATCATTTGACGCGTTTTCAAGGTATCATTCGGAAACCTTTGGGGGACGGATGGACGGACAGACGGACAGACGGACGGATGAAATCCAAAAGAAAGTGAGGGAATGACATAATACCTCGCCACTTCGTGTGGCAGGGTATAAAGATAGTAAAAATATGACAAGGGATGCAAAAATTGTTAAAATTTCGTTCAGCTTTCTGCTTGAGGTATACAGTCTACAATCAGCACTGATGATTAAAATGAATCTCTATTTTTTACTGTCGTTTTCATCATTATAGGTTATGGATTCAGATTCGGATGAGGATTGGGTAGACGCTGATAGGGATAGACGTCCTTATAGAAATTCTACTAATCCTTCAGCTATCGAAAATAACGGTAATACGTTTTACCGAGATTATGAAGAATGGTTTACAAACGGTTTAGAAATAGAACGTTATGAGTTTATGAGAAACAATCAGAATGGATTGGAACCACGCCCGTTCCTTTATCGCGATATTCACCAAACATTCAACGAGGAAACATACACAAATGAATCAAATATTTACAAAAAAGGAATATTAAGGCTTAAATCGGTTGAAGATGGAGTTTGCATTGTACCGGGTACCAACGAACAAGAGAGAACAGAAGTCCAAATTAAAGGTAGAGCAAACTGTGGACAAGCATTTTCAGATGATACAGTTTACGTCAAACTACACAACAGCGGGGATCCTTCGACAGATGGGAAGTTTTATGGTGAAGTAGTTTCGTTTGTGTCCAGAAAACGATATGAAAATATAACTCACCCTCTTCTAGTGTGTATTAAGGATAGAAATCAGGGCCATTTGATGGTTCCTTTTTGTAAAACACTCCCAAAAATAAATGTCCTACATGGTAGAATTGCACAAAATCGACTTCGAACCAGTGTAGAAATACATAGGTACATAGAACAAACAAAAAGCCTCGTTTTTGACCGTTACAAAACCGTGAAAGAAGATGAGAGAGAGGATTGGCTATTTATAGTGGTGATACTAAAATGGAAACTAACAAACATTTACCCTCTTGGTGCTGTTTTGGATGCCGTTCATATCTCTTCAGATATTGAGCAAGGTCTTACATTGATATCTATACAAAATCGCATACCTCTATGTCCAGAATATGCGAGGTTAGGAGAGATCCAAGAATTGCGAACTAACACACCAAACGATAATTACGAAGATATTTCTCAGACATACAGCGTTTTTACAATAGGTTCACATGAATCAAATAACATAAGTTGTGGATTCAGCTTTAACAATTTAGGTCAAAGCAAGAACGTTCGTCTTGGCGTTTACGTTGCAGATGTTAGTAGAATTGTAGAAAAAGACAGTGCTATTGATAACCAAGCGCAAAAAATAGGATTTTCTTCTAGTCATAAATATGGCCTTCCAGATCATGCAATGTTACCGAACGAAATTGATCGTTTTTGCAGTCTTAAGCGAGGGTTAATGCGCCATACATTGTCAGTTTTTATAGATTTAGATAGAAGAGGACACGTTCTAAGTAAAGCTCTTAAACGGACACGTATTAAAACATCAAACCATTTTACTTTTCAGCAAGTAGAAGATATCATAAACCATACGCAACAGTTTGACGAATATGGATTCGTGGGACAAGATATCATGTCTTTATTCAGCATTGCCGAAAATCTAAGATATGACCGACTTCATCATGCCTCTTTTGCAGCAGAAATGAAACTAGATTTTTCAGAAAATGATAATTTTATGTCAACAATGAATTCTCGAATGCTGGTAAATGAAATTTTGACTTTAGTAAACAAAGTCGTTAGAGAGCTTTTACGAAATAAATTTGATATTGTTCCTGTTTTTCAGAGTCTACCAGCGTCAGGACAAGTCAGGGATAATCTTGAATCTTGGTATAGCAAATATAAAAATACAATGCATTTAGCAGTAGAATTTCAAAATCAACCATTCATGCGATTGGAATCTTTTAATTTGAACCGTCTAAAAACCCGAATAAGAAGTTATGATGATGAACACGAAGAAATTGATCTTCTTTTACAAGTGTCTGAAAAAACATTGGCTTTAGTTAGTGGTCTGTTGGAACAGAATAGATTTCCAGAGGCAAAGCAGATTATATGTTTTGATTACCTTTACCCGAAACAAGCTCTAGCATTAAACGAATATCATTCACAAAAGCCACCTTCTCAGTATTTAATGAGCAATTCAGAGGACGAGGGGTGCCTTGTTCATTTTACATCGCCTCTAGAAAGGTATTGTGATATTATTATTCAACGTTTTGTCCATGCATATATTGACAACACAGCAACTCCTTACAGTGCTGATGAAATTCATGGAATTCGGAATAATCTAAACAAATTGATGAAACAAAGACATCCATTTGAGAACCAATGTGAAAGTTTATGCTTTGCTCAATATTTGAATACAAAACCAGTTTTGTTCCAATGTTTTGTTTGCTCTATGACAGAAGAAGACTTTCAAATTCTTTTACCTGGTTTCCATCAAAATTCAGCGAAACCTTTAAAGATAAGATTTCAGGACATTAAAGTATGTAAAATCCCAGAGGTACCCTTAGACGAAGATGAGTGTATGGTACACATGGAATACAGGGAAACTAATGATATAGAAAATTTGGAAAATGAGAAATTAAACCGACTCATACTCAGATGGAGAAAACGGGTATATGATTATACAAAAGATACTATACCAAGACCTGAGAACATAGAGGACGATGGATATATTAAACTGTTTCCTCATCAAAGGTCTGTTCTGTTAAAGTACGAGTTATGGAAAGAGATTCTTGATAATGTCTTCAATAAGAACAATACTGCTCTGAAAAATAATGTTTCATCATTGTTGTCACCTAACGCAAATGAAGAAATTGGAAATGATAGGTATAGTTTAGAATGCTTCTATGATAGTGTGCTCGACGTAAGCTCAGAAACTGACTCTCCATTGATAATTGACCACGATGTTCCATTCCAAATGTCTCTCCATACTGGTCAAATACTGTCCATACAAATGTCTGCCCGTGAGGAATCGGCCATCTTGACACCTATACCACAAATCTTAAACCTAACCAATAATATAAAGTTTTGTCTACCACATGTCCAAGAACCAATAAAAACACTATTGAGTTATGCAGAAAGGGGATCGAAGAAGAGGTATAATAGCGTACAAGAATACCAAAGCATATGGTTACCTATAGTAGAAATGGAATCAACGTTGAATGCTGTACAAGATAGAGAACCTGTCGTCATTAACAACATACCTATAAAATTTAAAGGAAGGCAAGGCAGGTTTGATATTGACCAAGACTTTTGCGATAGCCGGGATCTAAGTTTTGGTTATATACCAGATGTGGACGATAATGATCAAGGAACGATTATTACAGAGAGGAAAATATATCACAATATTTCAAGCGCGGACTATTTATGTATAATGTTTCCTCATACATTGGACCAGGAGACGAGGCGAAGAATTGGCAACAAAATTCTCCATGAAGATGACTATTTTTGGAGCTGTCATGCTTTTATGACAAAACTTTGCAAGTACTTCAAGATTGAAAATGATCGTGGCATGCAACATAGACGGGCGATTATAAGAGTTGTATTCAAGCTTCACGAAAAGAGTCCTAGTCCTCCAGCAAATGGAAATAGAGTCTGTAGAATGGAAGTGATTTTTAAGTCTCCAGTTGACAAGTAAGATAGAATGTATGACCCGTTAAAATGCATTGCTAGATTTATCATACAACTTCATATTTTCCTTAAGGAATAATCATACCAAGTGCACATTTTTTCCTTCTTGTTTGTGCGGAGGGTGTTAAGGGTGAGCTACTCATTCGGAACTTTGTTCTCTGCTCTATGTAGACAAGTAAATCCTAGCAGAACACCATTTAACATGAAACATTACTATTTGCCGTATATGTTAAGATGTGAAACAATTACCTGAAAAGTAGTGTTTGGTGAAACAATAAAATCATAGTACAACCCAAAGAAAGACCATTTGAATGAAACAAATTTTAAGTTTAACGTAGACAAATTGAATCGTACCCAAGTTTACATTTTAAGAAGAGCAAGCGCTAAAATGCTACAATATGTGCAAATCTTTTCATGTTGTTTTTTTTCAAATTTCTATCTTGATTCACTGTATACATTAACCTTATTTTACAGACGACTTGAAACAAATCTGAAAAAGCTGAGCTACTCGTCCACTTTAAGTCAAAGCATCTGTCGGGGATTAGATGTTGACCCTGTTGGTAAATATACACTTGATAAGTTAAAGACCATCGATTTTAAAAAGGTTTTGCTCTTTAATTTTTGTATAGAAACAAACAATATTTAAAACACTTTTGCATGGTTATAAGACTATTATGGTCTCTATTGTTACCTGTATGGGGATTTTATTTTATTGTGTTCAGTTTTAGTGTTTGTCTTTATTATCTAGACATACTTTTTTGTTTTATCTGCGGTCGTTTGACATTGTTTTTATCGAACATTAGAAACGAGAAATCCCTATGGAATAAACGAGAAAATCTAGATAGTGGATTGATTTGTATCATTAAATATTCCAGCTTCCATCTCACTTTGAACATCTTCATTTTGTATTCATTTCATCATCATTTCGTGTTTAACAAATTTTTGGTTCTTCAAAATTTTCATCATCATTTCTTTTGTTTCCCACCCCACCCCCATATTTCATTTGTCATCATCATTTCGTGTTCATTTCACCATCATTACATGTTCATTTGTCCCTGCCTTTTCGTGTTCATCTCTTGATGTGACCAAAGTCACCTACCCAATTGTTTTAAATTGTACATATATTTACCTCAATCTGTTTCTGCTGTTGCAATTTGTATTGTTTTATTTCCCCCTTCAAAATTTACTGTTCTTTTGTTTCTCACCCCACCCCCATATTTCATTTGTCATCATCATTTCGTGTTCATTTTGTTGTCCTTTTCGTGTTCGTCGTCTGTGGATGGCCTGTGTGGCGTTGCACGGGCGTTAAACACCAACTCACTCACTATTTATTTGCAATGTACATATGTTCTTATTTTTATGATCATTTACCTGTCCAGTAAATTTCAGCATGCTTCGATTTTGACTAGTTTGTTTAGAATGACCTGTTTTAAGTAAGGTTATTACGTTATTGTGTTTGAAATGATGAAGGACATACGAATGTCCGAAATATCTATAATCTTTAAATTATTTAACATCAATTGGTAGTGTTGCGTACATTTCTTTTAAGATATTTATTAGATGACAAGTATGCTTTTTATATCAAAGGTGTGCTAATATACAAATTCACATCGATATACTCATAAAAAAACAACATTTTCAAGGTGCTTTTAGTAAACAAAAAAGGGGGATCTTCCTACATGCTTTTAAAATATCAAATATCACAATGTTTTGTTCTTTGATACGAAATAAAATGCACAAAACGGTAGAAAAATGTAAAATTAGTATCATTAAATATATGTTTAACATCTCAAACCCATAACGGTAGTTTTGTTGTTACCTTAATAAATAAGTTTATCAGAGAGAAAAAAAACTATTTACATTTTATGTGTTTTAAATTGAATTGACACCTTCTATACAAATCGCAAAAAAAATACATTTTCTTCGTAAGTGTTCGAAATAGCACTTTTAAGTATGACATGGTATATATGTAAGCTTTCTTGTACATTTTGGTATTCAGACTGCAATATCAGATTACAACTATAAACTTCATTTTTGAAAGATGCATATGCCATTTTCTCAAATGATTATTTGCGATTAAAAGAATTTTTGATTTTAACATTTTTTTTAAATAGGGTTGCATATCAAAGATGAGGGGTGAATCATGGGTATACATGTATTTTTCACGTCTGTCTGTCCGTCAATCCACCTTTTTGAAAGTCATTTTCACTAAAATCTTACTTATCTTATTGCCACAAATTAATGATATGATATAATAATTATACTACATGTAGAATATCAAGAAGCAAAGGTGTACCAAAGGGGTAATCAAACATCAATATACCGAAAGACAAAGACAAAATCGGTTGACAAAAAAAATCATCACAACGAAACAAACCACACAACAAACAAAAACACACACATAACAACCAAACCGCATTTAACAACCTGAACTCAGGTCGAAACGAGAGTGAACTCAGGTGCTCCGCAAGAGTAAACAGTTCCACATCCGTCACGTTGCCAAAGATCGATTTAGTGTTGGTTAAATCTGGAAAGGATGATATTACCAATTAAACTATACATATGTCAAACAAACATCTGTGAGATAGAAATCCAGTATTTGTCTACAAATCTCTCTCAATCATAGCGATCTTAGGGCCCGGTAGTAACACAAAACACAACTCTTGAGGTGATCACAAAGTCTACGTAAGTTCTGAAGCAAATAAGCTGCAGCTCATTGAAAGGATGGTTACATTTTCGTTTAAAAGATTAGTTTATTTTTTCATATGTTTTTGATATGAACAATTTTTGTGTGGACTGATCATGTAAGTGCTACGTCACCATAATGACCCGATAAATTGGGTGATACACACCTGTTCATGATACAGGGTTTATAAACGCTTTTTATCCTGGTTTTTAAACCTTTTTCAAAAAGTTGGATTTTCATGACTTGCAAACAATTCTGATAACACATGATATGTTTATTAAACAATTAAAGTCTATTCATTAAAGTGATTACCTTTTGACTTTCCGTCATTTAGTAAATTCTGGTCAGTTATATCGACTTAAAAAAATAGGGGGTCGATTTTTTTAAGTCGATATAAATGACCAGAATTCAAGCCCCTGTGTTTCTATTATGTGAAGATTTCGAGTGCATTTAAAAAAGGTTGGTGTTGCTTAACTTATGACGAGGTGTATATTTATTTGTAGGTCGGGAACAATTCATAGTCATCGATCAAATTGTTTTTTCTCGAGCGGGACTTAATGCAGGCATGTGGGATAACAATCAGTATCAAAACGAGGCCATAAAACAATGTCTAAAAAGAAAATTTAAGCTGATCCAAGGCCCTCCAGGTATAATGTAAAAAAAAATAAAGAGGTTACGTTATTTGACCAAGACAAGAGTAAATTTTACATAAATATCATTCACCAACGAAAAGATGAATTCTTAAACAATCATAAATATATATCAGGGTGAATGGCTTTAAGTATAAAATAGCGCTTTTTAATTAGACGAATCCATCACGTATTAACAAGACGTTCTTCTAATGAAACGCAAAATCAAATTCTTATATTCTGGCGTTTTAGCTTTTTTGTCCATGTTAGCATGGACAACTACGTATGACAGTTTTCAGATATAGGACTATATTTTGGTCAAATCTAATATCTGATTACAGGTACTGGAAAAACTTATGTTGGTGTCAAGCTTGTATATCTTTTTGACAAACTCAATGGATTAATGGCCCAGCGACTAAGTGAACAAAAGATGCAAATCATATTTTGTGGCCCTTCGAACAAATCGGTCGATTTGGTTGCACGTAAGTCGTTTATGCTTATAGGGTGGTATTTTTGCATGTAGAAATGGGAATGTGTACATCTTTAGCTAACTTCAATGGGCTATGTCTTTTGTATTTCAAAATTAACATCTGTTCTATGTTTAAACATTTCCGTCGAAAAACTTGCTTTCAAAACATAAGCTTGCATAAACTTTTTGTTTTTTACTTCAAATCTGTACATTTAATTTGAAGGTATTGTCTTAAGCGAACTCGGGGAAAGCGCTCCCAGAATTGTAAGAGTATATGGGGGTGCTTATGAGCAGCTAGATTATCCTATACCTGGAAGGTGCTTTGAAGCCAGACAAAACCTTCATGATTCGAAAGCAGATGAAACTCTTGTTGATAGTGGAGTTGTGCTACATCATATAATCCGAGGCGAGGGGAAACCATATGCTGCACGTTTAAATGAACTTGATGAGCAATTCAAGCAAGATATGCAAAACAGGAATACAAGAGACTTGCAAACCACTGTTGAAGACATTAAAGAATACAAGGATTTGAGAAGTAAAGCTATGAAAGAAGAGCTTCCTAATTACGACGTCATATTTTGTACGACTTCGATGGTAGCGAATCCAAAAGTGGCCAAGGCAACGAAAGATCGAATACGTCAGTTGATAATTGATGAAAGTGGTATGTGTTCGGAACCCTCCTGTATTTGCCCCATCATATCTACTGGTGCTGAACAAGTGGTGCTCATAGGGGATCACAAGCAACTACGTCCCATAGTCAAGTGCAGGGATGCTGCTAAACTTGGGCTTGAGACATCACTATTTGAGAGATATTCTTCCAACAGACAGTATAGTACTATGTTAAACATTCAATACAGAATGGTAGGTCACAAATTGTAACACATATGTGATATACATTATTTCGTTTAAATACATAAATAACACATTTCGATTGATGCCATTCTGGGTTGTTAAAACGAAGCCTAAGGTCTGGCTTGATATTTTTTTTTCAGATAATCTGATTCTAGCAGATCATTTCGACAATTCATTTGTTTAACCAACTATTTTTCATGAGGCTCCAAACCATCTTAATGCACAGGCGATACTACCTTACATAATTGACTTGTTATCTATACTTATCAAAAACGACATATGACCTTTTTCTTTTACATTTCTTCATTCTATTAAGCATCCAGCCATTTGCAACTTTCCATCAAGACGATTTTACGACGGCGCCTTAATAACTGATTCTAGCACTTCAAGAGGTTATAGACCGCTATCCATTTGGCCAACGGTGAGGGATACCCACTATCCCCATGTATTCTGTCACGTAGAAGGCGAAGATAAAAGACTGGTAGTGAAGACAGATGCAGGAAATGAACAGTCCAGATCAAATGAAGATGAAGTTAGACATGTGGTAGGTGTTTTTCAAGTCTGAACAATTTTTATAATGGAAATATATTAAAAGGACATAGAAATTGAACCCTAATTTGGAACAGGCATTTCAAAAGCAATGGTGGCAAATATTTAATTTTCCATGAAAAAAATCTTAAACAAATGAAACTTAAAACAAAAGGTTAAAGCATTTGATAACAAATTCTTATATTAATTACAGGTTCGATTGTTCAAATATTTAGTTAATGAAGAAGGCGTTGGTGTCGAAGACATTAACATCATGTCGCAGTATAACGCTCAGTGTACGGAACTCAGAAAAGCCATAAATAATGAAGGATTTGATGATTTTAACGTTTCCACTGTCGTTCAAAGTCAAGGTAAATGTTTCTAGTCAACCATATGCGTCATCTACGGCACTGATGTGCTAAACTGCTAATTGTTATTTAGATTAATTATCCTCTAGATTTTAAATTTTTAAGGTTTATGATTTTTCAAAATGTTTAAACATATTTCGTATATTGTGCAACTTGTCAAAGAAGCAAAGAGGCACCAATGGGACATTCGAGTGTCAGAATTCCTAAAGGGGAACAACAAAACCGGCAAACACAAACAAGAATAGCACGAGGAAACACAAAATCAATCGAACGATCAACTTCAACAAAACTGAAGCATATAATTATTCTGCTGAGAAATTAATTCTTTTGATTTTTTTAAATTCACCTTGCGAATGGCCATTTGAGTTAATGCCATCAATACGCATCTGTCGTCGTCCGTGGACAATATTTTCAAAAATCATCTTCTCTGCAGCCGCCTACTTCTACATTGAGCAGAAGTTGTGGGACGATTCATTATAGGAATCAAATCCCCTAGAAAATTGACTATTTTGCAGTTTTTGGACAGTTTCTTGAAAATCGTAAGTGTTCGAAAAAAGGTTAGGATTGTTAAGCTCATTGAGATCTACAAAAATGATTTAGGGTCGAAATTGTCAAATAAACCGTTTAAGAGTTGCCACCTTTTCTATTTGTTTCTAGCAATATTAAACGATTTTTTTTTAAATCTCTCTTAAAGCACTGGAAGGGGATTGCATTCGAACTTTGTACACTTGGTCTTTAGGTCTCAGTCTTGTATTGTTTTTCCCATAGACTTCTATAGTAAACCTGAGATTTTTGGAATTTTTTAAAAAATAGTTAAAATGATTCAATACAACTTTTGCTATATTTTTTCAATAAAGGAAGTGTCAGAAAACATTTTAAAGGGTGGGCCGAAAAAAAGTCGCACGAAGATAAGAAAACCACGGTTGGTTGAACTAAAAATAGATTTTTTCCTACTTTCACTTTAACTTCCATTTCAAAAATACCCCCCTTTTCATGAGAACTGTTTTATTTAATAATGCATTTTTTACATTTCAAAAAGTTAGTGATGTCAAAGTTTGGTGTCTTACCTTCAACTTAAGCCAAAAGTTAGAAAAAATGCATGAAAAGCAATGCTGCAAACGACTCAGGGAAAAGGCACTATATTTTAATAGCCGCCATGTTTTGACGTCCACCCGCGCAAGAACTTGCAATACAAGACTGGTACCTATTAGGATCAAAGATGATTTGATATTTCTAAATAAAGTTGTTTTTCTGTTTCTTCATACATTTTTCAATCAAATTAAGAAAAAAACATAGCAAAATTGCTTTCATTGATTTTTTTATTACATTTTTTAAAAGGGTACCCTCTTCAAGGTTTTGGCCAATTTTCTCTATATTGACTTAAAATGAACACTTTAATGTTCTGTCCTTGTTGGGTTATATTCAAATAGAATATGTGAGTTGAAGTGATGCCAATACTACCTTAGCAATGGATTGAATGCAAAAATATTCTTTTATTGACAGTTTTAAGTTCATTAAGTAGAAAAAACTATGTTAGGAACCTCATTTTTTACTACAAAGACAACTTGGAGCCTCTTGTTTATCCAAATATAAGAAGGAGACCTATCAGTTGTTTGAACCTGACAAAATTGGCAAGATTATTGTAACAAAAATTATAAATGTGGAATAGAATACATTATTTGGAATACAATTGGATTTTATATACCAATTTAAGGATTTTTCAGGTAAAATTGGTGCCCCAGGCATACATAAATGTCCCATTATTTTAAGGAATTCAGATACTAGGCTGATGAAACTTGAGTTGTTACATGGGAAGAAGGTGTAGAAGACAGAAATCACCAACATACTGTGCAAGGTTATCAGACTTGAAGAGAAAGTGGTCTTATTTACTGTAAAATTGCAGTTTTTAACTTACCGCATACAGAAAGCCAAAATTTTGCACATCACAAAACACCATAAAGAAAAAAATACTGAATTTGTTTGGAGTCTTTTTGCTGAAATTAGTCATAAAGTGTACCTAGAACATTTTCACACCATTTGTTTGGTTAGAAAGTCATTATGTTTAAAATCAGAACAGTTCCCATATGTGTGGAGAGGTAAAAAAGCCTTCATTTCTTAGTTTGAACTGAACATATGCAAAGTGCTGAAAAAGTTACACCGGATAAAATATGACAGTTTGAATTGCATATTAGCAGTGCAATAAAGTCATTCTTACTAAAGATAAAGAATATAGACATTTAAATCCACTGGTTCTCATAAAAGAGACAAAATCTATTTTAATGTCCAAATTTGGTCAAAAAGTGCTATAATAGCAAAAACTGAAGGGTAGCTGAAACAAATTAAGCAAAAAGTAAAAAAAAATCTTTATAAAGTGTTCAAAGACATGATTTTCTTTAGAATAAAACAGATAATAAGCACTTATTTAATATTCAACTTTACTGTAAATCCCAGTAATCAGGTCTCAGTCTTGTATTGTTTTTCCCATAGACTTCTACAGTAAACCTGAGATTTTTGGAATTTTTTAAAAAATAGTTAAAATGATTCAATACAACTTTTGCTATATTTTTTCAATAAAGGAAGTGTCAGAAAACATTTTAAAGGGTGGGCCGAAAAAAAGTCGCACGAAGATAAGAAAACCACGGTTGGTTGAACTAAAAATAGATTTTTTCCTACTTTCACTTTAACTTCCATTTCAAAAATACCCCCCTTTTCATGAGAACTGTTTTATTTAATAATGCATTTTTTACATTTCAAAAAGTTAGTGATGTCAAAGTTTGGTGTCTTACCTTCAACTTAAGCCAAAAGTTAGAAAAAATGCATGAAAAGCAATGCTGCAAACGACTCAGGGAAAAGGCACTATATTTTAATAGCCGCCATGTTTTGACGTCCACCCGCGCAAGAACTTGCAATACAAGACTGGTACCTATTAGGATCAAAGATGATTTGATATTTCTAAATAAAGTTGTTTTTCTGTTTCTTCATACATTTTTCAATCAAATTAAGAAAAAAACATAGCAAAATTGCTTTCATTGATTTTTTTATTACATTTTTTAAAAGGGTACCCTCTTCAAGGTTTTGGCCAATTTTCTCTATATTGACTTAAAATGAACACTTTAATGTTCTGTCCTTGTTGGGTTATATTCAAATAGAATATGTGAGTTGAAGTGATGCCAATACTACCTTAGCAATGGATTGAATGCAAAAATATTCTTTTATTGACAGTTTTAAGTTCATTAAGTAGAAAAAACTATGTTAGGAACCTCATTTTTTACTACAAAGACAACTTGGAGCCTCTTGTTTATCCAAATATAAGAAGGAGACCTATCAGTTGTTTGAACCTGACAAAATTGGCAAGATTATTGTAACAAAAATTATAAATGTGGAATAGAATACATTATTTGGAATACAATTGGATTTTATATACCAATTTAAGGATTTTTCAGGTAAAATTGGTGCCCCAGGCATACATAAATGTCCCATTATTTTAAGGAATTCAGATACTAGGCTGATGAAACTTGAGTTGTTACATGGGAAGAAGGTGTAGAAGACAGAAATCACCAACATACTGTGCAAGGTTATCAGACTTGAAGAGAAAGTGGTCTTATTTACTGTAAAATTGCAGTTTTTAACTTACCGCATACAGAAAGCCAAAATTTTGCACATCACAAAACACCATAAAGAAAAAAATACTGAATTTGTTTGGAGTCTTTTTGCTGAAATTAGTCATAAAGTGTACCTAGAACATTTTCACACCATTTGTTTGGTTAGAAAGTCATTATGTTTAAAATCAGAACAGTTCCCATATGTGTGGAGAGGTAAAAAAGCCTTCATTTCTTAGTTTGAACTGAACATATGCAAAGTGCTGAAAAAGTTACACCGGATAAAATATGACAGTTTGAATTGCATATTAGCAGTGCAATAAAGTCATTCTTACTAAAGATAAAGAATATAGACATTTAAATCCACTGGTTCTCATAAAAGAGACAAAATCTATTTTAATGTCCAAATTTGGTCAAAAAGTGCTATAATAGCAAAAACTGAAGGGTAGCTGAAACAAATTAAGCAAAAAGTAAAAAAAAATCTTTATAAAGTGTTCAAAGACATGATTTTCTTTAGAATAAAACAGATAATAAGCACTTATTTAATATTCAACTTTACTGTAAATCCCAGTAATCAGGTCTCAGTCTTGTATTGTTTTTCCCATAGACTTCTACAGTAAACCTGAGATTTTTGGAATTTTTTAAAAAATAGTTAAAATGATTCAATACAACTTTTGCTATATTTTTTCAATAAAGGAAGTGTCAGAAAACATTTTAAAGGGTGGGCCGAAAAAAAGTCGCACGAAGATAAGAAAACCACGGTTGGTTGAACTAAAAATAGATTTTTTCCTACTTTCACTTTAACTTCCATTTCAAAAATACCCCCCTTTTCATGAGAACTGTTTTATTTAATAATGCATTTTTTACATTTCAAAAAGTTAGTGATGTCAAAGTTTGGTGTCTTACCTTCAACTTAAGCCAAAAGTTAGAAAAAATGCATGAAAAGCAATGCTGCAAACGACTCAGGGAAAAGGCACTATATTTTAATAGCCGCCATGTTTTGACGTCCACCCGCGCAAGAACTTGCAATACAAGACTGGTACCTATTAGGATCAAAGATGATTTGATATTTCTAAATAAAGTTGTTTTTCTGTTTCTTCATACATTTTTCAATCAAATTAAGAAAAAAACATAGCAAAATTGCTTTCATTGATTTTTTTATTACATTTTTTAAAAGGGTACCCTCTTCAAGGTTTTGGCCAATTTTCTCTATATTGACTTAAAATGAACACTTTAATGTTCTGTCCTTGTTGGGTTATATTCAAATAGAATATGTGAGTTGAAGTGATGCCAATACTACCTTAGCAATGGATTGAATGCAAAAATATTCTTTTATTGACAGTTTTAAGTTCATTAAGTAGAAAAAACTATGTTAGGAACCTCATTTTTTACTACAAAGACAACTTGGAGCCTCTTGTTTATCCAAATATAAGAAGGAGACCTATCAGTTGTTTGAACCTGACAAAATTGGCAAGATTATTGTAACAAAAATTATAAATGTGGAATAGAATACATTATTTGGAATACAATTGGATTTTATATACCAATTTAAGGATTTTTCAGGTAAAATTGGTGCCCCAGGCATACATAAATGTCCCATTATTTTAAGGAATTCAGATACTAGGCTGATGAAACTTGAGTTGTTACATGGGAAGAAGGTGTAGAAGACAGAAATCACCAACATACTGTGCAAGGTTATCAGACTTGAAGAGAAAGTGGTCTTATTTACTGTAAAATTGCAGTTTTTAACTTACCGCATACAGAAAGCCAAAATTTTGCACATCACAAAACACCATAAAGAAAAAAATACTGAATTTGTTTGGAGTCTTTTTGCTGAAATTAGTCATAAAGTGTACCTAGAACATTTTCACACCATTTGTTTGGTTAGAAAGTCATTATGTTTAAAATCAGAACAGTTCCCATATGTGTGGAGAGGTAAAAAAGCCTTCATTTCTTAGTTTGAACTGAACATATGCAAAGTGCTGAAAAAGTTACACCGGATAAAATATGACAGTTTGAATTGCATATTAGCAGTGCAATAAAGTCATTCTTACTAAAGATAAAGAATATAGACATTTAAATCCACTGGTTCTCATAAAAGAGACAAAATCTATTTTAATGTCCAAATTTGGTCAAAAAGTGCTATAATAGCAAAAACTGAAGGGTAGCTGAAACAAATTAAGCAAAAAGTAAAAAAAATCTTTATAAAGTGTTCAAAGACATGATTTTCTTTAGAATAAAACAGATAATAAGCACTTATTTAATATTCAACTTTACTGTAAATCCCAGTAATCAGGTCTCAGTCTTGTATTGTTTTTCCCATAGACTTCTACAGTAAACCTGAGATTTTTGGAATTTTTTAAAAAATAGTTAAAATGATTCAATACAACTTTTGCTATATTTTTTCAATAAAGGAAGTGTCAGAAAACATTTTAAAGGGTGGGCCGAAAAAAAGTCGCACGAAGATAAGAAAACCACGGTTGGTTGAACTAAAAATAGATTTTTTCCTACTTTCACTTTAACTTCCATTTCAAAAATACCCCCCTTTTCATGAGAACTGTTTTATTTAATAATGCATTTTTTACATTTCAAAAAGTTAGTGATGTCAAAGTTTGGTGTCTTACCTTCAACTTAAGCCAAAAGTTAGAAAAAATGCATGAAAAGCAATGCTGCAAACGACTCAGGGAAAAGGCACTATATTTTAATAGCCGCCATGTTTTGACGTCCACCCGCGCAAGAACTTGCAATACAAGACTGGTACCTAAATTTAGGATGTTTTCTACCAAGTTTGCAAAAAAGTATGAATGCCAAACAACATGTTCGCTGCTGCTTAAAATAGAACAGGGTGTCAGACCATATTTTTAGACATACAACTTGAAAAGTATAAGAGATAGAGACAATCTAAAGCAACCCTCCATCTTCAGCATCAAAAGCTCTTCAAAACTCTTCACGGAGTCTTATTTGCCATAAATCGTCAAGAGTTACCTTTCACAGTTTTTTTACTTATCCTGAAAACCGTGAGTGCTCAAGGAAATTGTTACTCTCATTGAGATTTTCAAAAAGTTTTCAAGAGTAAAAATTTTCAGACCAATCGCTTAATAGTTTTTCACTTTAAACATTTTCTATCAATTTTTGATAATGTTTGACAAGCTTCGTTTTGAAAGCTTTGTTAATTCGTGTACTTGATCTTTTAGGTATTTTTTATCCTAACTAGTTCCCTAAATGTTACTGACTATGTTGGTCATATTGCACGTTAGGTAAAACACTTTAGAGTTCAATTGAGCGATCGATCCAGGCTCCTTGGAGCCTCTAGTTTTCCTAATAAATGAAGGCTATAGCAGATAAAAGCTAGTACTTGCTTAAGGTGGTTCAGGGGTATAACCAAAATTAAATAGACTGCTCTAAACCTTTGTACAATTATACTTTAATGAAAGAATTATGAAAAAAGCCCCCAAAATGAGGATCGCGCGGACCTTTCTACAGATTAATGACCGTGCGAAGTTGGTGACATAAAGTTTTGATTTTTTCAAGCGATCTTATTAGAAAAGGCGTCATTTAGCATCCTTAAATTCACATAGTGAGATGGAAAACCATCAGATTTTGGACATATCTCACAAATGACAAGTCATATACTATCTTTTGAAAACACGATCGTCTGTTTTAGAGACTCAAGAAAACCTTTTTTCCTAAACTGTTTCTATATTTAAAATTTTCACACATTTTCCCGCTTATTATCTACTATAAAAAAAATAGAAAATCTGGCACGCGACAGTTACAAAAACGTGAAAAACCGATTTTTTCGACAGTAAGCTATAGTTTGTTGCCGATAAACTGGGGCCATCGCTCGCAAACTATAGTTAGCAAACAATTTCGATAATTTTGGTTGTTTGTTAATTATCATGTGCACTCCATAACCTATAGTTATCGCCGATAAACTGAGTTTCACGAACGCAATTTAGAGTTATCGGGTGATAATAAACGTTCATGGTCGACAAAAATAGTCTATCAGGTTTTTGTTAATTTCACGTGCCATAAATATATAATATGGCACGCGACATGAATCTTCGTTGCATGGAGTATAAAACCTGATAAACCGAGTTTTCTGTCGTAAACTATAGTTTGTGGTCGATAAACTGGGTTTATCGCTCGCACATAATAGTTTGCAAACGCTTTGGATAATTTCGGTCGTGAATTGGTTATTATTATCGATCGATAATGGGGGTTTTGATTGCCAATTAGGGTTTCTCGATGAAAGACTAAGTTTATTGGTGATAAAGTGAGTTTATCGATCGCAAACTACTAGTATAGTTTACAGTCGATAAATACTGTTTTGTGTTGATAAACTAGCATTTGCTCTTCGTAAACTTTAAATATCGGCGATAAACCTTGCGTTTATAGCAGACCAAAATCATACTAATGTGGCACTAACACGTCCTAATAGGGGACTTATTATACTTGTTGAGCTTTATAGATTTTAGTTAAGTAATTTTTTTAATCGTGCAAGAAATACGTTGTATACTTCTTTCTTAAATTCTTTTCTGTTTAAGGTGGTGAATGGAACTATATAATATTTAGCCTGGTCAGATCTCTGCCAGTCATTGAAATTCCTGAACAGCCAACGGCAGGCTGGTGTGGACAGAACCTTGGGTTTATAACAGACCAGAATCAGATTAATGTAGCACTGACACGTGCCAAGAGGGGACTTATTATACTGGGTGAGCTTTTTATATTTTAGCTATATTTAATGGATTGTTTTGTTGCTTTGACCATTTGTTTGCTGTTGTTATTTGCAAATTGAGAATGAATCTGATAGAAATATTAAAACTTAACCAACAAAAAGGTAATTATAATTATTTTATATAACCCTTTATGTTGCAGGACAGACACACCCCAATTTCTTTTTAAACGTGGTACTAAAAGATGATATTCAATATTTAGTTATAAATGGAAGTATTTATATATTTTTTATTTCATTACAGGTAACACACACCTATTGAAATGTGACCCTGTTTGGAAAGACTTGATCACTGATTACAGGGAAAAGAGATGCGTGTTTCCAGCAGAAAACTTTCCAGTACAAAATTGAAAGTGTGATAAGACAATTCACAATAATGGTGGTTTTTATTGGTAAAATAATTTATATCTCAGTTGTTACTTTTTCACTCTGTGCTGTCAAATTTAGATAGACGATAGACGATAATAAGAGCTGTACCTTATTTCTAATTGTATGTTAAACAGTTAGGTGATAGGTGATCAAAAAGTTTATCGGGCAAATATTTTCATATTTCTGACATTTTGTCGTTTCCCGTCTAACAACTAGATATAAGCAAAATATTAAAATTTTCAATGATTTAGTTTTAATTCAATTTTATTGTTAACATAATTAAGTAGAATTTATATACAGGAAAAAGGCAATGTTGGTTAATTTTCCTTGTGCTGCAATAAAAATCAAAATTACTTATTTAATGCTTCAATACTATGATTTGTTAATTTTGTTAAATATATGTTAATGAACATATAGATTAAAAAAATATTGTTGACTACTAGTATATCCACTTCTGTATGTTTACTTACATTGACTTACATGTCTTTCTGTGTACGTATTTATCTTAGAGACTAAACCAATAACCGTAAACTTTATGCCTATAAGTGTTATAACACTTAAAATGTAATAAGCGAACTGCATGCAAGGGTTTGTATTTGATTAGCTATGAAAGATTTCAAAGTACAACTACATAAGAAATTGTTGAAAGGATTAAGGGATTCCAATTTTTAAGACTTTCAGATAATATATCTATTTGGGCTTATGTATAAGAATACTAAAAAAAAGAGCAGAATTCCTTGGTCTCCTTGCCGAGAGCAAAAAATTAAGTTAGACGTCATGTATGCTTCTGCAATCTTCACATATGCGTTAAGCAATCGTCAAGTACGCTGGACAAACGCTATAGATAAGTTTTGAATAAGTTTGTCGTGCTTTGCAGTTAGTTAGTCTGACGTTTTGTGTTCGTTCACCAAGATATAATTTTAATCTTTTTACAGCGACTGCCAACCTGTTCAAACGTTTTAGAATATTATTAGAACGATCGGCACACGTTGGCTAAAACGTTATAGTTTGACAGGTCCTTTAAGACAACCAGAAAACTCTTACTTTGGGTCTTTAGTTCTTTGTTTTTTGTAATTTTATTGAATTTTATTTAGTTTATATTATATTGTCAATCTAATACTATATGTTGTAAATATGTATATAGTGCAGGACCAAATTGTAAAATATTTTGTTATAACTAAATATGCTATACTGTTGAAATAAAGGAATTTATTATTTATTATTATTTTTTTTTATTATATTACAAGTGTGGACTCTAATGCATATTGCCTAGCAAGCCGCTATGGACACAAAAAGCAAAGGTCTGCTTTAGTAACATAAGAAAGACTTTATTATTTCTAGGTCCTGCTAAGGTTTATTGTTGAATTCTATATGTAGCCTTTGCTGTACACATACTATAAAATCGATCTAAAATTAAGCCATGTCGATGAATCTAAGTCATGTAAGTGTTTATCCTAAACATTATTTGTTTTTAGATCCAGTATAAGCATTGTACTATTTCCTATTTAGTTTAAAATAACTGCATCAAAGTTTGGTTATGTTAGTGGAGAAAATAGGAAACTATTGCAGATAGAGAAAAGCTGTTGCTTGCTTAAACCTTCAGCTCATCGAGCTGTACAAAAGTCTCCATTGGATCAAAGATGTCACAGTCTGTTGTTCATATATACTTTTAAATCAGCTTAATGTTAAAGTTTAAAAAGGTTTCAATCTTCAAATTATTCTGAGAACAAAAGCTACCAACGGGATTCTGGGAATACCGAAGAAGAAAATCAAACATATATTTTGCGCCTAGAAATTTTTATAATTTGTGTTTTATAATATTATTATTTTCAACATTTAGTTGCATTCCAAGCATGCGGAGATGTAAAAAAAAATGTACATTGTTATTTTGACTCTTTTCTAAGTGTGACCAAAAAGGAAACTGGACTCATCCTCTTTTGTATTTTTAGTCTTGGGCCAATGCAAGACGGCAAGCAGCGACTTATGGTCATGCTGAAGACTGTTGGCTGTTTTCCATTGTGATTTTTAAAATTCACGTTTCTTTATGTTGGTTGTGTGGCGTACAATTATTCCACATCTAATTATCGTCTACTTTAATGGTTATCATTTGTCAGATCAGCCTATGATTTTGAAGTATATAATATTATATGAAATAAGTTTAAACCCAATTGTAGATCTCTTCATGAACATTTGCAATGTACATGTATGCCTTTAAATTTTTTACGTGTAATAGCAATAAATTATATTATAAATCAAACGGGGCCAGATCCAGAAATTTTTGAAAGGGGTTGGTCCACATAATTTCCGCTGTGGACGAAGGACGAAAAGGGGGTGGTTCTAGACGTTACTTGCGAAATTTTTGTCGGAAAGAAGGAAAATTCCAATCTCGGACCCACCCCCCCCCCGGATCCGCCGCTGCTCAAATATTGTCACCTATTCAAAGATTGTCCCTTCCTTTATGATATAGACTAAAGCAAACTTATACACGAACGTTGCAATCCATGTTCCGCACACAGGGGCTTGGATTCTTGTCATTTATATTGACTTTTAAGTCGCCCCCCCCCCTACTCTATAATCCAAGCCCCTGTGGTTTTGCACAGTTAAAATTATTTTCTGACACGTTCGTAGTTGTGGCGACATTGGTCTCTGTGTGGTGAATCGACAAAATTATCAAGCATTGATAACATTTTCGAACAACCAAACTTGTGACAAATAAGTTTATTTTTCCGGATCCCGCAATAGCTTTGTGAGAAATAGATAAAATTAATTATCCTTATTAAAATGACCTAGATCAAGACAGACGAATGACCCAATGTGGCTATTTTGTCATTTTGTAAAAATCAATAAAATGCTTGAATTGTGTGTGTCTGATTGACCTATTTTGCATAAGCACTATTTCTGTCTGTGATAATAAACTTTATTCAATGAATTAATATTTCGCAGCCAAAAATTTATAAGAAAGTACGCTTAAACATGCACAACCTGATAAAGTGACTACGCCATGTACGCTACATGATCTAGTTGAATCGCATTGTTGCTTTAAAACACCGCCACATAAAAGCATGAAAAACGAAGATGCTGTGTACAACTTTTTTGCAAGATTTAACTTATTTTTGGTGTCCGAATAGTATTTTTGTCCCTTAAACTTTATTCAATTAAGTAAATTTTTGCAATCCAAAATCAAATATCCATTACGCTAAAGCAACGCAAGATATGCTACACTGACTAAAATATAATCCGAAGCGGAACACATAATCTACTGGTCGCGGCCATATTGTCTTGATGGAAATCCGAAGATTGAGAATCCGAATATAGCCCCCGAGTGAAAAGTGAAAGTATGCACATTAGAAACGACGAAAACAAACGACCTAATTGGGGTATCGCTGCCTTTTTCTTTATAATAGCTAGTAATTATTCAATTTCAAGCACTTGGAAGGCACGTGTTGGGAGGGCGTACAACGTTAAAACACATAACATTAAACACGTTCATTTTACCATCATGGCCGTCAGTTCATTTCCGGCCTTGTATAAATTTGTTTTCAATATTGTACCCCCTCCCAAGTGCTTGAAATTGCCTTTTGGAAAGACAACAATGTTCTTTGGATAAACATATAAAGTATTTTCTTCAAAAGTAAAGAAGCATTGTTTTTCAATTAATATTGCTGAACAAAACATATGATATGGTTAATATTCATACAAAACTTACAGGACACATATGACCTTTGTCAATACAATTAATTCATAATTACAAAAAAGAAAGCGACTCTTTTTGTAATCATGAATTGCATCTGGCATTGGTAGGATGAGATAAAGTTTGCTTATCTTTTTTATTGTGTTATTGTACATGTAAGCATTTTCATTTTTTGTCATCATGTTTTAGATCAAAAACTCGTCATACAACTGTATCCAAACAGTCTACGTACACAAAATGTATCAATAAGTTTGCCATTAGGTTCAGCACGCGACAAAAGAATTTTTTAATGTTTTCACATGCGTACAAGTTTTTTCTTGAGGTCGTTGGAAATTTCCGTTTAAATTGATTTTTGATAACCATGAAACTGGAACATGATAGAACTTCAAAAAAGATTATTAAATTAGGCTTAATCTTTAAATACCGATCCCTTTATTAGATGAAAACCTTTATATAAAAATTTCTCGAATTTGGCTCTGATGGTAATTTCAGTACAAAAAATGGGATAAGAAAGACGACTTTAATTTTTCTTCCTACCCCAGACATAGGTTGATCATCTTAGTCATAATTTGGTTTTCTCGTTCGACATTTCTGGTATTATTCTATGCTCTTCATATTTATGTTGGGTTTGGCATTTTCAAATTTTAGTAGAGCGCCTCAGATGAGTCTTAAATAGACGAAACGCGCGTCAGGCAAAATTAGCAAAATAGCAAAATTTATTGTCTGGAACTTTGTTGTAATTTATTTTTCAAATTATTAATTTTTGAATGAATGGGGTGAAAAATATGGCATATATTATTTGGTATATTCCAATACTAAAATCAATCCTATGTTTGGGGTAATGATGCAAGACTGGGAACATCAATGTGATTTTCGAGAATAACGAAGGGACTTTTCTTTGAGGGTGAATATCTGAACTGAGTTTTATTTTACGTGTCCTGTAATGCCTGTTCATTGTCTTTCGTTTAACCCACCATTTCGTTTGAAATGCCTGTACCAAGTCAGGACCATTGCGATCCACCAATTCTCCGGTATGACTGATTCGTTTTTGTCATTTTCTCTGGACTATGAGATTGATCATTCAAGTTCGGTAGTTTTGTTATTACCTTTATTAAACACTTCAATGAGGTGTTTCTGCTTTAATTGAGTGACCATTATTGAGAATGAAGATTCATATTATGACCTGATTTAAAAACTGGTACTGATATACATCAGGTATAAGTTATAAAAAAAAACTCAATTTCCTATGTTTCGCTAAGTTTTTTCATAAGTGACGGTTTCATTAGTGTCTTAATTGGCAGTGTAAAAGTAAAATTGTACATTATGCATTTCCCAAAAATGACATTTGTGATAGATCTGATAAGAAAGTCACTGATATGTGACATATATGGGGTTATCTATATGGCAAACGATGACAAGTAAGTACTTTTTCTATATTTTAGAGTAAAATAAGGTAAAATGTCCAGTTAACTCATCAGTATATTTGTGTATGGGAGTAATGATTTGAAGGTGTTAAATGTGTAGAGGGAAAACAAAGTGTGTGTTTGGGTGATCATGGTGCTGTGTGTGCAAAGTTTATACAATTTATAGCAAATAAAGAAATTTAAACTGTAGCTTGTTTTAATATGAAGGTCGTGGATTTCCACAAAAATGAAACAATAGAAAGCATTATATGTTTTAAGATCTCTGGTCAGATATCAAGGCTCTTTTGAGTCTCTAGTGTAATCAAAGTTAAAAAGAAAAATGCAAAGAAGTACCATGCAAATGGGCTCTTGACTTAAAAAGTCTCAGAAAGGACAAAACTAGTAGCCATTACAGAGGCAATTGAACTGCAATTAGAAATGCGTAGTCGCGTTACCAAATAAGTTGGTTTTAATTTGGATATGCCAATCGGGCAAAAGAAAAAATACCAACAAGCACTACGATAAACCCAAATATGTACCAAACTAAGAGATCGAAATTATGAATTTGTCTAGGTGTTTTATTTATTTGTTCAAAAAGTGTATTTTTTGTTATGTACCATATAAAACTCAAATTTTCATGGCGCACATAAAAAATACGCTAATCCAAGCTGATTGTGTTTCGCGTGCGTTTTTGAAGGTTTTGTGCAAAGTTTTGTTGAGAAAATCCACATCTACAAGAAGGATTTGGTTCAAGGTTGACTTTGTACACAAACGAAGCTGCAGATCTTAACCGAGTGATAATGATATTAAATTTTCGTGGACCAAAAGAAAATTGATTTGGCACGTCATCGTTAGTCAAACCAGACGCTTTTACACCTTCTAAAATGCTTCAATCATAAGTGAGCTGTGACCAGATAGTTCTAGATTTTTCCAATGTCTGGTGATAGTATTAAAGAATTAAAAAAAGGTTTTTTGTTATTGATAGTCTACAAAAAGGAGTACTATACCTCCACCATTACGTAAAGGATATAACCACTAGGTTCTTTGAAATTTTTTAGAATACTCAATTAATTTAGGGTCTCATGGTTTTGTAGTTTATAAAAAATAAATTAAGATTCTGTTTAGTTTAAGTCTTCTATCAGTCCATGTTTCCCAACCTATTTCATGATAGTATGTGTCTTGTTTGGTAAACAAATGTAGTCCAGTAAACATTCGAGCTGCTAATAGTTTAGTCGTGCTAGACAACAACCCTGACATTGATCTTTTACGTTTTCTCTGGTTTTGTATCTTAGTTGAAGGCCGAATAGTTTCTCATTTGAAATCGAGTATTAGTATATTGATCTATGTTATTGCCTATCAATTCACTTTCAGTATGATTTTAATGATTTCTACCTGTTAACGCTTTTTAATAAAAAAATATATAGTTTTTAAAACATGATCACCGGGAATATGGTCGATGCATACTGGGTGTTGTTGCATAAGGTAAAGGGTGTCGATTTTCAATGGAAATTGGTTGAGAGGTATTCTACATTGCTTTATATCTATATGAAATGAGGGGTAAGAATTGTTCCATCATAACATTAGTTCAAAAACAAATCTTTTAGCATACTACTATATGAAGACGATCAATTTTATGATAAATATAAGTTCTGTGTTGAACACTGATTTATCTACGTGTACACGGTTTCATATCAAACTGACAAATAAGGAAGTTTAATTTATAGTGTCATTCTTATACTATATGTTGTAAATATGTATATAGTGCAGGACCTGATGTAAACTAGTTAGTTAAAACTAAATATGCTATACTGTTAAAATAAAGGAATTTATTATTCATTATTATTGTTATTATTATAGTCTAAAAGAAAAACACAACAGTCGGGTGATAAGGTGTTTATATACTTGAAGAATCTTTCCAAAGGGGAATTTCAAATAAAGGTAATAACAAAACTACCGAACTTGAATGATCAATCTCATAGTCCAGAGAAAATGACAAAAACGAATCGGTCATACCGGAGAATTGGTGGATCGCAATGGTACTGACTTGGTACAGGCATTTCAAATGAAATGGTGGGTTAAACCAGGTTTTATGGCGCCAAACCTCCCTCTTCCATTGCGATCTTAGGATCCGGTAATGACCATAGAACACAACATAGTTGTGAGACACAATAGGGATATTGAGGTGATCATCTCAGTACAGCAGACCAGTCAAACACTAATTAAAACAATTAACCACCATATCTTTTAACTCAATTTTGAACTTTTCTACTAGTGGCTGATAACGAAGAAAGAACTTTTTTAGGGATCGTATGAGACGTATTTTCTTATAGCCCTGCTCCAAAAGTCGGTCACGAAGAAATCGGTGTCTGATCAAAAAATCTGTGAAATGTGTGCAAGCTCTGGCATATCGAATAAGTTGTGAAATATAAACACCGTATGCAGAGGAAGTATGTATATTGCTCTGTAGATTAGGAAAATTAATAATTTGGAAATTAAAATCGTCTCTTTTATCGTAAATTGTTGAACTAAGATGACCACCTGGGTCAAATTCAAGGTGCAAATCCAAGAAAGACGTGAAGCAATTTGATTCGGTGGTCTCTTTAATCTCCAATTCTGGAGGAGGCTCGTTCTGGGAGGGCGTACAACGTTAAAACACATAAAATTAAACTTGTTCATTTTATCATCATGGCCGTCAGTTCATCCCCGGCCTTCTATAATTTTGGGCTTTTTTTCAATGTTGTACGCCCTCCCGAGTGCTTGAAATTCCCACCTGGAAAGACAATAATGTTCTTTAGATAAACATATAAAGCTAAAGAAGCACTGTTTTTCAATTTATATTGCAGAACAAGACATATGATATGGTTAATTTTCATACAAAACTTATAGGACACATATGACCTTGTTCAATAACAAGTGTTTAGATATTATATTCAAGCGCTGCTTTTTGTAATAATGAATTTCATCTGACATTGGTAGGATGAGATAAAGTTTGCTTTAAATATTTTTTTTCTTTTTTATTGTGTTATTGTACATGTAAGCATTTTTTGAATTTTTGTCACTATGTTTTAAATTTAAAAGTATTTAACGTGTCCTGTAATGCATGTACATTGTCTTTCGTTTAAACACTTCAATGAGGTGTTTCGGCTTTAATTGATTGACCATTATTGAGAATGAAGACTCATATTATGATCTGATTTAAGAACTGGTACTGATAAACATCATGTATAAGTTGTTATCAACATTCCATTGTCACATGATTTGTACACCTTTGCTTTAAATTATTTCATTTGGTACAGATGAACCTTACAACTAAACCTTTAATATACATTTTATTTATGCTCAAAAAAAACTCAATTTCCTATGTTTCGCTAAGTTTTTTCATAAGTGACGGTTTCATTAGTGTCTTAATTGGCAGTGTAAAAGTAAAATTGTACATAATGCATTTCCCAAAAATGACATTGGTAGATCTAATAAGATAGTCACTGATATATGACATATTTGGGGTTATCTATTTGGCAAACAAGTAAGTACTTGTCTGTATATTTTAGAGTAAAATAAGGTAAGATATCAAGTTACCTCATCAGTATATTTATGTTGTGAAGTAATGATTTGAAGGTGTTTAATGTGTAAAAGGAAAACAAAGAGGGTGTTTGGGTGATCATGGTGCTGTGTGTGCAAAGTTTATACAATTTATAGCAAATAAAGAAATTTAAACTGTAGCTTGGTTAAATATGAAGGTCATGAATTTCCACAAAAGAGAAACAATAGAAAACATATGTAAACCATTATATGTTTTAAGATCTCTGGTCAGATAACAAGGCTCTTTTGAGTCTCTAGTGTAATCAAAGTTAAAAAGAGAAATGCAAAGAAGTACCAACTGGGCACTTGAATTTCAAAGTCTCAGAAAAGACAAAAAATAGTAGCCATTACAGAAGCAATTGAACTCCAATGAGAAACGCGTAGTCGCATTACCAAATAAGTTGAGTTTAAATTTGGATATATCAAACCGGCGAAGGAAAAAATACCAAAAAACACTAAGATAAACCCAAATATGAACCAAACTAAGAGATCGAAATTCTGAATTTGTCTAAATGTTTAATTTATTTGTTTAAAACTGTATTTTTTTGTTAAGAACCATATACAACTCAAATTTGTATGGTGCTCATAACAAATACGCTTAGCCAAGCTGATTGTGTTCTGTATGCGTGTTTGAAGGTTGATTGAAATTTTTGTGAAAAGTTTTGTTGAGAAGAGCCACATCTACAAGAAGGTTTTGGTTCAAGGCTGAATTTGTACATAAGTCACTGTTAAAAAAACGAAGCTGCAGATCTTAACAAAGTGATAATATTATTAAATTTTCGTGGACCAAAAGAAAAACGATTTGGCACGTCATCGTCAGTCAAACCAGACGCTTTTAAATCCTTCTAAAGTGCTTCAATCATAAGTGAGCTGTGACTAGATAGTTCTAGATTTTTTCATTGTCTGGTGATAGTGTTATGTTTGTTACTGATAGACTACAACAAGGGAGTACTATATCTCCACCATTACATAAAGGATATAAGCATTAGATTCTTTGAATTTTTTAGAATACTCTATTAATTTAGGGTCTCATGATTTTGTCATTTATAAAATAAATTAAGATTCTGTTTAGTTTAAGTCTTCTATCAGTCCATGTTTCCCAACCTATTTCATAATATTATGTCTTTAGTTTGGTAAACAAATGAAGTCCAGTAAACATTCGAGCTGCTTTAAGTTTAGTCGTGCTAGACAACAACCCTGACACGTGTTCTCTATATTAATCTTTTACGTTTTCTCCGGTTTTGTCTCTTAGTTGAAGGCTGAATAGTTTCTCATTTGAAATCGAGTATTAGTAAAATAATCTATATTATTGCCTATCAATTCACTTTCAGAATAAGTTTAATGATTTCTACCTGTTTACGCTTTTTAATAAAGAATTATCATAGTTTTTAAAACATGATCACCGGTAATATGATCGATGCATACAGTAAAGTGTGTCGATTTTCAATGGAAATAGGTCGAGAGGTATTCTACGTTGCTTTAAATCTATATGAAATGAGAGCCTTTAAGCATACTACTATATGAAGACGATCAATTTTATGATAGATATAATCTATGTGTTGAACACTGATATATGTACGTGTACACGGTTTCATATCGAACTAACAAGGAAGTTTGTACAGTCGGATTTTAATTAAATGACCCTGTCATTTTAATTTTCTTGTATATTAAATGTTTGCTTTAGTATACCTTGCTTTCTCCTCGGTGTTCTATACAGGATTAATGATATAAATGTGATAATACCAATAAAGATAAAAGACACGTTTAACCAAAATGAACCAAGTGCATTTACATAATGCAATTATATATATGTGCTGTTGGCCATTTACATAATGCAATTCTATATATGTGCTGTTGGGAAAAAATACTATATTTCTTTGCATATTGGAATTTATGGTTTCATATGTAAACATTCCGAAATAAGCGACTAGCTTCTATTAATGTAAGTAAAGACTCACCGAACATCTTCACCTCACCTGGCACGAAGGGTCGTGCCGAGTTATTGTCATCACTAGGCGTCCGTCGTCCGTCCATCGTCCGTCAACTTTTCTTCAAAGATCTTTCTTTGAAATCAGCGAAGGGATTCTTTTCACACTTTGTACACATGGTCTTTAGAGTGTCGTCTACCAAGTTTATGAAATGTATGCGCGCCGCCAAACCAACATTGCCGCCGTTACTTAAGGTAAGTGAGGACACCTGACCCCAAAAATAAAACCGAATTCAAACTGTCCAATTTTTATGTATTAGTGTTAGGTACTTTATCTTGTTTAAAAAATATTGAACCTCCTTACCAGGCTTGTTTTCGCAAAATTTAGGCTTAAAGTTTTCCCAAATTTACAATAGATTAGGCACGGACCATTTGATTTTCTGGGGGGGGCCTGGGATTTTTTTGAAAAAAATTTCCCGGCCCTGTTTTTTGTAAAACAAAATAATCTGGCCAGCACCTAGGTTGAAAAAAATAATCTGGTTTCAATCTTGCCAATTGAAAAAAAATAATCTTGCCAACAAAATATCCTTGCTTAATATGTGTGTGAAAAAAATAATCTGGCTCGCAAAGCGGGTGAAAAAAAAAATCCCGGCTCAAGGTAAAATCCCAGCCCCCCTCCCCAGAAAATAAAATGGTCCGTGCCTTATGTAGGAAATGCCAAATAACTAGCACTAAATCTTGTCGCAGAAAACAATCTACGAATTTAAATTTATTTTTATTTGATAAAAATCAATAAAATACAATATATTTTGAATTAAAACAATGAAAACTGGGGGTCACCGGCTTTTTTTCTGTCTACAATACAAATCGTTGTAATTATTTGGTCATTTTTCAAGTGGATTATCTCCCTTGTTTTATTTGAAAATTATATTTATGAAGGAATGGTTGATGTATTTGTGTAAAAATTAATTTATTTTGATTTAATTTTATGAAATTAAATTATTTAACACAAGTTTCAAGGTATTTGTGACATTTGCATTTGTTTTGTTATTTTTGTATTTTTAGTTGTTTTTTTGGTCACATGACAGGTGTCCTCACTGACCTTAAATAGAGATAGAGAAAATTCATTTTTCAAAGTAAGATAAGCAATGTGAGCATACAGTCATGCTTTCCTAAAAAATATTATTATCAGGGTATATGTTAGTGAAAAACCATTTCGATACAAAATATGAATTCATTTTTCATGAAAACTTAATGGACGCATTTGATTATAAATCCTCAAAAGGGCAATAATACGAATTTAAAAAAATGTTGATATTTTTATATAATTATGCATTTTTCACTTGTCAGATGTTAAAACTTTCATTACTTTTATGTTTACCCTTACATGTTATCCTGAAAGGTAAAACAATTATATATACAATCTTTAAACAGAAAATGCCTTGCTCTCCAAACAAATCAAAACATTCAAAACTCCTACAATTGTATAACCTGTTCAGGGAACAATTGTTTTTTTTACATATCCTCCCTTCGTTTTCCAGATGATAAGTAGTGATGGCTTCCATAAAATTTCTAAAGTGAAGAAAACAATCGAGGAGCAGCATATACTGGTGTTAGCTAATTGCATGTAAAACGTAGCGCTCTATCAATGTCCCACACGCTTTGAATTATCAAATCATTTTGATATTTAAACCCCATAAACTGGAGCGGACGGAACGTAGCTACACAAAAAGGGAATGTTGACGATAAGAAAATTGAAGTCAACATGTTTGTCATAGAGTTTAGTTGAAAGTCTTCTTTGAATGTCTTTATCAAGATGTAGATCTAAATATGAAGCAAGCGTCAAAGAATACGTAGTGGCCTTTTTTACATGTTCCTGGGATGTTTGTCTTCTCATTCAATCACGAGTATGATCAAAAGTAGAAGAAATACAGAATTCCAACACATGGTTAATACGCTTAACTTTCTTACATACCGGTTATTACGGGTTTTTTTAGTGAATGTTCATAAGCTTGTAAATCACTTTTCAGTTTTTGTCCTTTCCATCTTTGTAGGTTATGGATTCGGATTCTGATGAAGATTGGGTAGATGATGAAAGGGATAGACGTCCTAATAGAAATTCTACAAATCCTCCAGCTAATGAAAATAACGGTAATACGTTTTACCGACAATATGAAGAATGGTTTAGAAACGGTTTAGAAATAGAACATTTTGAGTTTATGAGAAGCAATCGTAATGGATTGAAACCACGTCCATTCCTTTATCGCGATATTTACCAAAACTTCAACGAGGAAGCATACACAAATGAATCAAATATTTACAAAAAGGGAATATTAAGGCTTAAATCAGTTGAAGATGGAGTTTGCATTGTACCAGGTACTAACGAACAAGAGAAAATAGAAGTCCAAATAAAAGGAAGAGCAAACTGTGGACAAGCATTTTCAGATGATACAGTTTACATCAAACTTCACAACAACGGGGATCCTTCGTCGGATGGGAAGTCTTATGGTGAAGTAGTTTCGTTTGTATCTAGAAAACGATATGAAAATATAACTCACCCACTTCTAGTGTGTATTAAGGATAGAAATCAGGGCCATTTGATGGTTCCTATTTGTAAAACACTCCCAAAGATAAATGTCCTACATGGTAGAATTGCACAAAATCGACTTCGAACCAGTGTAGAAATACACAGGTACATAGAACAAACACGAAGCCTCGTTTTTGATAGGTACAAAACTGTCAAAGAAGATGAAAGAGAGGATTGGCTTTTTATAGTGGTAATGCTAAAATGGAAACTAACAAATATTTATCCTCTTGGTGCTGTTTTGGATGCCGTTCATATCTCTTCCGATATTGAGCAAGGTCTTACATTGATATCTATACAAAATAACATACCCCTATGTCCAGAATATGCAAGGTTAGGAGAGATCCAAGAATTGCGAACTAACACATTAAACCAGAATTACGAAGATATTTCACGGACATACAGCGTTTTTACAATAGGTTCAAATGACACCAATAACATTAGTTGTGGTTTCAGCTTTAACAATTTAGGCCAAAGCAAGATTGTCCGTCTTGGTGTTCACATTGCAGATGTTAGTAGAATTGTAGAAAAACACAGCCCTATTGATAACCAAGCGCAAAAAAATAGGATTTTCTTCCAGCCATAAATATGGCCTTCCAGATCATGCAATGTTACCAAACGAAATTGGTCGTTGTTGCAGTCTAGAAAGAGGATTATTGCGTCATACACTGTCAGTTTTTATAGATTTAGATAGTAGAGGATTAGTTCATGGTAAAGCTCTTAAACGGACAATTATTACAACATCGCACCATTTTACTTTTCGGCAAGTAGAAGATATCATTAACCGTACGCTACAGTTTAATGAAGATGGATTTCTGACACAGGATATCATGTCTTTATTCAGCATTGCCGAAAACCTAAGATATAACCGACTTCACAATGCCTCTTTCGGGGCAGAAATGAAACTAGATTTTTCAGAAAATGATAATTTTATGTCAACAATTAAGTCTCGAATGCTGGTAAATGAAATTTTTACTTTAGTGAACCAAGTCATTAGAGAGCTTTTAAGAAATAAATTTAATATGGTTCCTGTTTTTCAGAGTCTACCAGCGTCAGGACCAATCAGAGACAAGCTTGAATCTTGGTATCGTCATAATAAAAATACGATGCATTTAGCAGTAGAATTTCAAAATCAACCCTTCATGCGATTGGGTACTTTTAACTTGAACCGTCTGTGCACCCAAATCAGAAGTCTTGATGATGAACATGATGATATTGAATTACTATTACAAGTACCTGAAAACACTCTGGCTTTGGTTAGTGGTCTGTTGGAACAGAATAGATTTTCAGAGGCAACTCAGGTTATCTGTTTTGATTACCTCTACCCTAAGCAAGCTCTAGCATCAAATGAGTATCATTCACTTAAGCCACCTTCTCAATACTTAGTGAACAATGCAGGGGACGAAATGTGTCTTGTTCATTTTACATCGCCACTTGAAAGGTATTGTGATATTGTTATTCAACGTTTTGTCCATGCATATATTGACAACACAGCTAGTCCTTACAGCACGGATGAAATTCATAGAATTCGAAAAAATCTAAACAAATTGATAAAACAAAGACATCCGTTTGAGAACCAATGTGAAAGTTTGTGTTTTGCTCAATATCTAAATACGCAACCAGTTTTGTTTCAATGTTTCGTTTGCTATATGACAGAAGAAGACTTCCAAGTTCTATTACCCGGTTTCCATCAAAACTCAGCGAAACCTTTCAAGATACGATTTCAGGACATCAAGGTATGTAAAATTCCAGAGGCACCCTTAGATGAAAATGAGTGTATGGTACACAAAGAATACATGGAAGCTAATTATATAGAGAATTTGGATGGTGAGAAATTAACCCGACTCGTATTAAGATGGAGAAAACGTGTATATGATTATGAAAGAAATACTATACCAAGGCCAGATTACATAGAGGACGATGAATATATAAAACTATATCCTCATCAAAGGTCTGTCCTGTTAAAGTATGAGTTCTGGAAAGAGATTCTTACTAACGTTTTCTCAAAAAACAATACTGCTCTGAGGGAAAATGTTTTATCTCTCTGGTCTCCTGAAAAACTTGAGGAAATTGAAAATGATAGGGAAAGTTTAGAATGTTTCCATGATAGTGTGTTCGACGTAAGCTCGGAGACTGACTCTCCATTGATAATTGACCACGATGTACCATTCCAAATGTCTCTCCATATTGGTCAAATACTGTCCATACAAATGTCTGCCCGTGAGGAATCCGCTATCTTGACACCTATACCCCAAATATTAAACCTAACCAATAATATAAAATTTTGTCTGCCACATGTCCAAGAGCCAATCAAAACATTATTGAGCTATGCAGAAAGGGGTTCAATGAATAGGTATAGACGTGTACAAGAATACCAAAGCATTTGGTTACCTATAGTAGAAATGGAATCGACATTGAATGCTGTACAAGATAGAGAGCCCGTCGTCATTAACAATATTCCTATAAAATTTAAAGGTAGGCAAGGCAGATTTGATATTGACCAAGATTTCTGCGATAGACGGGATTTAAGTTTTGGGTATATACCAGATGTAGATGAAAACGATCAAGGAACGATAATTACAGAGAGGAAAATATACCATAAAATTCAAAGCGCCGACTATTTATGTATTATGTTTCCTTATCCCCTAGATCAGGAGACGAGGCGCAGAATTGGCAACAAAGTTCTCCATGAAGATGATTATTTTTGGTGCTGTCATGCAGTTATGACAAAACTTTGCAAGTATTTCAAGATTGAAAATGATCGTGGTGGCAGGCAACAGAGACGGGCGATTATAAGAGTTGTATTTAGGTTTCATGAAAAGAGTCCTAGTCCTCCAGCAGATGGAATCAGAGACTGTAGAATGGAAGTGATTTTCAAGTCTGCAGTTGACAAGTAAGCTAAATCATAAAACAAAAACAAGAAATAAGAATTTATGATTTATCATACACGTATAATTGAAGTTCTTCTCCAAGAACATTCAGATCAGTAATTGTTCAAATGTTATCAATCCCATTTCAGTGTCTAAAGAAAAAGGTGTTTGCAAAACCGACTACTTAATGAAAAATTTGGATTTTTCTGAGAACAACTAGTTTTCTTTGCAAAGCAATCATTCATATCATCATTATTTGGTAGTTTGATATTTGCCTAGAGCATTCACCCCATTACATTATCTACAACAATTTTATTTTTTATGACTACCAATCAGAATAGAGGCTCTTCAACACATTTGTCGTGCTGGTTTTAATAAGAATTACCCACCTTTTTAGCTCACCTGGACCGAAGGTCCATGTGAGCTATTGCCCTCACTTGGCGTCAGTCTTCGTCGTCCGTCGTCGTCGTTAACTTTTCTTTGAAAATCTTCTCCGACGAAACGACTGAAGGAATTGCTTTGAAACTTTGCACACTTTATCTATGGGATGTCCTCTACCAAGATTGCACGAATGGTGACCGTCGTCCAAAAAACATGGCCGCCGTTACTAAAAATAGACTAGGGGGTCAGACTACTGTTTTTGGCTTGTAATTCAAAAGGTATATAAAGATATAGATGAAATCTGATGCCACGCTACTGCTTCAGCATCAAAAGCTCTACAAAAGTTTCCAGTGAGTCGAAGTTGCCAGATGACCCCTTATAGGGGTTACGGCCCCTTATAGGTGAAAAATAGCATTTTTTCATGTTTTTGGCTTATAGAATGAAAACTATTACAGATAGAGAAAAGTTGTTGCTTGCTTAAATGTTCAGCTCATTTAGCTCTACAAAAGTCTTCATAGGGTCGAAGGTGTCAGATGAACCCTTATAGGGGTTACAGCCACTAAAATAACGTTTTTTCATATTTTTGGCCTATGGAATGAAAACTATAGCAGATAGAGAGAAGCTTTTGCATGCTTAAATGTTCAGCTCATTTAGCTCTTCAAAAGTCTCCATAGGATTGAAGTTGTCAGATGACCCCTTATAGGGGTTACGACCCCTAAAATAACGTTATTTTCATGTTTTTGGCTTAGTGAATGAAAACTATAGCAGATAGAGAGAAGCTGTTGCTTGATTAAATGTTCAGCTCATAAAGCTCTTCAAAAGTCCCCATAGGATCGAAGTTGTCAGATGACCCCTTATAGGGGTAACGGCCCCTAAAATGACATTTTTTCATGTTTTTTTGGCTTAGTGAATGAAAACTATAGCAGAAAGAGAAAAGCTGTTGCTTGCTTAATTGTTCAGCTCATCTAGCTCTAGAAAAGTGTTTACATGTTTAGGGTTGACTCAAGACCAGGTGAGCGATTCAGGCTCCTGGGAGCCTATTGTTATTGATTATCAACGTATTGATTGTAAACTGTTGTGCATGTATTTAAAATTAGATACAAAATTAAACATCTAAAACGAAAGGTACTGGTGAACCTTAATGTGATCTCCGTCCTAATCTTTAGCATAAAAAGTATTTCTTTTACAGACGAATCGAAACAAATCTGAAAAAGCTGAGCTTTTCATCCATTTTGAGTCAACACATCAGTCTAGGAGTAGATATTCATACTATTGGTAATTTGTTTAAGTATAGTTTAAAAAAACAACGCTTCATCCGACAAGTCAATGACAAATTTTTACTATAAGTTTCAATCAAAAAATCTGTTATGTTATTTTTTATATATTTTTGTATGTCTTTCTAGAAATGATCACTTTGTCACCTTGTCGAATATTGTCACACTTTATCTTCCTATGTAATGAATACATTTTGCATGAAAAAAAAACGATGACATTTATTTAAATAAGTTTAACCAGATAATTAAATGATTTGATATCTTATATATATGTTATATTTTCTTTATACATGCTGAAAATAAAACAAACAATTAAGTATCATTCTTCGTAAGAATCAGGCAAAATGCATAGGTGTGGTGGCACATGAAGAAAAAAACACAAACTTTATTCCAAATATTACGTTGATCATGGAATTAAGAAAAACTATCCAAGATAATATGGCAAGCCGTTTTTACATTTATTCCTCTTTATAGATATCTCATAAACTTTATAAGATATCTTATAAACTTTATAAGATATCTCATAAAGTTTATAAGATATCTTATAAACTGTATAAGATATCTTATAAACTTTATGAGATATCTTATAAACTTTATGAGATATCTTATAAAAAATAATTTATAAGATATCTCATATACTTTATAAGATATCTTATAAACTTAAAGAGATATCTTATAAATTTTATAAGATATCTTATTAACTATATAAAATATCTTTAAAAGAAAATGAGATATCTTATAAATTATTTTTATAAGATATCTCATAAAGTTTATAAGATATCTCATAATGTTTATAGGATATCTTATAAAGTATATGAGATATCTTATAAATTATTTTTTATAAGATATCTTATAAAGTTTATAAGATATCTTATAAAGTTTATCAGATATCTTATAAACTTTATGAGATATCTTATAAAGTATATGAGATATCTTATAAATTTTATGAGATATCTTTAAAGAGGCCTAATAAAAATATAAGATATCTTATAAAGTTTATAAGATATCTCATATACTTAATAAGATATCTTATTAAATATATAAGATATCTCATATAAATGGGAGTTTATAAGATATCTTATAAAACATATGAGATATCTTATAAAACATATAAGATATCTCATAAAACATATAAGATATCTTATAAAACATATAAGATATCTCATAAAGTTTATTAGATATCTTATAAAGATTATGAGATATCTTATATAAAATAATTTATAAGATATCTAATAAAAGTTATAAGATATCTTATAAAGTTTATAAGATATCTCGTAAACTTTATGAGATATCTTATAAAAAATAACTTATAAGATATCTCATAAAATATATAAGATATCTAATAAACTTTATGAGATATCTTATAAACTTTATAAGATATCTTATAAACTTTATAAGATATCTTATAAACTTTATAAGATATCTTATTAGTTTTATAAGATATCTTATAAGTTTTATAACATATCTTATAAATTATTTTATATTAGATATCTAATAATCTTTAAACTACCATTTATATGAGATATCTTATATATTTTATAAGATATCTTATAAAGTATACGAGATATCTTATAAATTTTATGAGATATCTTTAAAGAGGAATAAGTATAAATATGGCGTGCCATAAGATAACGCCATTTTTGTTTATTGAATTTCTCAAATAATTTGCCTTTTCAAGATGTAATCATTTGCAATTTAGTTGAATTGTACAGTGAAAAATTCCGAGAAATATTCCAGCTTAATTTTTTTCTATATGTCAGTCAAGAATTATCTAGAAAATCAACACAATTTAGTTGAAATAAGTGTTTATATCGAAATGAATGCACTTGAGCCATGAATGATTAAATAGAAAATCTTGATGTGCCGCCCGCTGCATTACGCTTATTTGGAATACTCACTTTTTAAAAAAAAATTAGTGAAGGGTCTTCACACCAACATGACACACTTGATCGCTAAATGCTAAAATTGACACATATATAAACAAGAGTCTCCCAGGAGCCTGAATCGCTCACCTGGTCTTGATGTCAACTCTATGAAGACTTTTGCATAGCTAAATGAGCTAAATGTTTTAGCAAGAAAATTTTTTTCTCTATCTGCAATAGTTTTCATTCTACAAGCAAAAAACACTATTTTTCACCTTGAAAGGGTCATAACCCCTTAAAGGGGTCATCTGACAACATCGACCCTACGGAGACTTTTGAAGAACTCAATGAGCTGAACATTTAAGCAAGCAACAGCTTTTCTCTATCTGCAATGGTTTTCACTCTATTGGCCAAAAACACTATTTTTTGCCTTTTCTAACAAAATTTTAAAGATTTTAATAAATGTTCAACACACATTATCTACTCAATGATTTTTTTTTTTCATTTCCAAAGGGTTATTTTTGATTTTGTTTGTCTTATGAATATATTTCCACAGAAATCAGGATGGGAAATTTCCTTCACAATAGACGTTGTTGGACGTGTACAATTATATTGTCATAAATGTCAGTATATATTCCTTCTTAAGTAATTTCAATAATGTAAAAGTCACATTTTCTACGATTCAATTAATTTTGATATCTAACTCTGCAGTTAAACTATGGTCGTTTATTTATAGGTCGTGAACAATTTCGAGTTGCTGATGATATAGAGGAATTGCATGGCTTAGATGCCGGAATGTGGGAAAACAATCTGAATCAAAACGAAGCTATAAAGCAGAGTTTGAAAAGAAGAAGGTTCAAGCTTATTCAAGGTCCACCAGGTAAGCAAAAAGTCTTCTCCAGAATTGCAAGATAATTTTCATATAGATATTGAAAATATCACCACACAGAACGCAGATTCTCGGTGCAAATACAGTTCATAAATTTTAGAGGTTTGACTGTAAATTGCATCGACAGTCTGATAACTATAAACCAAAAGAGCGATGAAGATATAATGATCCATTTTTTTCTCTTTTTATATAAACATTTCTCGTATTGATCGCAATGGAAGGGGAAGGTTTTGCACGCCATAAAACCTGGTTTAACCCACCATTTTTTTAAATGCCTGTACCAAGTCAGGACCATTATGATCTTCAATATTTTCGATATGTCTTCCTTGTTTGTTTTGGTTTTGTTTTGTTTTTTTTCATTTTGACATTGAGATTGATCTTCAAAGTTTGGCAATGCTATAATTACCATAATTGATGGTATTTTCGAATTTTTGAACTAAAGAAAATAAACTGAATTAAGTGTATTCTGTTAATCTGTGTATTAAAGAAGCAGAGGTACCCATGGGCATCCGAATATCAAAATCCGAAAGGGCACAGACAAAACCAGCAAAAACAAACAAAGAAAGGACGTCAAAAACAGACAACATCTAAAACACGAAAACACAAAAATCGTAGTTTGTGTATTCATGACTGATCTAGGATATAAATAGCAAAATTAGTGAGAATAAACTTGTATAAGACAGCAACACACAACATAACAATAGTTTTAACATAAAACGAATAAACTACAATCGGCAACGAATGCTGTTAAACTATATTTGCTAAACCCTTTCTCTGTTCACAGGAACTGGCAAAACATATGTTGGTGTCAAACTCGTATATCTTTTTGATAAACTTAATGGTTTAATGGCAGAAAGAACCGGCGAACGAAAGAAGCAAATCATATTTTGTGGGCCATCAAATAAATCAGTAGACCTGGTTGCACGTAAGTCATTTTCTATCTCCAACACCAGAAATATGTTTTTTCTACCTCTTACAGTCTTGATCATCATTTGTGTTCCGATACTGCATATTTTGGGGGTTTTTTTCTATGCTTTTCATAATCATATAGTGTTTTCATGGCATTTTCATTCTTTTTGGTAGAGCGCCTCTGGTGAGTCTCGAATAGACGAAACGCGGGTAAGGCGTAGCAAAAATTAATTTTCTTGAACTGGTTTGTATTTTTGATTTTTTAAAATCTGTATTGGTTAGCGTTGCTGGTGGACTTTTTAATCCCTGAGGTCAGACCGCTTTCGCATCAGTACTTTTATGTTGATGAACACACCAAAGCTAAAAAACTACTCATGTAAATTACAAAATTGTTAATCTGTTAAGGTTCCTCCTACCTCAGACATAGGTTGATCTTAGTTTTTATTTGGGTATTTAAAAATATTATTTTTCTATGTTTTTCATATTTATATTTGTTTTTTTTGGCATTTTCATAGAGGTTAAGTATCGTCGACACACCAAATGAAGGGTGTGCTACAGCAATCAGGAACTGCTTATTACTCCTCCGGAGAACTGGGTTCACTCTCGTCAGAGATTTTTTGATTTGCTACATATCAGACACGATTGCTACGTATCGTAACCTGACTGTCCATATGATATGACTTTAAGAGCCTGTTCATGAGAAAACCATGCAAAATCGTCCAATAGCAATGTTTTCATTTCTGTAAAAGATAGAGTGCAACTGAATGGCCATTCTATAAGACTTATTCAGGCATTTTTTTTCCTTTGAAAAATGAAAGATGGTCGCCCTACAGGCCTCAATAGCTATATATAGCATTCATCTGATTTATCAGTAATTTCAATAAAAAAAAATATGAAAATTAGATATTTTTATTGTGATTTATTTAGTTTATGTATATTTAATGACAATTGTAACACTATTTTTTTTAGAAAAGGTGATATTTTGTCTTTCAAATACAGTGCTATTTTCTTAATTCATAATTTTGGTTCCTCTGGTACCTTAAGGTAGAACTTGGGCAATATTCCAGACTGCTCAAAAATGCTGAAATTTGTTATTTTTAAGGGTACTTATTGTCCAAGGTAACGCTTTTTATCCCTATCTTTTAGAAATTCAAAAACAATCACATTTCAGGACAAACATATCAAAAAGACAAGCTGGGATTTTACATTTTGACTTAGCCACAGCCCCGGGAAACAATGACATGTTTTGAAAATTGTATATAAAATCCAATTTTTAGGGAATCAGTTTAAAAATCTGAATGTGTTTGCTATGAAACAAAATACATTTAGAACATGTGATACAACAGATGATCACGATACAAGTACCATTAAAGGGTCTGAAAAGGCATATATTTGGGGATTAAGGGCGAAAGATGGGAATATCTGTGTATTTTGATGAAATGTACAGAAATGCCCAACTTTAGGCGACTATTTTTTTATGAATGAAGGGTTGGACTTATAATATGGAATATGTTTCCAAAAGACTGCTTTATAGTATGATATTTTTGTGGTCTGTTTCTATATCAAAAATGATTATCTACATAAATTATTATATTGGTACTCTGTGTGGCTCATAGTTAAATTTGCTGAAAACCACTTCAAAATTGCAGGTTTTTTACAGTTTTTCACCAAATCACGATTTTTAAGCCACTTTGGGTAATTATTTCAACACCATAATGGAACACTTTAAACGAAATAATGCTGATATAGTTAGGTTAACTAATTTAAAGTATATATCACATACTTTTAGCTCATTTTAATAATTTCAGAATTGGGGGGGCAAAATTGGGCCCTTATCATATCTTGTCCTTTAAAACCACGAAAAGTACTCGCATATACCATAATGCATTGCGCAACCACATTCAACGGTTTATAGTACAGCCTAATACTTCTACTTTACTTCACTTTAAAATAATGCGTAATCATTTAAACCGGTTTTAGAACTAATTGAATTAATTATTCTAAAAAAGAAATTATTACAGAAAATTTGATGATTTCTTGGCTAACTACGGGTATAGGAAAAATTGAAAATTTATTAAACTAAAAAAAATATCAAAAATCTTGATGGAATTCATACAAGCCTGTAGCAGTGGGCTAATTCCAACCTATTTTTGTCGGGAAGAATATGCCTACTGCGAAGGAGTTTGAGCCTTTCGGTAAGCCAGCAGACGGTTCTTCTAGCGGTTCACCAAAAACCTATCAATTGAAATACCAATACACGCTTTCAATAAAGTTTCTTTTCCAGATCTGTTTCTTTTTTCGTCGCTTTACTCGCAATTATTTGTTTAGTGGTCAAACTGATGCCACTTTCATTTTTTTATTTAGCTCCTGATTTTTTTTCTTCCTCCCCCTTCTCTTTCTTTCTTTTCCTGTTCCCTTTCCTTCCTTTTTCTTGTTTTTTCAGGTGTTTTTTTTTTCTCTTTTCATCTTTTGTTTAACTTTTCCCTTTTAATACAGGAAGACCTACAATAAATGGGCGGTTGCTAGTTGGATGATCGGTTATTCTTGAAATATGGGTTTTAAAGATTGTTGAGTGATTAATAAAGAATACAAAAACGGATTGATATTTTGTTTATAGGAGTGTTTGCCGATCTCATTATATAGTGATGTCATATTCACTAATTTGCATCTCATTAAGTGTCAAACTGGATGGCAATAAACAGTGCAATAAACAAACATCGATGGTTAGGATAAATCACCCAAATTTCAACTCGTCATAACTTTTTTATTTGATCAGATGAAATTGTTCTGTAAACGGTTATTTGAAGAAGAATTTATTCATATTTACCATAATGGTAACGTGACACCACCAACCAGAAATTAGGTCACTGCAACCTATATTTTATGCACGAAAGACTTTGGTTAAGTTCTTGATTAAGGTCCATAACTTGGATACTAGATGTTGGGGTTCAATGATATTTCACCACTAGACGTGTCTTGGGTAATGTGACACCACCCACGAGACATTAGGGTCACTGTGACATATATTTTATGCATGAATGGCTTTGTTGAAGTTCTTAGTAAAGGTTCGGTCCATATCTCAGATACTTATGTTAGGGGTCAATGATGTTTCACCACCAGATGTGTCTTGGGTAACAATACACCTTACAATAGAAATTGGGTCACTATGATTTATATTTTATTCAGAACGACTTTGGTCAAGTTCTTTGTTCAGGTCCATATCTTAGGGGTCAATGTTAAGGTCCATATATTGGATACTACATGTTAGGGATCAATGCTATTTCACTACTAGATGAGTCTTGGTAACACGGCACCACCCACTAGAAATTAGGTCAATGCAAGCAATGTTTTACGCATAAACCCTTTTTATTTACATTTATTTGTTTAATAAAAATCTGTTCGGAAAAAAAATATGAAGTTATTATTGATCTAACAGTGTTCACTAATATGTCATTTAAGAGATACAATCCTTATTCAAAATACATATACAATCTTAACGGGAAAAATGTACCGCGAAACCTGTGCAATCTTCACCTAAAATGTGTCAATATTTTAAGGTTTGTCTATACACATTATTTGTCTCGATAATACATCGTAGCTGCTTTTCATAGACTAGATTTCATTCAATAAAATTCAATTTGCACCGATGACCCTTAATTTTGCCTTATATTATTTACGTAGAATTTGTAACAATTTTATTGGAATTTTAGGCATTGTCTTAAAGGAACTAGAAGAAAGAGCCCCCAAAATTGTGAGAGTATACGGAGGTGCTTATGAGCAGCTTGACTATCCGACACTCGGGAGGTCCTTTGAAGCAAGACAAAACCTTCATGATTCGAAAACAGATGTAACTCTTCTTGACGGAGGAGTTGTGCTACATCAAATAATCAGAGAAGAGGGTAAACCGTACGCTACACGACTGAATGAACTTGATGAGCAATTCGGACGAGATATTCAAAATGGGGATACAGAACATTTGCAAACTACTGTTGAAAACATTAAAGAATACGAGGATTTGAGAAGTAAAGCTATGAAAGAAGAGCTTCCTAATTACGACGTTATATTTTGTACGACCTCTATGGTAGCGAATCCAAAAGTCGCCAAGGCAACAAAAGATAGAATACGTCAATTAATAATTGATGAGAGTGGAATGTGTTCGGAACCATCTTCTATGTGTCCAATCATATCTACTGGTGCTGACCAAGTAGTGCTCATAGGAGATCACAAACAGCTACGTCCCATAGTCAAGTGCAGGGATGCTGCAAAACTTGGGCTTGAGACATCACTGTTTGAGAGATATTCTTCCAACAGAGAGTATAGAACAATGTTAAACGTTCAATACAGAATGGTAGGTCATACAACTATCCAAAGCAATTGTAACATTTAAGATAGAATACTAAAACATAAGCTATCTATCGATTACGAAGTTCACCTCGTTACGCAGTATTGTCAATAAGGGGGAATGGATCTAAAATTTTAAGTGGTCATCCATGCAGTGCAAAAAATATAGGTCGCAGCAAACATCCGAAGCATGCATTATGCTTAGCATAACTAAGTGCACATACCATATCAATATTATTGATGTGGCACTGGTTGGTCAGTGGGAATGGATTTTAATCATTCTTCTGTAATTGGTCATCCGTGGAGAAGTTTAGGTCACAGCCAGCATCCGAAGCCTCCATTGCGTTAGCATAACTAGGTTCACCTACCATACCAATATTTTTCAAATGACGCTTGCATAAGCGGGAATGGACTTTAACCATTGTTCTGTAAGTGGTCCTCTTTGTTGAATATATAGGTCACAGCCAGCATCCGAAGAATACATTGTGCTAAGCATCACTGGGTGCACCTACCATACCAGTATTATGTGGCACTTGTCAGTAAGCGGGAATGGTCTTTAACCATTTTTATGTACGTTTTCATCCCTGGAGAAAATAAAGGCCACAACCAGCATCCGAAGCATGCATTGTTCTAAGTATCACTAGGTGCACCTACCATACCAAAATTGTTGATGAAGCACCTGTCGACTTTGATCATTCTTCTGTAAGTGGTCATGCGAAAATATAGGTGCCAGTCAGCATCCGAAGCATGCAATGGCATTACCACTAGGTACACCTACCATATCAATATTATGTGGCACTTGTCAGAAGGCAGGAATGAACTTGAACCATTCTTCTGTGTGGTCATCCATGTGGAAAATATAGGTTACAGTCAGTGTCCGAAGCATTTATTGTGCTTAACATCCCCTCATTTCGTAAGGTAATCTAAAATGAGTGATAAACATAACTTTGTTTTAATAAATACAATAATAACACAATTTAATTGTTACAATGTATCATGATGATTTGGTTGAGTTGTTCAAATGAAGGTCTGGATAACTACCCATTTCATTTTTGTTAAAGTAAAAGGTCAGCTCGACAGTTCTTTTTTTAAAACATAAATATCGATCTGTCATGAGGCTCCTGTACAGATTTGAACTCTCCGAGTCATATTACCCTGCATAACGGACTTGTTATCTATATTTATGAAAAACGACATAAGTACAGTAAACTCCAGCTGTTGGCTTTTTTTACATTTCATTTTATTCAGCATCCAGCAATCTGTGACTTTCCATCAAGACGATTTTACGATGGCGAACTAAGAACTCATTCCAGCACTTCAGGGGGTTATAGACCGCTATCCATTTGGCCAACGGTGAGGGATACCCACTATCCCCATGTATTCTGTCACGTCGAAGGCGAAGATAGAAGACTGGTAGTGAAGACAGATGCAGGAAATGAACAGTCCAGATCAAATGAAGATGAAGTTAGACATGTGGTAGGTGTTTTTGTGATTGAAAATGTGAGGTGTAGATAATCATCGAGTTCGAGTCAGAGTTAGAGTTCGAGTTACGACTCGAGTTCGATTTAAAGTTCGAGTTAGAGTTCGAGTTATTATTCGAGTTTTCAGCTAACTCGAAACAGTGATTTTCATGGCAATAATCGAGTTACAGACCGAGTTAGAGTTCGAGTTACAAAACGAGTTGTATATTTATTTTTTTTTTGCTCACTTTCTTTATCATTTATATTTGCAACTCTGCAGCATGTAACCAGCAATCTACTTTCAGATACTAACTTAGTAAAGTACTGATTCATATTAATAATGCGGTTACGGTTAAAAACCCGGCTACAATGGAAATATGATCAAATATATTTACATCGGATTTTTATTATTCTTCATAAACAAATTCGGACATCTATTAGAATGCTTTTGACGCAAACTTCTAACACAGTGTTATGTTAGGGAGCAACCATTTGATTTTTTTTGGGGGGGACGGGGCAGGGGGTGCTATGATGAATTTGAAATAATAGGCAGGATGCCAAAAATCAGGAAATTAAAAGGCTGGACGGTGCTCTGAATTAATAAAAGGCAGGATGGTGTTTCTGCCTGAAAAAGATCATGTTAACAAAAATTCCAGGCCTCGATTTTTCAAAAATAAAAAGGCAGGACGAAGAAAATATCCATAGCCCCCTAAAAATCTTATGGTCGTTCTCTAACTGTTCGATTGTTGTTGTCTTCTAGAAACTTGATAGAAAACAAGTAAATCTGTGAGCTATTGCTCACAAGTGATACGCCCGCTCCCAAAATAATGCCTTGCGCTAAAAAGTATTCGGTAAAGTATAACAGGAGGTATACATAGGATGAAATTGTATAAAGAACAGACATTTACGTCAAACAGTTGCTTAGAAAATTACGGAAGGACGAACGAAAGAACGGACGGGTGGACAAGGGCAAAACAGGAAACCCCCTCTTCTTCGAAGCGATGCCTGACTGACCTGGAAAGGGGAGGCACATTACAACTTATCATAATAAAGCTGTGTACCAATTAAACTTCAGATACCGTGAAATCTGTTACGACAAATTGTCCTATTTTTTACCCTTAAGTTCGCTTAGAAAACAGAGAGATCCTGAAAAAGGGGGCACGGTATAACTCACGGACGGACGGACGGACAGATAGACGGGCAAGGTGATTACAATATAGCCCCCTCTCTTATGAGTGGGGGTTTAATATTTTCAGATATTCAAAGACAAAAGACGGGGATTCCACCGTGTTGGTCCAGTACCGGAGAATATGTATACCAAGTTTTTATCATACCCCCGCTTGTAAATTGGGCGGGAGATTGCCACATTGGTACATATTTGCTTCTTGTCCACAGTCTTTGTGACATTACGTAAATATGTACATTTATTGGTTTTTAATCATATCTACACATATATTTTTAAATGAGTATATTGCAAGGCGACAACCTTAAACAGTTTAAAAGAAGCAGAGGTACCAATGGGGTATCCGAATGTCAAAAGTCCGAAAGGGCAGAGACAAAACCAGTTAACACCAACAAGTGTTATGTTTGACAACATTCATGTAATTGCGCTAAAGTAAATATCCAAACTCGAACTTTAACTCGATCTGTAACTCGAACTGTAACTCGAATAGTAACTCGATTATTGCCATAAAAATCACTGTTTCGAGTCTCAAATGTCAACACGAACTCGAAAAATAACTCGAATTCTAACTCGAACTTTACCTCTAACTCGAGTCGTAACTCGAACTCTTACTCTGACTCGAACTCGATGATTACCTACACTCGAAAATGTGTGGGTATCTATATTGGGTGTTTTTAGTTGATTTACTCTAGTTAAGTACAGGATCTCGAGCGACATAGAAACAACTAGAGTTCAATACCCGAAAAGACAACAATGTCCTTTAATTAACCTCTACCTGAGTTCTTTACTCTTCCCCTATGCCGAGTAGGTAGAGTACGTGAGGCCATGAGTAGTTGTTTTCTGGGAAACCATGACTGGAGGTGAAAAAATCCAAAAAATATGTTAAATTCACATTGAGTTGCTAGAGATAATTATAAATCTTGAAGATTTAAAGTAACATTATGTCAAAATGGTCAACTCAGCACTGAGTAACTTGTTTTATTCGCAAGGCTTTACCAAACTAATTTCAGAAGTTTACTCTCCTAGGGTTAACTCGTCGAGTGAACTTACAATAAATAATATATAGCTGAGAGAGTGATAGAGTAGATTGATACCGTGAGAAAGCATTGTCAACTGAGGCGCAGCCGAGGTTGGTACACCTTTGCTTCTTTGACAATGTATTTTCGAAGAGTTACAATCTACTCGATCACCCTCTCAGCTATTTGTTTAATTTTTTTATACTGATTTTAAGTTCTTTTACGCACGGATTTTCTTTCTCTTTTTTTTTTTTCATTTATTTCCCTAAACTGAAATTAAATGTTGTCCTATGAAATAACTTTGGAAAACACTTTTTTTATTTGTTTGAGTGTTTGTCTGTTAGTAGATGCATTAATTAGTGTTTGCTTGAATAAGCACTTTGCACGAAATATTGCTGAATCTAAATACTATTAATAATACAACTGATTGAGGATGTGCACGAGCTCGGCACACGAGAGGGTGAAAGATAAAAAAATATCACTCGCTGGGGTGATGATTTACCCTCGTGACTTTTTGTTTTGAAACATTTTATATGATAAACTGAATTGTTTAAATTTGTTAACTTAGGAACAAATCTTATGAAGTATAATAATAAAGTATGTCTCCCCTGCCTCCACCATCAGAATACCTGGTTATTCCACTGTTATTAATCAATTTATTTATTTTTAAGAAAAAATGAACTCACATTACCCAAAAATACTAATGGGACCTATCAAAGTAACTTTACTGGAAACAAGGTCAAGATCGAAAGATTTAACAGACTAACATTAAGTAATAAGCATAATAAGTTTTATAAACCTATGACTTAAAAATCATTGCTATTCTTATGTTTTGAAAATTGTTAAAGTCAATTTAATGTCAATTTAATGTTTAAGTTGTGCTAAGCTACCACTGGGATATGTGCATACCAAATTTCATCAACCTAGAACCTCTAGTTCTTGAGATATGGATGTGCTCATAATAACTTAACATTGAACGTCGCCTATAATGGCCCTGTCACACTTTAACGTTTTAGCCAACGTGTGCCGAACGTTCGACGTTGGAACACGTTGACAGTCGCTGTAAAAAGTTCCATAAAATATCTCGGTGAACGACCACAAAGCGTCAGACTAGCTACCTGCAACGAACGTCAAACTTATTCAAAACTTATATATAGCGTTTGTCCGGCGTTCTTGACGCTAGCCTAGCGCTTGTATGACGACTGCAGAACGCATTCGTAGCGTTAGTCTGACTTATTATTTTTTCTCTCGGTGGGGAGACCTAGGATTTTTGTTCTTTTCTTTAGTATTATTTCACAATAGCCCCAAAAGATCTATTATCTGGCTTAAATGTATTGCTAAATTAATTAATAATTACATCATGTAAATTTAGTTTCGTTATAAAAATATTTGTTTTCAGCGTTCTGGTAATATGAATGTATAACTATTCTAAAGCCGTTTTTTCACCAATAAACAATAAAATATAGTGTAGATTTTATAATTTGATATGTCAAAAATATACAGAGAGGAATGCATGCATGCGCTTGTTAACAAACTCTCAAAATCTCAAATGAGTATATACATGCATGTCTGTAGAGTTTGCCTATAACTTCCTTTTTAAAGCACTTGACTAATCCTAAATGATCACAGACAGCATGACGGATGTCCTTAATAGAGAAAAACGCGTATGCTTATTGAATATTAAAAATACACATTATTTCAATATAGACTGTCGTTACTCGTTGTATTTGAGTATTTTTCTGTATTCCAAAAAATGTCCACCGAAAACACGACAATATTACAATTTGCAAGATTTACTTTCAATTCCAGACCATCTAAGTTATCGTTGTTATATTCAAGATTTTTTTGCCCTTGTTCATTGCTTTTTGTAAAAAGATTTTTTCAGGTTTGAATTAGTATTTGAAGCTTTTGAAATTGACTTCCCCCTTGTAATTCAATCTAACATATAAAATTCAGGGGTTGATACGCTAATCGTTCGTTACAATGACGCTCTGTGCGCTCTGTACAAGTTTTAAACACGTTGAATAGATTTCTTGGTCGTTAGACTGGCGCTAGACGTGCGCTGCATTACCTCGGTTCACACTACAAATAATTTAGTTCATTTTGGGGTTTTCCCATTTCAAAAATAGCGTTGCGTAATACATGCGCATAACACCAGATTTCGCATCCATTAGCTTTGACATTTTCTTTCTCGGTTTTCTAAAGAAAAATCGACAAAAAGTAAACAAAATTCGAATAAGACATGATGTAGCCAGACAGAAATAATTAAGAAAGCTCTTTCACGTTTGTGTCTACAATTTCTCATTGTTGACGTCATAAAACGTAACGAGTTGCGATGGTAACAACCTCGGATCTACTCCACTTTTGGGTTCACATTACATTCCGAGGCAACTAACCCGGGTTCGCCTCACATTAACTCCACCTCAAATAGGGGGTAATTTTAACCCGGGTTCGACCCGGATTAAAGCGTTCACACTGTAAAAATATAATCCGGGTTAATTAACCCGGGTCGAATCCGGGTTAATTTACCATAGTGTGAACGGGGTAATAATATGCCTAGCGTTCGAATAATTTATTTCTAACACGTTGGCGAACGTCGGAAATTTTAAGCATGTTGAAAAATTTGCGACGCACTCGATGTTCACCAACGCACGCTGACGTTCGCTAACGTGTTTGTAGCGTGTTCATAACGTATACAAAACTTACGCAACGCACACCAGCGTGTTGAAAATATATTCTTAAACGTCGGCACACGTTGGCTAAAACGTTATAGTGTGACAGGGCCATAAAGTAACACCTATGTCTCGCTCAGCTTCACAGTAAGCAGTCAAGAGGGCGTTTATCATTTGTATAACTACAAAGTTATCAAAATGGGATAATAAGTCTTAAATGATTAAGAAACGGACAAAACAAGACAAGACATGCTGCAAAATTTGAATCCTCACTTGGTACAGAATTTCAAAGTAAATGGAAGGTTCTATTCTGATTTTTTAATGTTAAACAGTTTACATGATGAGCGAATGGGACTCAATAACAAAGTCGTTTATCAATTACAGGTTCGACTGTTCGAATATTTAGTTCGAGAAGAATGTGTTGATTTCAACGACATCAACATCATGTCGCAGTATAACGCTCAGTGTACGGAACTCAGAAATGCCCTGCATGATGCAGGATTTGGAGATTTTAATGTCTCTACCGTCGTTCAAAGTCAAGGTAAATGTTTTACTTTCAACGCCGGGTTGGGGGGGGGGGGGTAACTCCCATTGTAAGTGGTAATACCAATATGCTGCAAAACAGGGTCTGCTTTTTTCACAATTCAGTGTCATAATTTCCATCCCCTTAAAGTAAAGGTTTATAATTTGACGTCAAAATGCCCAGCATCTTTAATTCAGCGTGTCATTTTTATATTAGAACAAGTACATGTATCATTATCTAGAGCATCAATGGAATAAATATATTAATGCTCATAGACTAATCCCCCTCCCCTAATTCCATGTTTGGGCCTCTATCTCACTGTGACTATGAGAGAACTCCAAAAATATTATTATATATATTTAAATATTATTATTTTTAATAATATACTATTACTATAAAGGGTGATAACTATATAAATTCATGTTCTTATCTACCGATTTGAATTCAATAATTCCTTTCGTTTTACAAATAACGAGTTCAGTAAAGCGCTTAGAATTGATAGTACGTTAAAATCTTCAGAGGACATGATCCAAATAAACTTCATATCATCCGAAAGTTTAAATATATTTTGATATTGGGAGGTTAATTTATTCAAATGAGGAGAACGTGCATCATTTAGGGAGCAGCATTTTAATAAAAAATGGAGCTCATCTTCAACTGAATTTTTACACAGTTGGCATATTCTATCTTCTGGTTTTATACCAGTATATCTTCCTCTTTCTATTTCTAAATCATGACAACTCGTTCTAAATTTGGATATTATATTTCTATCTGCTTGTGAGTTTAATTTAAGGTAGGGTTCAGACATAAAAATATTCTTATATTTTTTATAAGTTCTAAGTTTGTTACCATGACTGGTATTTTTCCCAGAGGGGGCGAAAAAATAGGGCAGATAATTTTTTAACGGTGGAAAACGGACTGAATAGACAGAGAGCGAGTGAGTGAGTGAGTTGGTGTTTTACGTCCGTGCAACGCTATATAGGTTTTTTTTACAGCCAATGAACATGAAAAGGATGATAAAATGAAGATGATGATACTAGTAAATGAAATATGGGGGTGGGATGGGAAACAAAAGACCGGTACCACAGGAAAAGGGGAGAGGTGGGTAAGGGCGGAAAATTTATAAACAGTAAAATTGTGTAATCGGTTTTTATTGTTATTTGTATGATTCTGATAATTAATAAAGCAAAACATGCACGACTCGGCCATGTAATCCCCGGAGTACTCCAGCACACATGAACATTATTAGATAAACGAATAAACAATTAAAGCATGAGGGTGTCACAGCCCTTTTGGTATTCCGTGCTTTTTAGAGGGTATTCGGTACGCCAAGGTGTGGTACGCGGTACACGATGTTCCGAATTTTTAGGCTTTTGGTACGCGTACGCCGTGATCTTAAGAGTATTCGGTATTCCAGTCTTTTTAACGGTATTCTCACAGGCGTTTGGGTCCAGGATTTTATTGTATTATAAATAACGTGTATATAAAAATTTTCATCTCGTCAATATACTATTTCCACGTCTGGGTCCAGGATTTTATTTCATTATAGATAACGTGTATATAAAAATTTTCATCTCGTCTATATATGGGTCCAGGATTTTATTGTATTATAAAACATTTATTTTTTGCCTAGAAATTTTTACAATTTTCGTTTTATAATATTATTATTTTCAACATTTAGTTGCATTCCAAGCATGCGAAGATGTAAAAAAAAAATCGTACATTGTTATTTTGACTTTTTTCTAAGTGTGACCAAAAGGCAAACTGGACTCATCCTTTTTTTGTATTTTTAGTCTTGGGCCAATGCAAGACGGCGAGCAGCGACTTATGGTCATGCTGAAGACTGCTGGCTGTTTTCCATTGTGATTTTTTAAATTCCCGTTTTTTTATGTTGGTTGTGTCACGTACAATTATTCCACATCTATTTATCGTCTACTTTAATGGTTATCATTTGTCAGATCAGCCTATGATTTTGAAGTATATAATATTATATGAAATAAGTTTAAACCCGATGTAGATCTGTTTATGAAAATTTGCAATGTACATGTATGCCTTTAGATTTTTTACGTTTAATAGCAATAAATAATACTAGTGCTGACTGTGTTGGGGATGCCCAACACAAAAATGTCTCCCAAACGAACCCATTTTTGACCTCGTATTATGATTCGCCATCTTTTAAAACCCCTACATACAAAATTTTGTCGAAATCGAAGCATTTTGACGATTTTCGCATTTTTGGGCCCGAAAAATCACATTTTTGCAAATAACTCGAAAACCGTAAACATCGCTTCAAAATTTTTTTTCGTATTATTGATGAGCTCCCTTTGCTCTATTCACCTACAAAATTTCAGCTTCCTACGCACCTAGGTAACCGAGATATTGCAATGTCCTATATTATGAACTTTCGCCAATTACACGGAAACGGCGGCCATTTTGTAATTTTTGAAAAGTCCGTCAACAACTTCAGTAACCGATCTACCTTCCTACAATGTTTCGTGTGAATCCCCCTATGCGTTTGAGAGAAAACTACCGGACAAGTTCATGGCGGGAGGAAAGAAGAAAAAGAATAATAATAATAAGAAACAGAGTAAAAACAATATGTCTCCAAACTTTCGTTTGGGAGACATAATTATAACTCAAACAGGGCCAGATCCAGAATTTTTTGAAAGGGGTTGGTCCACAGAAAGTCCGCTGTGGACGAATGACGAAAAGGGGGTGTTTTTTTGCAGAATACCTGCACGTTCAATGACTTGCGAAATTTTTGGCGGAAAGGAGGAAAATTCCAACCTCGGAACCCCTCCCCCCCGCATCCGCAACTGCTCAAATATTTTTGATTGTCACCTATTCAAAGATTGTCCCTCCTTTATGATAGAGACTAAAGCAAACTTATACAGGAACGTTGCAATCCATGTTCCGCACACAGGGGGTTGGATTCTCGTCATTTATATTGACTTAAAAAAAAATCGACCCCCTACTCTATAATCCAAGCCCCTGTGGTTCCGCACAGTTAAAATTATTTTCTGACATGTTTGTAAGACAAGTGTGGCGACTTTGGTCTCTGTGTGGTGAATCGACAAAATTGTCAAGCAATGATAACATATTTTCGAACAACCAATAACTTGTGACAAATAAGTTTATTTTTCCGGATCCCGCAATAGCTATGTGAGAAATACATAAAATTATTCATCCTTATTAAAATGACCTAGATCAAGACAGACGAATGACCCAATGTGGCTATTTTGTCATTTTCTAAAAATCAATAAAATGCTTGAATTGTGTGTGTCTGATTGACCTATATTTCTGTCTGTGATAATCACGTGGTGATAATAATAAACTATCTTCAATGAATTAACATTTTGCAGTCAATTTATAAAGAAAGTACGCTTAAACATGTGCACAACCTGATAAAGTACGCTACATGATCTAGTTGAATCGCATTGTTGCTTTAAAACACCGCTAAATAAAAGCATGAAATACGAAGATGCTGCGTACAACTTTTTTGCATGATTAACTTATTTTTGGTGTCCGATTAGTATTTTTGTCCTTTAAAACTTTATTCAATTAAGTAAATTTTCGCAATCCAAAATCAAATATCCATTTATACGCTAAAGTTACGCAAGATATGCTACACTGACTAAAATATAATCCGAAGCGGAACACATAATCTACTGGTCGCGGCCATATTGTCTTGATGGGAATCCGAAGATTGAGAATCCGAATATAGCCACCGAGTGAAAAGTGAAAGTATGTACATTGCAAAGAGCTTTTGTAAATATAGAAACGACGGAAACAAACGACCTAATTGATGTATCGCTGCCAATCTTTTTATAATAGGTAGTAACAATCAACTTTTAAATAATTGTTATTTTTTTCAATTTCAAGTTAGATAAGGCAAACTTTAGTAAACAACAGGGTATAATTTGTATGTTTTTGAAGTCACGAACAGGTCCAGGTTTGAGGTCCTCATCTGCACATAGGTATGTAATATATAGGAGATTAACCCCCACCCCCCGGGGGGCTATATATTGGGTGGTGGGGAGGTTCTTACAAACGGGGGCATTTTTTTCGTATATTTGTCTACAATGGGGTAAGTAATTTTTACTGTGTCTCTGAAGGGGTATGTAAAATCTAGTCTCTAATGGGGTTATAATAAACAAAGATTATTCTACCACAGGGTTTTAATTGAATCTAAATCCTATCAGGTCAGCATCTTTATTGTATTATAACAGTTCCATGTCATTTTAGAGCTTATCTAATACTTATTATATAAATTCCATCCCTTATCACAATCTCTTAAGTAAATTGCACAGCAGGAAATAACATCTGGAACAAACAAATTAGGGGTGTATAATTTTGTTTCTTGATCTACAACGGGGTTACTTACAAGCAAGAAGTCTAAAAAGGGGTTGCATATTCAGGAAAAAGGTAGTCTACAAAGGGGTTCGGGGTTCAAGACCTCTATCTGAACACCCCCGCCAAAAAATTTTCAAGTACTCCCCCCCCCCCAGCTTTTAACATTGGCAACACTGTAAAAATGTAACTTAGATTATCCTCTTCATTATTAAAGATTTATAGCTTTTACAAAACGTTCAAACAAACTCTGTATATTGAGCAACTTATCAATTTCAACAAACTATCATATAATATTTTGTGAGAAATGTTTTTCAATCTTATTCTATTATTTTAGAATGTTTTGTTCTTTATTTAGGTGGTGAATGGAACTATGTAATATTTAGCCTTGTCAGATCACTGCCGGTCATTGAAATTCCTGAACAGCCAACGGCAGGCTGGTGTGGACAGAACCTTGGGTTTATAACAGACCAGAATCAGATAAATGTAGCACTGACACGTGCCAAGAGGGGGCTTATTATAGTGGGTGAGCTTAGATCAAAATTGAAATTGCCTTTTTAGCTCACCAGCTTTTGTCATCACTTGTCGTCCGTCGTCCGTCGTTCAACTTTTTCAAAAATCTTCTTCTCTGAAACCGCTTAGTCAAATGTAATGAAATTTGGTAGAGTTGTTCTGTAGTAAGTCCTCTACAAAACTAACGTTAGAAATTTTGATTCGACAAAAATCATGGCAGCCATGGCTAAAAATAGAACATAGGGGTAAATTGCAGTTTTTTGCAAATTACTCAAAAACCGTAACAGATCACAGGCACTTGTTTCATGAAGAAAAAAAATATGCTTTTGGGTTCCTATAGTAAAGGAGCCCAATAGCATTTTTTTTTCATGAAACAATTGCCTGTGTAACAGATATCATAATTCTGGCACTAGGTAAAAGTGATCAGCACTGCCCAGAAATTTTCTAGAAGATCCAACAACCGATGTAGGAGATATTGCCTTTTTCTGGATTTTTCAAAAATTTTACTTATTTAGCCATATATCTTGAAAACTTTACAAGATATTTCAAAACTTTAAATTGCATATGACTTAACTCGAATGATCCAAGCCCTATCCGCCTTCGCATACTTCAGCGGGACAATGTAGCGACCGTAAGGAGCGAACTATAAGGACTGTATTATTCGGGTTACATATGACTAAGCACATCAAGATCTACAAAAGTTGTAGCAGAGTCAAAGTTCCTTTAGGAGTTATACCCCTTGGATCGTAAAAATTGACCATTTTCACAGCTTTTTGTTCAACTTCTCAAAAATCTCCTTCTCTGAAACCGCTTGGCCAAATGAAATGAAACTAAGTATGGTTGTTCTGTGGTATGTGGTCTACAAAATTATCGTTCGAAAAAAACATGGCCGCCATGGCTAAAAATAAAAGATAAGGGTAAATTGCAGTGTATTTAAAATTGCTCAAAAATGGTAACAGATATTAAAATTCTTGTTTCAGTAATAATGATCAGCACATCAAGATCTACCTACCCTAAAGTTTTGAAGAAGGTCTGACAATGGTTGAAGGAGTTATTGCCCTTTTTCTTGTTTTTTTTTTTTTAAATTTTGCTCTTTTTAGACTATATCTTGAAAACTATGTATATTTGAAAATTTAAATTGCATATGGTTAAGCACATAAAGATCTAACTAGAAAATTTGTCTATGAGCCACAGGATGGCCCTCCCGTTCTTAAAATATCATTGACCCTAAATGTGTATTACCCGGGATATGGACCTTTACCAAGAAATTGATCAAAAGGGTTCATGTGTAAAATATAGGTCGCTGTGACCTTATTTCTGGTGGGTGGTGCCATGTTACCAAGACTCATCGAGTAGTGAAATATAATTGACCCCTAACTGTGGTATTCAAGATATGGACCTTAACCAAGAACTTAACCAAAGTCATTGATGCGTAAAATATAGGTCACAGTGACCTCATTTCTAGTGGATGGTGTCATTTTACCCAAGACACATCTAGTGGTAAAATATCATTGACCCCCAACATCAAGTATCCAAGTTATGGACCTTAACCAAGAACTTAACAGAAGTCGTTCATGCGTAAAATGTAGGTCACAGTGACCTAATTTGTATTGGGTGGTGTCATGTTACCCAAGATACATCTAGTATAGTGAAATATCATTGAGGTCTCAAATAACCCTTTTGACGTTCACATTCATTTCAGCTTAGAATCTGCATTTTCTAAATTTTTGCTTGAACAAATACGGGTAAGATGGTACACATGTTATATATCATTGCGAAGCTAATAAAGTTTGCTGTCTAATGCTGGTATAAAACCTTCACCATCAAGGATTACTTTTTTCGCAAAGTTGGATTGTTTACAAAATGCTCAAAATACCCTTTTTACCATGCTTTCCGGTCTTCCACATGGAGCCTTTTCACACAACCATGTAAACAAAATTCATACACTTGTCAAAAATGAATCAAGGATATTTAAAATGAGTGAATCTTTAGGTTTGATTTGATTGTACACATGATTCCATTGTTAATCCAATAAAACTTTGACAATTACAAACAATAACACTGCACTTTTTTTTTAATGGACTATTTGAGGGAGGGAACAATTGACCCGGAAGGGGTTAATGAGACCTTAAAATAACACAATGCACCAGATAATCATATTTGAATATGAAAATAAAAAAAGGAAGATTTTTTGAATTTATTAAGCCCTCATGCAAGCCAAGGAGTTGTGCGGTTTTGATTTTATGGGCAGTTGAAATAGGGGTGTACCATGAGAAAACCTTAAAAAGTTGACGTCGCATAAAATTTCCTATGTTAAATGGCAAAGACTTTACTCTATTCACTTTCTTACAATTAAAACATTTTTTTATAGGTAGAGTAACATTGCAGTGACTTTATTTAAATGGTCTAAGGGCAGACAACTCTATGAAAAAATAAAAACAGGCATCAGCATATGAAATAATCAACATTTTGTCGTGTCGCGAGCAAGAAAATCTCTCTATTTTTAATCGTTCGAGCCTAAATTTCTGTTTAAAAGTGAGGTTTGGAAAAAAATATGCATCAAACAATATTTCTATTCATGTATGAGGGTAAATACAGTGACAAAAAGCAAAAAATACAATGGTTGCTAAGGGGGTACCATTGTGAAACTACCAGGATAGCCTACAGAAGACACAAAAAGGCTGTATTCTTAAGGTCTCAAATAACCCTTTTGACGTTCACATTCATTTCAGCTTAGAATCTGCATTTTCTAAATTTTTGCTTGAACAAATACGGGTAAGATGGTACACATGTTATATATCATTGCGAAGCTAATAAAGTTTGCTGTCTAATGCTGGTATAAAACCTTCACCATCAAGGATTACTTTTTTTCGCAAAGTTGGATTGTTTACAAAATGCTCAAAATACCCTTTTTACCATGCTTTCCGGTCTTCCACATGGAGCCTTTTCACACAACCATGTAAACAAAATTCATACACTTGTCAAAAATGAATCAAGGATATTTAAAATGAGTGAATCTTTAGGTTTGATTTGATTGTACACATGATTCCATTGTTAATCCAATAAAACTTTGACAATTACAAACAATAACACTGCACTTTTTTTTTTAATGGACTATTTGAGGGAGGGACCAATTGACCCGGAAGGGGTTAATGAGACCTGACCCCCAACATCTAGTATCCAAGTTATGGACCTTAACCAAGAACTTAACCGAAGTCGTTCATGCGTAAAATGTAGGTCACAGTGACCTAATTTCTATTGGGTGGTGTAGCCCTACCAAAGACCCATCTGGTGGTGAAATATCATTGACCCCCAACATCTAGTATCCGAGTAATGGACCTTAACCAAGAACTTAACCAAAGTGTTACGGACGTACGGACGGACAAGGGTAAAACTATATGTCCGATCCACATACGTGGTCGGGCCATAAAAATTATGTAAGGGGTCAAAGTTGTAAGACCTTTCTTGATAGGAGTTGTTTATCTTAGAATATTACAATTGATAATTCCACAGGGTAGCCGTCCTTTGTTAAAATATCCAGCTTAAAAGTATCATCGAATACAAGGTGAGCATTTCAGGCTCCCTGGGAGCCTCTAGTGTAAACTTTAAATTAATAGCATATTTTGTTGAAAGATTTTAACCTTTTGTTGACTTTAGTTGTTAGCAAATCAAGAATGAATCTGCAAAAAAAGTGCAAAAAATCTTAACAAACAAAAAATGTTTTTACTATTTTTGAAATTAAATCTTTCAGACAGACTCACACCAACTTCCTTCAAAATGTGGTACTAAAAGATGATATTCCCGATCCTTAGTCATTGATTTTATCTTTCATGTTCCACTACAGGTAACACACACTTATTGCAATGTGACCCTGTTTGGAAAGACTTGATCAGCGATTACAGGAAAAAGGGGTGTGTATTCCACGCAGAAAACTTTCCAGTACAAAATAGAGAGTGAAATTGAAAAATTATTGTTTTCTATTTGTGTTGCATAACTCATGACTCAGTACTAGTTTCATGAAGAGGTATATATTGCCTCATTCTTAAATGAAACCTATATTACATATAAAACAGTTGAATGTGGTTATCAAACTGTTTATTGAGCATTTATTTCTGATTGTTTTTGACATTTAGTTTTTCTTGCCTTTTTAATTAGGCAAAACATTTAAAAAATTAAATGATTGAGTAAGTAGAATTAATATACAGTCATGTGCCAAAAGTATTCGCTGATTTTTATTTTTCCCATTAGTTTCTATGTAAAATCATGAATTTTCAAAAATTGATATTGAAGCTGTTTCTGAGTGGATTTTCATACTTATTTTTTCTGAAATTTGAGAAATATTTGAATTTTATATTGGTTATTGAACATAATTTTTACATGCGTTGTTTCAAAATGACAATGATTTTAGTACAAGTAAAATTTATGACATCAAAATTTCCTTATATGGGCAACTAAAATTTTGACGTCTAATTTTTACTCTGTGATTAAAATTATATCATTGAAAAATGAATAACCTTCAAATTATATAAAAATAAACAGACAAACTTGAAATACTTTACAAATTTATAGTGGAAAAATCAACAAAATTGGCCAAGAGATTATTTCAGAATAATTTTTTGAAATTTTGTGATTTAACATAGAAAGTAATGGGGAAAATGAAAAATAGCGAATACTTTTGGCACGAGACTGTACATGAGAAAGAAGTTTAAAATAATTTAATTGAGCAATCATTGACAACAATAACTCCTTTGCAGCATTATATTCAATGATCTGTTGTAAATTTTGTGAAATACATGTACAATGTACTGTAAACCAACACATATTCACAGGTGATTTATTTTTGAGAATTTCGTGAGGGTATAGAATTTTGTTAAGTCATTTACAAAAGTTTGGCCAATTTTAATCAATAGCTGTGAAATGGCCCATTGACCCAGAAATGTTAAATAAAGTGGAGGCAAAAATAAGCTGGTTTGCAGTATATGAACAAATTAGAAATTAACCAAAATTATTGCTTTTTTGTTGTTGATACTGTTTGTACTTATTCATGTTTCTGTGCATGTATTTATTAAGGAGCTACACCAATAACACATTATGTATGTTAGCCTTATGCTACACAACACTGTATTTTGATTAGTTATTAGGTTAAGATTTCAATCTACAATTTACAAATGGAATTGTTGAAATGATGAAGAGATTTTTAATTTTTAATGATTTCTTGAGTTACCCAGTATAAAGATTTTAGCAGGAAAAATAACTATATTAATGATTATGAAAACCTGTTAAAATGTTTAAATATTAACAGCAATAATATTACTCCCTGAAAAACTTTTCAGAACCACCTAATATTCTTTACTTTATAATACATGTAAATATGAAATGAGTTGACATTTGTATGCTCATAATATATGTATATGTTGTATAAGAGCTTTGTAAAATAAAATGATTTTTATTTCCAGAGGAAAATCAGACAATATAATTAACAACAATTTCTTTCTGATAATGTTTTATTATGCCTTTGGAAAACATTTTTTTGTGTGTTTTTCTCAAAAAGTTTTAATAATTATTGCCTAAATGACTAAAATTAAACAAATGAATAATGGACATTGTTCACTTTCAAAGGTGATATGTTGGATACATGAGACTTTTGCCAGTTACAAATGTTAAAATATATGAGGAAGAAGCAAACATTTAAGTCAATTAAATGAGAAATGGTAAATCTTATTACAATCCAAGGATAAGCAAAAGAAAATCTGTCAAAGTCAAAAATGGCTGGATTTCATAGGAAGTAGGTGAGCAACAACCTGAAATAGAATCCCAAGTTATGGGACCCCACCCTGATGCTGTATACAAAATATCAAGTGGCTGTGATTAGTTGTTGCTGAGAATATTGTTGACAAAATTTTGTTCCCACCCACCTGCTGCCCGACATTCACCATTTTATAACCTACTGCTTTGTAAGAAAACTGCTAATAGTCACTTAATATTAGACTAATCATTTTTGAAAGAGAAAGATGGAATATTTTAGTAACATCATGTGATAGTGTATACACTATTGTATATATGTTGGTTTTATTAAATTATGCAAGTATTTATTTAAGCATACATGTATATGTATGTAATCAATTAATTGTGTACATATATTAATATTTAATTGTTGAAATAATTATTGGTTATAATTTTAAAGTTACACTTAAAAGAACAAGTGTTATTTCAACCTAAATGTATGTCAGCAAACATTTGAAGTATGGGCCCCAATACATGTGCTGTTTACCCAATATAAAGAGGCTGTGATAAGTAGTTGATGAGAAAATTATTATGAAATTGTTTGATAAGAGATATTGATGTAATGAGTCGTCCACATTTTTTTTAAATGCTCTTGTTATATGCATCACATGTTTGGAAATAATTTAAATCGAATCCAGCTTTGCGAATAAAACTTTTTGTTTTGAAAGTGAACCACTCTTTTGATTAATAACCATTTTTTTCTGATTAAGGGAGTACGAGCTTCAGAAATTGAACATTTTCGAGATCCTCGGCTTTTATCCATTCAAATGCATTAAAAAAATTTCAACATGTTTTCTTAATATTTGTTCAGAACTATTAAGAGAATGTCATAATAAACACCCTGTAACAATTTCATTCAATTCTAATTACAATTTCTATGTTTAAACAGAAGACGAACTTTCAATGTATTCCCTATGAAAAATCTAGAGAAGTTTTTTTCCCGCCATATTTTTAGGTGCTTATATCTTGAAAATGGCTCCATGTTATTGAAAACTTTTTTCATAAAGTCTAGCTATTTTGAGTTATTTTTTCCAAATTTTCTATTCTAAAAAACTTTTAATTACAAAAAATCTCAGGCTTGTACTACCTTAAGGTTTATTTCATCAATGAAAACACTGTACCATTACACTGGTAATTATAGTTTTATTCTTATCAACCTTTATTATGATATAACAGCAAATTCTTCAAAAAATAAAGAAGCTGTGTTTTTAAATAATATTGCATATTAAGACTGCACCAAATACATGTGTAGATAAAAGTACGAGTTTATAAGATATGGAAAACTGTCGTAGACGACAGTAGGAAACATTAGACCTTGGTCGATTACAAATCTTTATACATATATCAAAGCACTACTTTTAGTTGAAAGATCAATGGTAAATCTTATTTCAATTTAGAATGCACCCCCATTTTTCCATTCATCTTTAACCATCGTCAGAAAATCAGAAGCAATGTTCAATAACCCCATCAAGTACAAATAAATAGTTAGTTTAAACATATTTATTTACCCTGGATTGGGAAACAAGCTTAATGCTTATATTAATCCCTCTCCAGCTAGCAGATTGCGAGTGTGGCCTTTGTAGCGGCCCCCATTGAGCCTACTCTTATCGAACTCTACAAAGGGGTTTTTAACGTGCATGGGGTATTGCTCTCCCATACACGGGACAACCTTTTTTCGTCCCTTCCGAAGGACTAGCATCGGTTCTTGAGACCATCCTCGCAAATGGTATCAAGAGAGAGTCGGAAAATTGGTTCCATGAAATTTTCACCCCAGACGAGGATCGAACCACGAACCACGGTGTTAGTAGCCCGACGCGTTAACCACTACACCACCGGCTCTCATATAGTAATAAATAGTTCATTAGTAGTTTTTAAATGTCTCATTTTTAAAGGAAAATGGAGAAAAAATAAACTCTCAATAAATAGTATACAATTGTTAATTTCAAAGTTATTTGTCACAATCACCAAAATTAGCATAAAAAGAACAAATAAATCAAAGTGTCTATAAGAAATAATTCCCCATCACATAAATCTATATCAAATTAATGAACAGCTGCGGTGGCCAATTAAGGTGGCTTGACGCTTGAGGCTTCTAAACTGAGCATCGTTTTGCGCCTATTGATTTTTTGTTTAAAATTGATAAATTAACTGAACTTGGCAGACAAAAACGTTACACAATAACATATTTCATCAAATTAAAAGCAATTGGGATACAAAAAACAACATTTAAATCATTTTTAGAATTTTTACTAATTCAAACGGAGACAATCTATATAGAAAAAAAAATATATCCTGAAAAAATGAACGGTCACCTTATATTTTTTCAGCCAATTTCGAAAAGCTTTCTAAAAGGGACTTTCATTCACAATTTGTGCTGATTCTATAGTAGGAATTCTTCTTTAGGTACCTCTATAGCTTTTTACCCTATATATCCTATATAAAAATACTGAGATTATGGTATTTTTACAAATCTGATAGCCCTCTAAAATGAACAGTGACCTCCTCTTCTTATTTTATATTTTTTATCCATACATTAAGAACTATCAATGTGCAAAAAATGAACAAAATCTATGGTAGAATTCTAATAGCCCCAAGACACCTTAAAGTATGTTTCCTATTAGCACCGCTGCAAATTTCTTTTAAGGTCTGCCTATGCCTTAAGTGCTTTAGATGAGAATGAAAGTTGTGCCAGGTGACAGTATGATATTTAATCATGAAGAAGAATATGTGGAACAACTATAGTGGTTCAAGCAGGAGTTCAAGATATCATAGTTGAAAAACAGATATAACCTAAAAACAAATACTGAACACAAAAATTAACCAATATTTACACTCATTTGTATAAATGAAATCAATGTCTAATGCATCTATGTACTATTATATCAGATGTCTAGATATTTTACTATTGAAGTAATTCATTGTTTTTCAAATGTCTTATAAGCAATTGTAAAACTCTACCAAAAAAACCCCTAAGATAAGAGAATCATTGAACCATGAAAATGGATAAAGGTCACATGGCATGGTGACAGTTGCATAGATCATAAAAAAAACTGTATAACAAACATCAAATAATTAGAATACATGTATTATTCATAATCACTGTACATGCATGTGTTTTCAGACAAGGCTTGCTTGTTGAAATGAAAAAATATCTTGGAATTGAGCAATCATTTAATCCACCCCTTTCTGAAAAAAGCCTCATATACATGGTATATCTGTATTTTGCTGAATGCACCAATTTTCACAATAATATTACCTATTGCTACTTTTTACAACTTGTACAAACTTGATAATAGAATAATTATTTAAAGAAACAACAAGTTGTGTTAAGGAACAAAAATAGTTAAGATGGTTCACATTAATTTTCATGTGATAATTAAGTTTTACATTTCTATTTATTCTCAAAACAAACACACATAAAAAAAATAGACAAATACTAGTACAGTTTGATATAATGGTTCATACATGTACCAAATGTTTGCTACACATAAAACATATAACCAATGTTTTCAAAATATATATTAAATAAGACCTCTGTCTTTAGTAGAAGCATTATCCCTACTAAAACCTACTTTAAATGCAATGACACATAAAAATGATTATTTTTTTCTTTAAGAATTATTATAAATTCTACTAAAATAAATATTTTCTTGGATATTTAAAATAAGATACACCAAATTCATAATTACAAATAAAATTTGAATAAAATTACAATTTAAAATAAAGTTATAACAGAATCACAGTTTTCTCTTGGTACACCTGGTGGCCTCTTCCTCCTGACTTATAGGTTTCTGTTTTCTGATAGGTGACCATTTAGACTGGACCTTTTGAGGCAGCTGTGGTGTATGTACAACCCTAGGTTTTCCATGCTGAAAAAAAAGTCTTTACTAATTATAACATATTAATAAAACCATACATGCACTTGTTTGTGTAAAATAAATACCATAATCTGTTGTTATTTTATATATATGGATTCCTTTTTAAAGTAAAAATATATGTTCCAACAAAATGTGACAGTCTGCATAATACAGGTCAGAAGTCATGGAAGTATTAAAATATATATTTTAGTAAGATTATAACTAATTTTATATGCATCTTTCTATGATCATACAAGCCAGAAGCAATTTTATACTTTCATAAAAATAATAATTCCAAAAGACATTATGCCAAATTTTGCAATATTTGGGATGGACAGACAAATGGACCCAATACTATATGTCCCCCTTTTTTCATACATGTAGACGGGGTATAAAAACATGTGAAATTTAATTTTAAAGTAGTAAAGACATAAAGGCTCTTAAACAGATCAAAAGTTCAACTTGGAGTAAGCTGCTTATAATTGCTAATTAGAAGTTTGTTAGTTGATGTTTGTTTATAGCAATATAATTTGGTTCAAATATTCATCGACAAGGAGATTGATGAGCAGATAACCGATCTATTATGTAAGAATTTTCAATTATTGACATTTTTCAAAGATTTTCAAGAATAATTGGAATATTCAACAATGATCACTCGTCAAACAAAATTTTTTATGATAAAATTGTAATGTATTGTTTTTATGAGCTTTTTATCAAATTACCATGATGTTCAATGAATAAAGCCATGCTAATTTTGTGTGAAAATACAATATATACTGTTTTAGGAGCTTGTGACATCACAGCTCACTAGATGATGTGGGTATAATGTTAAATCTGTTTATTATGAAGAGATCTGGTATAACTTGAATCTTTTCAGTCTAAAATAACTTAAAATTCATAAAATACCAAGCTGATATGGGTTTTAATATGTTTTAATCCTTTATGATATATATTGAAATAACTCCTAAGGCTTTATGTCAACAAACCATTTTTAACAAGCATGGTTAAAAAATAAATAGCATGGTACTGATACAATATATGTACTGCGCTTTTATAAATATCAAACCCCTTTCCTATTCAGCAATATTAAAGCAAAGCCTAAATCACCTCAATCATAATTAATTTTTGTATAGATATATTTATAGCCATGCATATATGTGTATAACTTCCCTATAAAATTTTAAGCAAAACTAGATAATGTGTCTATGAGCCACAGGATGGCCCTCCCGTTCTTGACCAAAGTCATTGATCCTCAATGTGAATTTACTGGGATATGGACCTTTACCAAGAAATTAATTAAAAGTGTTCATGTGTAAAATATAGGTCACTGTGACCTTATTTCTGGTGGGTGGTGCCATGTTACCAAGACTCATCAAGTAGTGAAATATTGTTGACCCCTAACATGTAGTATTCAAGATATGGACCTGAACCAAGAACTTAACCAAAGTCATTCATGCGTAAAATATAGGTTACAGTGACCTAATTTTTAGTGGGTGGTGTCACCTTACCTAAGACACATCTAGTAGTGAAATATCATTGACCCCAAACATCTAGTATCCAAGTTATGGACCTTAACCAAGAACTTAACGGAAGTCGTTCATGCATAAAATATAGGTCACAGTGACCTAATTTTTATTGGGTGGTGTCATGTTACCCAAGACACATCTGGTGGTGAAATACCATTGACCATCAACATGTAGTATCTGAGATATGGACCTTAACCAAGAACTTAACCAAAGTCATTCATGCGTAAAATATAGGTCACAGTGACCTAATATCTAGTGGGTGGTGTCACCTTACCTAAGACACATCTAGTAGTGAAATATCAATGACCCCCAATATCTAGTATCCAAGTTATGGACCTTAACCAAGAACTTAACCGAAGTCGTTCATGCATAAAATATAGGTCACAGTGACCTAATTTCTAGTGGGTGGTGTAGCCCTACCCAAGACCCATCTGGTGGTGAAATATCATTGACCCACAACATCTAGTATCCGAGTAATGGACCTTAACCAAGAACTTAACCAAAGTGTTACGGACGGACGGACGGACGGACGGACGGACGGACGGACGGACGAGGGTAAAACTATATGTCCGATCCACTAACGTGGTCGGGCCATAAAAAGCAAAATAATTCGTGAAGTTTACCTGCTAACGGAATTGATGAGTCTAAAAATGAAAAAAAATTCCATGTGTGTTCAATAAATCTTAATTGCCACTAATTCACTAAGCAAATGTTTTAGTAGCTTATAAACAATGCAAGAATTACTAGTATACAAATATCATGAAATAAATTTACAGATTAGACTATAATATGTCTTTATAAAATCTTTATAATAATGAATACATTTTTTTCTAAAATAAATGTTTATCTATTAAAATTTAATTCCTACATATAAATCATTCAAAACTGAAAAAATAAACATGTAGAAGAACTTTTGATACATTCTAGAAATTATTGTTACATTTAAATTGAAAGTCCTTAAATCTAAATTTACAATATAGAAAAAGTAAAAGCAAATGTCTGTCTCCTGCCTCATCAAAATTGAAACTACCAAAAAAAAAACAAATAGCCACAATTGCATAAGCAACTACTTTGATGTCCAAAAATAGCAAAATCTGTTCAACAGTTTCAGGAGTGTTCCTTAGACCTCGTGTACACAAAGTTGATACAAGTGAGCCACCACAACTCCTAAAAATAGGGCATGTAATGGGACATTAAATGATACCCCGCCACGTTATAATATCAAAAGTTCATAAAATTTGATTTCAAAGTGGCCTATCTCAAAAACTGTTTTTCGGATCATGCTGAAAATCGAACTTGACCTGTATTTTATTGTACTAAACAAAATATCATTCAAATCCTTTGACGCGCTTTCAAGTTATTGGTCGGAAACCTTTGGGGGACGGACGGACGGACGGACAGACACAGAAAAAAACTGAGTGTATAACATAATACCTTGCCACTTCGTGTGGCGGGGTATAAAAACTGGTCAAATCAAAATGTTGTCACTATACAAACTATATATGATGACAAACAATCCTTAAAATTCCCATTAGGCGCTTTCAGGAGTTGTGCCCACAGTTATCAACATTTCTTGTACTGCAACTAAAGAATTTTTACTATATATCAACATCTATAAATTCTAAGAACCTTTTCAATACAGTAGGGGAGTGACAAGAAATAATTACCTTCATAGCAGATGGAGATGATGCTTCATTGCCATTGGAGTACTGAAATTTAAGAAAATAATTGAATTAAAAAATGATGAATGCAATATCAGAGCATTTGTATCTAAAACCAAACAATAAAGAATAGATAAATAGGCATTTTTTTCATGGCAAATTAATGGTGTGTTTTTTTAGGATGAAGTCTGAGCATGCCTGGTTGTAAGAAGCAAATATGTAGCAAAAAGTAATTTTGATTTTCCAAGGTGCTGCTTAAATAATACATCCATAAATGATTTTCATATTAACAATCTCTTATATACTTGAGTCAACATTTTTCGGCCTATAAACTGCCTATTATAAATTCTAAAAGTGTTTCAAGATTTTATTTACTTTGCCATATGCAATTTTGGGAGTTTAAAAGGTGCACAATTGAATGTAAAAATAATAAAACTTTTGGAGAAAATCTGTCTCTAGGCAGAATTACAAAATCCTATAACATGAAAATGAGAACATGGACCTATTTCTTTTCTTGCTTATTCTGATCATATAACTTAGATACAACTTGATCCATAGCTATTTACTTTAAGATAAAGAAGTGAACCCCATCAAAGAACAAGAATATGTCTTAAAGACTTAATGGCCCAATCTCGCAACATTTGGGACAGACAGACGAACAGACCAGAACACTATATGCACCATACTTCTGTATATGGGGTATAAAAACAGATATTTTACTGATCTGGTAACAAGATATGAATAATCAATCTGTGGTCTACCTGTAGCACAGTTTTCCTAGTAGACCCAAGCCTTGATCTGTTTATACTGTTGTTGAATACAGGAGAGTCTGATACACTACTGCTTGATGATGCTACACTAAGCCTGGAAGATGCCCCACTTCCATCTCTTCTTATCAATGGGCTAAAAATTTATAACATATAATTATAAAATATGATTGAGTTGTAAAGTTTAGCAATAAATGTCCTTGTTTTAAATTCAAAATTAATTGCGTAACAATAAGTTCATCTTTCACAAAGATGTAAAATGCAATGTGTAGCTAATCTTTTTTTTTCTTACACTGGTTACTCTTTTAAAACCAAGTACATGGAAAAGGCTGTATTAAAGGGAAAGTTTTACAAGTAGTGTGCAAAAATGCATTCTAAAAGTGACTTGATCAGACGATACTTTTAAACTTTGGACAAATAGTGCATGTATAAACAAGAGTTAACAATTAAGTATGCCTCACCTGCCATCACCATCAGAAATAATAATTCTTTTACTTCCACTATATTTTCATAAATTTATAAGGATTTTCAGCTTCTGAGGTCAAAAGGAGTTTATCATACTTAAAAATTGCTAATACCAGCAATAAAAATTATCAAACACTTTCAAAAGAAAAATCGAGGTCAAAGTAAAAGATGGCAATGCAAATGTGCTAAGCTATTACTGGGTTATATGCTTACCAAGTTTCATCAATCAAGGACCTATAGTTCTTCAGATATGGAGGTGCTCATAAAAACTTAACACTGATATTATATGTATTGAAACAACCGGAAAATCAAGGCTAATGTCAAGAGATGGAGATGCAACTGTGCTAAGCTATTACTGGGTTATATGCTTACCAAGTTTCATCAACCTAGGACCTATAGTTCTTGAGATATGGAGGTGCTCATACCTAAACATTGCTATTAAATGTATTAAATTTTTTTTAACTCACTCAACCAAAAAATCTGGGTCAAGATCAAAAGATGGGGATGCAACTGTGCTAAGCTACTACTGAGGCATATGCATACCAAGTTTCATATATCTAGGACTTATTGTTCTTGAGATATGGAGGTGTTCATAAAACCTGAACACAAAAGTTTATGCCACCACCAGTACAGTAACACGGATGTCCTGCTTTGCTTCACTGAGACAAAAAAAAATATCACAAAATCACATATTAAAGTCTCTGTGCAAGGTGTGTACTTACTTGTAGAAAATCTATAAAAGTAATTGAATATTAACCCTTAAACAAATTGGGGTATCTATAAGTGCTTAATACTTTTGGATCTTTATTTCTTAACTTTTCACTAGAGCATTTCGCACAAGTTCCTTTTGACATTTGTTTACCAAGGGAAAGTAATTCAAGTCAAAAATGGCCATATTTTGTTAAACAGGAAGTAGGTGAATGACAGACTTGAAATTGAATCCCACTTAATAGGGACCCAACCCTGATGCTGTTAACCAAATATAAAGTTTATAACCAGATTTTTCACTCTGTGAATTGGCCAAAAATCACTAGAATTGTTTATGCAAAAAATGAATTCATGGAAGATAATTTTTAAATACAAATACAAATCTTGTAAAGATTTCTTTTTTCTTGCGTAACTTTTAAACTAAAAAGTTTTCCATAGACCTTAATAGTACGTTTTTTTTTATTTCAATTTATGGAGTACAACTGCATTGAATGAAAAGCCTATTAGGTATTAAACACTTCTTTTTATATTCAATTCGTCAATTGGATTGTCTCATCTTTTGATTCAATTACATCTTCTTGAATAGATACTCTGATCTCTTTGACTTTGAGGACCAATCAATGCATTATCAATAGAAGGTCAGTTATATTTGTGGACAAAGGTCTTTTCTTTTAAATGCCCTTACTCCTATTCCTTAATTTTCATCATTAAGAGTACCGTAATGAAAAAACTTTTTTACTTGCTTGATTTGGAATAGGAAAAATTCAGACATGACAAGTATTCTTGGTGTAATTGTTTTCTGTATAAGTTGAACTTCAGATTTTTCATTTAATCATTTTCCCTTGATAAACAGCTGTAAAATGGAAGATATACATGAGAATCAAGCCGAGTACAATTACCTGCCAGGGATTGAGCTTAGAGAACCAGATTTGCTTGGTGTGGGTAAAAATGACCTTCTTTTTGTTGATAGTGGTGTACTACATGTAGAACTAGAACTGAATATAAAAAATAACAAAATTTAAAAACAAACAAACAAAATATAAATTCATAATTCAAAAACATAGTCATTTTGACGATTTCATGTCAGATATCAACTTTAAAGTGATAATAATAATGATATAGTAAAATAGAGAAAATTCCCAATTCACATGATCAAGAAGTCTTTTTACCTTAAATTTCTGGGTGTTGCAAAGTTATTTGCTAACAGTTTTGGTTTAACTCTTTTATCTTGCTTCACAGGAGTTGAAACACAAGGATTATTTGTTTTAACAACAGGTTTAACATCTGAAAAAAACCAAAGATCAATACATTATATTTTTTAAAATTGATACATTTGATTTATATAGTAAAGAGGCATTTTTCAGTATTTACTTAAATAATTGATTATGTACTAACAATGCAAATTAATTTAAATTTGAAGTTAAAAAAATCTTCACAGGAATGAGTGTTACTGAAAAAAAATCAATTATCATAAAAAAAAATGATTCTTGTTATACCCCTGCTTCAAAGAAGAGGGGGGTATACTGGTTTATCGGTTATCAATACATTTTTCCATTGATGTTAATTTATCAGGTCAGTACGGTGACTTAGTACTTACATGATCAGTCGGCACAAAAATAGTTCATATAAAAAACATGAAAATAAACACTTTCAAATGAAAAAGTCACTCCAGGATTACCGATAAAAGGAATATAGGACTTTTTAAATCTTGAGATCAAGTTTATCACAGGTTTACTGTTCACCCTTCAGGTTCACCATAAACCAGTGATAAACTCGATCTAAAAGTCCTATATTTTATATTTACCTCTGTCCATCCTTCAATCCGTCCGTCTGCAACATAATTTTCGTAACAGTTTTCTCAGCAACTGCATATCACAGTGACTTGAAATTTGGTTATACAACATAAGTATGAGGTCCTCTATTGTAAGTACCCTATAAGATACCTACTTGCTATTTAAAGACTTGGTTAAATTTCAATAGTTTTGGTCAATCGTTGAAAATTTTTGTAATAGTTTTCTCAGCAACTACAAATCACAGTGATTTGAAATGTGGTATATTACTTCAGTATGAGGTCCTTTATTGCAAGTACCGAAATAAGGTCTGTTGGACAACTACTTGTACCTCCTGTTTACAAACTTAGTCAATTTAGGAGATAAGTGGGGGTATAATGAGTGAGCAGTTGCTAACAGCTTTCTTGTTTCATTTTAGGCCTCCACAGTAATTAACCACATAAAAACAAATCAATTTAAATCAGAATGGTAAAAACTTTTTTTCCAAAATCAAAAAGTGATATAAATTTAATCTAGGTGGTGCATTTCTCATGATAAGTATTTTTTCATGAGAGATGCATTAGTTCCATTGTAACTTCAATAACTTTGACTTCTTAGGAGTCCCTGCTGATGGAATTCTCTGTAAACAAGATTGTACTATAAAAAGACTTTACTATGAAACTAATGCATTTCTCATGATGATCAGTATAATTTTCAAAAACTTGGGCTAACTTAAATGTTTAGAAAGTATAACCTAGAAAATATTTTCTAACCTGCTTTTTCATGCTCTTTGTTGCTAGCAATGCTCTCTGTTCCTAAAGGTTGGGTTGCTTTCAGAGGCCCATTTCCAGTTACAGTTTTCTGAAGACGTGTATGGAAATCACCAGGTTTCATTAAAGATGGTTTGGTAATTAGTTTAGGTGCTGTCGACCTCTGTGTATTACCAGGTAATGCTGAATCCTGTTTAGCTTTGAGTCTAGGTGAACACCTCTTTGTTTGCTCAGAAGATTTATCAGCTTTGCAGGAGGGTTTGGAAACTGAAGAATTACCACTTTTTGGAGGTGCTGAATATTTTGGGGTAAAAGTTTTGCTAGATGTATTAGTTGCACTCTTGGGAAGAGCTAAGCGACTCAATTTCGATCCCTGTCTGCTTGCCTCAGATTTGGAAGAATTCAATGAGGTATTCATGGATGAGTTCAATGATCTGTTAAGGTGACTGCCGGCGGGAGCCAATAATTTTGACTTCTTAGGAATCCCTGCTGATGGAATTCTCTGTAAACAAGATTATAATATTAAAATAATTAACTATGGTACTAATGCAAAACTGCCCAGGCATACACACAAAATGGCTGAAAGAAACAGAAGCTGTTTCATCATAAAGAAGTTTATACCAAATATCAGTAACCTAGCATTGAAGAAAAAAAAATAAAGTATCTGTCTACAAAAAAAATCATTAGCCTAGCATAAACACTTGAACAGACATAACAATATTGTGGATGATGTCAATACCATTGTAACCAGACTCCTATTTCTAAGTCTTGTGATTTAATTTTACAGTTTTGTAAAAAAAAAAAATAACAGGAATGTGCTTAAAATATAATATAGAACAAGAACAGAATTTCTGGGTTCCTGCCTAGTGCAAAAAATTCTAAGTGGGCTTGTTAAACAGAAAGAAAATAAGCGACAGACACGAAAAACGCAACCCATCAAATGAGACCACTTCCTGAAGCTGCATACCAAATATCATAAGCCTACAAATAATAACTGAGAAATCTGTTATGAAAAAAGTGTGACAGATGCTGGGAACAAATCCAACCTTATTCTTTACTTGACAATGTTGACTGGCCTCATTACAATCTGAAGCTATACTACTGTCTGACTCATTTCCAAATGTTTTATTCTCTTTTTCATCAAGGCTTTCACAACTACTGGCATACTGAAAATAAAAAATAATAACCGCATCATAACACTATTTTCTGTAACATTCACATGGGTAAAACTCACTGTGTTTTAAAAATTAAATTGAAACTGTTTAATTACAGTATTACATTGGGCTAAAGCTCATACATGTTATATCTCCATGACAGCTCTGACATTCTAAAAATCAAACTTTGAACACCAATCTATTTTTTTACACAATAACATATACATAAATGTATAATCCTACTGTTTTAATCCACTGTTTTTGTCAGACCCTAAACCTTTTTCTATTTACTGAGAGATAGGCAAAAATTTTAAACCTTAATGCCTTTTGTGAAAGTTTAAAATATTTTAAGGCAAAATCATACTCAGGTAACTGCTCTACACACCATATTATGGGTGTATTACCTTTATTGTAGGTTTAACTAACTTAGATCCCTGAAGTTTTGATGGTGCTTTTAAAGTCTTTCCCATAGTTTTACTACTGGTAATGGTAGGTTGACTTTTCACTGCTTTATCTGTGTTTTGCTCTGCTTCTGTGTGCAGTTCCTTTCCACAGCTTTTGTCATTATTAAGCTCAACAGATGGAATTTTCTTCTTAGAATCATCAATCACTGGTAAAACTTTCCTCACTTCTTCTGGTAACAGTTCTAAAGGACTTGTACATTTGGTAAATGTTCCAGACCTGTTATGCCTTCTGGAAGATGGAGTGGTCTCCCCTTCAGTAGAAGAACAGGATTGTTTTGACACACCTGGTGATGACTCATCTCCTGAGCTGGCTTTTGAATTCTTTATTCTATATGCCACATAGTTGGCTTCTTTTACCATCAAAGCAAATTGTTCAGCATTGAGTGGGCTAAGTGGTGGCACTATTTCTTCTTGTAAAGCACATTGTTTCAAACGTTCAGAAAAACAAACAGGTCCAAAGAAGACTTCATCATCCTCATCTTTTGATACATTATCACACCTGTGAAAAAAGAAAGGGTTTACACTTATAATGGTAATGCTTGTCTCATCTCTTGGGCAAACAAAAATCCTGTGAAGTCTGAATCAAGAAAGTACTAAATTGCCTATAATTCAATAACTTTCATACAAATAAAGGAAATACAGGATTTCTATCTCTCGGATGAGTCGAGATGTTGGTTTGCTGTAGAGTTTCATGTATTGTCTTTATTTATCAGATTCAATCTTTCCAAAACTAATCAATGGCAATGTGTTGCCACAAGCAGGAACTTCTTACACTTCTGGAGCACCTGAGTTCACTCTTGTTTCAACATGGGTTTAACTGGGGAGTTTAACGTCGTGACTACCTAGATATATGTCTGCATGTACGAGTAAGTTTGTGATGCTGATTGTTATAAACTGTAGAACTTTGGTGCTATCTTAACTGAACAGTGATTTCATTTACAGAGTTTTCAGTATGTATGTCCATCATTAAAAGTTGTAAAGCTTACCTGACAGAAGGAGAAGCAGCCAAATCAAAATCAAATGTCTCATCATCAATTAACCTCAAACCTGCAAAAGTCAAAACCAGGGAAATTCTTCAGGAATCTTTCCATTCATTGAAATCCATATCATTCTTACAAAATTATTAAACTGCAAAACTGCTGCCATTGTTTGTGGGATTAACAATAGATCAAGGAGATTCTATGTACTAATGATAAAATAAGTTGCTTTAGTCATCAAGGTTTCAAAGCCTGAAATTTTTTTCACATTTTCTCCAAAAACTTACAAACTAAACTTAATATAAACATGATAAAATACCTGGACTAGCACATTTTTTGGCACTGCTCTGAAGAGCCTGTTCAGTTACATCACATAGAATTCTGTTCTGAATTTCCTCTGAATTCTTTAATGTCAAACTAAATCTTCTTTCAGAATCAGCATTTCTACCTATTTCTATGGAATCTGAAACATATAAAAGTTTTGGTAAAAATATTGTCACAAAGACATCTAGCATGTTTAGTATGATATGGCTTTGAATATATATGTATGGGCCATTGAAATAATAATTTGTAATTTGAATGAAGTATAATGTTGATGATAATTTCAAGTCTAGGAGCAGCACCTCTGGTCAAGACTGTCTGTTGAAGACTGGTGGCTGTTTTCCATCGTAATTTTTTGAATTGCCACTTCTTTATGCTGGTTGTATCGACTACACTTATTCCACATATCATTATCGTCTATTATATGACCTCTGCTTCTAAATGTAAATCAATTCTTTACTTACAAACAGTATATATATTATTTTTAAGTTTGAGACAAGACAAATCAAGAATATGTACTTTATGGCAATATTTTTTTGGACACATGTGAACAAAACCCGCATTAGATACAACTGATATGATATTTAACATTTTAATGTACAAATGTATTACTGTCTTGAAATTATCGTTCATTCCTAACAAACCTGTCAAAGGATTTGAATTTTCTTTATCTTCTTCTTGAGATGAAACACTAGAAAATATGGATGTAGCAACAGGTTCTGTTAAATCTACAAGAATTCCTGTCTCACAGTCTATAAAGGAAAATACATAAACTATTAAAACACAATTAAAAGAATACATCTGTACTTATATATAGTTTATTAACACTACAAACAGTAAAATTTCTGTAATACATTGTACTTTGAATTTCATTGGCTTCAATTTGAGCTGTGACAGGATGAATGAATTCATGTTGAGTACATACATGCAACCTGAACCTATTAATTTTGTTGCTTGATATATATATTACTTGTAATCATTTATATCTGCAATGACTAATTACATCTTCATTAATTAATTATAGAGTTTTTCTTACATCAACAATTCATGGTCAGTTTTAACAATTTGTTCAGCACCATGCATGTCTTTGTTATAATTTATACTTTATGAGACAAATTTATTACTTGCTCTCTTTAACTTTAAGGTTGCATATTGTAATTTATGGCCTCCATAACATTCACATTGTATTTGTTACTTTTGTAAATAATGAATGATTCAACAAATACATCTTACATGTACCTTCCATATCTTAATCATCTAACTGTTTATCAAAAGTCTTCACTATATTCTGGGATTCTACAAAACAAATATATATATGTTACAGTAAAATATATCAAACTTATATGTGTGGGGATTATGGGACCATGGTGAGGAAGCTCTAAAAGAATTCCACCGACAGACAAACTTAATACACCCAAGAATCCAAACAGAACTCCGTTATTCACCATCCGAAATTGAATTTTTAGATGTAAAGGTATGTGTGCAAAATGGATTAATAAAAACGGAACTTTTCACAAAGGACACAGATGCTCACCAGTATTTACATGCTCATTCAAGCCACCCTAAATCGGTGAAAAACGCCATCCCGTATGGCTTAGGAGTACGTGTCAAGCGAATCTGTTCCGAACAAACCGACTACCAAAATGAAAGGAAGCAGATTAAAAACCACCTTAAGAATAGAGGTTATAAAGAAGACATAATAGAAAATCAGCTTAAGAAAGTGGATACACTTGATAGACAAGACTTGCTTGATTATAAAAAGAAAAAAGAAAACACACGGGTACCACTAGTTTTAACTTTCTCAAGGGCACTACCAAATGTACATAAAATTTTAAAGAAAAATATGAAGATAATGGAGAATTCTCCACGACTCAAGGAAGTATTCCCGGAACCGCCACTGGTATCTTTCAAAAGAGACAAAAACATCAAAGACATTTTAATACACAAGAAACATAATCTTCTATTTTACAAGTATGAAAACGGATGTAGAAAATGTGGAAAGAACTGTGCTCTTTGCAAACACCTAATTGAAGATAAAGTTTTTTGCAACAACGAAGGACAGCAATTTAGCATCAAGGGCGATATCAATTGTAAGACAACGAGCGTAATCTACAGTATTTACTGCAAAATGTGTGACAAAGTCCTGTATGTTGGACAAACGGGAGATACATTGTACCAGAGGCAATTGTTGAACTTCTCTAAAATTAGAACAAAAAAATCCGACGATCCGGTTTGTAAACATTTCATTCAGCAAGATCATACAGTGGACGACTTGAGAGTTATAGGCATCGAAAAGGTTAACGGTACAACAACATTACGGGAAGTTCGAGAATCTTTTTGGATGAAGAAATTAAACACCGTAGACCCATACGGACTCAATGTTAAATACAATATCTAGAACATTTTCTACTTTCATTTCACTTGTCAAATTTTCTATTTTTATATTTATAACGTAACGTAACAATGCTATTTTTATGACGTTCTAGTTTCCAAAACATGTTGTCATTCCAAAATAAATTTCATGAAGAAGGCCGGTTGGCCGAAACGTCGAAAACTGTGTTAGAGTTTTTTTAGTATATGATATACAACCAGAGATTTTAAATATATATACATGTATATATAAAATGATGTCCTCACACGGTCACCTAACTTGTGCCTGTAGCAATATTTTTATTTATGTACCAAGACAGAGCTGTCAAGTATTGTTGAGCTGCTTGTGTGAGATTTGCCCCAAAATTGAAAGATTAAAGATAACAAGTGTGGCCACTAAAAGTATGTCTCGCCTGCCGGCACCATCACTAAAATCAACTACCTAAGCTTTCATTTCTTGATATAAACACAAAAAGTGTCAGTATACCTAATAACAGATGCCTAGTTATTATACTATTCAAGCAATCCATTATCCACACAAGTATTACAAAAAGTTTTCTGTCTGAAAAAAGACCTAAGTTCACAGAGTCACTGGAGCATAAAAATGGGGTCATGGTCACATGGCATGGTGACAGTTGCGTTGTCCTTAACTGCAACTGTCTGTTTACCCAATATCAGATGCCTAGCTATTATACTTTTCAAGCAATTCATCTTCCATAAAAGTCTTACAAAAAAGTTTTTTGGCCTGAAAAACACCTAAGTTCACAGAGTCACTGGAGCGTGAAAATGGGGTCAGGGTCACACAGCATGGTGACAGTTGCATGGACCATAACCTAAACTGTCTGTATACTAAATATCAGATGCCTAGCTATTATACTTTTCAAGCAATTCATCGTCCACAAAAGTCTTACAAAAAAGTTTATGGCCTGAAAAAAGACCTAAGTTCACAGAGTCACTGGAGCGTGAAAATGGGGTCAGGGTCAAACGGCATGGGGACAGTTGCGTAGACCATAACCTGAACTGTCTGTATTCGAAATATCAGATGCCTAGCTATTATACTTTTCAAGCAATTCATCGTCCACAAAAGTCTTACAAAAAAGTTTACGGCCTGAAAAAAGACCTAAGTTCACAGAGTCACTGGAGCGTGAAAATGGGGTCAGGGTCAAACGGCATGGTGACAGTTGCATAGACCATAACCTGAACTGTCTGTATACCAAATATCAGATGCCTAGCTATTATACTTTTCAAGCAATTCATCGTCCACAAAAGTCTTACAAAAAAGTTTACGGCCTGAAAAAAAACCTAAGTTCACAGAGTCACTGGAGCGTGAAAATGGGGTCAGGGTCAAACGGCATGGTGACAGTTGCGTAGACCATAACCTGAACTGTCTGTATACCAAATATCAGATGCCTAGCTATTATACTTTTCAAGCAATTCATCGTCCACAAAAGTCTTACAAAAAAGTTTACGGCCTGAAAAAAAACCTAAGTTCACAGAGTCACTGGAGCGTGAAAATGGGGTCAGGGTCAAACGGCATGGTGACAGTTGCGTAGACCATAACCTGAACTGTCTGTATACCAAATATCAGATGCCTAGCTATTATACTTTTCAAGCAATTCATTGTCCACAAAAGTCTTACAAAAAAGTTTACGCCGCCGCCGTCGCCGCCGCCGCCGCCGTCGCCGGAAAGTAATACCTATGTCTCGCCTTCCGCGACTATTCGTCGCAGGCGAGACAAAAATTAAAAGATCAGTCAGGGAGATCATCAAAAACAGTTATATTTTTTTATAATCATTCTAGGTAGTAACTTATTTGTACTTTTCTAGTCAGATTTGAGTTACTTCCCTTGATTTTTTTAATAATGTAACCAGTTTCAGTTATTTTTCTATTTTCTTGCTAAAATGACCAATTTTACAAAAGTGTAAATTTTCTTTTAATTCTTATCTTAAATCTATTCTAAAGTTTTGATCTTAATTGATACATGTAGCTAGATTATCATTGGCTTTACAACATGTACAAGGTATATGTTTCGGAAATCATGAATTAAGCACTGGTGCTGTACATGTGATAATGACATTTTAATTTCCCATGGGCATTATCTTTGAGAGGCTTGTCTACCAAGAAGATCAGCTTGCAATTTCAAACTCATAGCTGAACTACACAGTTTAAAGTTCAATTAATGCAGAAAAAAATTAGCCTAGTGGGGGGAAATTCCCTAACTATGAAAATTTTTAGGTTTGAAAATGATCAATTTAAGAAAAGTAAATGAAAATGGTTATCTTTCTAAATTCAGAAAACCAAAATCAGTTATAAAAATTATATAACTGTTTTTTGATTTCCCTGACTAAAGATCAAAGAAATTTGCCAACAAATTGCTTAGATGCGCGAGTCTCACACGAGTTGTGTAACACATTCTGTGACTGAACACCGTGCACAGCTAATCATACAAACTGTTTGTTCTAGGAACCACTGCCTTAATAAAACCTTCATGACCACAGGAGTAGGCGAGCATTTTATGTAGGGAGCGCGGTGGCCGAGTGGTTAAGGCACTGGACTTTAAATCACAGGTCGACACCTCTGTGGGTTCGAGCCCCACACGTGTCAAGGTTTCCAGGCACCTACCGTTGCTCGTGGGTTTCACCGATTTTCCAGCTTGGAATATCGGGCTTTCCTCCCACACAAGCCTGGCGACCATGCAAGGGCCTCCTATTAGCCAAACGGTCGTTAATCTTGCCGTCGGTCAAAAGCTCTTCAGAGCTTATGTTAATTGTTTGACTTGTGTACACATCACATCACTGATGTGTACTCTCCAACGTTAAATAAATCTTATCTTTATCTTTACCCTTAGACATTTTTACGATTGAACTTTACTGTGAAGTTCAGGATCAAAATTATATACAATTAAGAACTTAATATTCTTATGTAATATCACAAATTTACAATCAAAATATTAATAATATAACCGCAGCAACTCAAAAATCGAACCTAAAAGCTCTCAAACTTAGCACTTAAATTTGAGGCAGCTGCTCGTTACGTTAAATAGAACCCGTTAAAACCCTCGCGAGTAGGTGAGCACAAGAGTGTTTTATTATATGGACAAGACACAAGTCTTGTCCATGAGCTCTGCGACATCACTAAAGCTAGCACTGCAAGTGTCAAGAATGTCACTAGACTTGGGAAAAAGGAACCTGATGGCAATAAACCTAGACCACTAAAAGTAACATTCGAGGACGAGAAAGCTAAGGGAGCCATGATGTCAAACTTGAAAAACTTAGCATCAGCAGAGGACAAAATGAAAAACCTCAGCATAACACATGACATGACCAAGAAGGAAAGAGAAATGAGCAAACAAAAATATCTTGAGGCCAAGGGAAAAAATGAAGAAAATGAATCGGAAAACTACATCTTCGTACTAAAAGGCCCTCCTTGGCAAAGAAGAATAGTAAAGGTCAAGAAAAAACAATAAACAAGCCAAATACATGTAGAACTGTAGATAACTGTAAAAATGTTTTTAAAATTGTGAATAAGCATCAAGTTTTTAAAGATTTACACTGTTTTTACACAAATGCCGATAGCTTACCTAATAAATTCAACAAACTGAAAACTATAGTGCAGGACTCAGAGACAAATATTGATATAATTGGAATCACAGAGGTTTTCCCCAAAAACTGTAGATATGTATTAATTAACAACACCAGAAATTAACATGGAAGGTTATGATCTATTCATGAGTGAGCACTCAAAGCAAGGAAGTAGGGGCATTGCTGTCTATATAAAACAAGAACTAAAAGCTGTGGAGGTAAAGTTTGACACAAGCTTTAAGGAATCAATATGGGTTAAGATAAATCTCAAGAGCAATGACGTATTGCTTTTGGGATGCATCTACAAAAGTCCTAATAGCAGGGAGCAAAATCTAGAGGAGCTTTACAAGTTGTTGAACATAGCCTCAGGTGACAAACAATTCACACACCTACTGATTATGGGGGATTTCAATTATCCAAGAATAAACTGGCAGAATTGGACAAGTAATGGCGATAAAGATGGAGAAAAATTTATAGAGTGTATAAGGGACAGTTACTTGTATCAACATGTCAGTGAGAACACAAGGTACAGGGAGAACTCTGAACCCAGTATTTTAGATCTGATCTTCACAAATGAGGAAGACATGATAAGAAACTTAAAGTATGTTGACCCTCTTGGAAGTAGTGACCATTGTGGACTAGAATTTGACTTTAAATGTTGCTATGAAACACAGAACACAAAAAGGGAAAGATGGAACTTCTTTAAGGGGGACTACCAACAAATGAGCCAACTACTAAACCTAAACTGGGCAGAAATTCTCAAAGATAAGACATCAGAAGACCAATTCCTGATATTCAGAGAAAAATTTGAAGAAGCCAAGAAGCAATGTATACCCCATAGCAACAGTACAGCAAACGCCAAGGCCAGGAAACATAACTATCTTCCCCTCGACGAGAAGACGATAAGTAAAATTAAGAAAAAACATAGATGTTGGCAGAGATACAGGGAAACAAATGACCCAGAAAAATACAAAGAATTTACAAAACAAAGAAACCAAGTCAAAGGGCTTATCAGGAAAGCAAAATTAAAGATGGAAAAGGATATAGCTAAGAATGTCAAGTCAAACCCCAAAAAGTTTTGGCAGTATGCAAACTCCAAAAGAAAGGCAAAAACTGGTATAGCTGAGCTAAAGACATGTGATAATAGTGGAAGGCCTATAATCATGAAGTCCGACAAAGATAAAGCAGAGCTACTGGCAAACTTCTTTAGTAGCGTGTTTACGGAAGAACCAGAAGGTGAACTACCTAAAGCAGATTATATAAATCCTGAAATAAAGAAAGACAGCTTACTCAAAGAAATTAAAGTAGAGGAGGTACAGAAACTATTAAAAGATATAAACCCCACGAAATCACCTGGACCAGATGAAATCCATCCCAAAGCTCTGAAAGAACTAAGAGAAGTAATTGCTCTTCCCTTAACTATCATCTTCAATCAATCACTAGCTGAAGGCAAGATCCCTGATGAGTGGAAGCAAGGGAAAATATCAGCACTCTTCAAAAAGGGGGAAAAATCTGATCCTGGAAACTATCGACCAGTAAGCCTAACTAGCGTGGTATGCAAACTCATGGAAAAATTAGTCAGAGAACAAATAGTAGACCATATGAAGAGCAACAACTTGTTCAGCAAGAAACAATTCGGGTTCATATCTGGTAGATCGACAACTCTGCAACTTCTAAAAGTTATTGATGAATGGACAAAGATGCTGGACGAGGGTGGCACAATTGACGCCATATACATGGACTTCATGAAGGCTTTTGATAAGGTCCCACATAGAAGACTCATTTCAAAAATGAAGAGATATAAACTTAACAGCTCCCTGATCAGATGGGTAGAGGACTTCCTAGAAGGGAGGACCCAAAGGGTGTCGGTCAACGGAGTAGAGTCAAAAAGGCATAGAGTAACAAGTGGCATCCCCCAAGGCAGCGTTCTGGGTCCAATTCTCTTTGTGATCTACATTAACGACATGCCAGAATGTGTAGATTCCACAACATACCTCTTTGCTGATGACACAAAAATTTACAAAGAAATCAGAAACGAAGATGACGAAATCAAACTCCAGACAGACCTTGACAGACTACAAGATTGGTCGGATAAATGGCTCTTAAAATTTCACCCAAATAAATGCAAGCTAGTCACCATATCAAGTAAGAATAAACCAAATTGCAGGGAAAAAAGCTATCATTTATACAGTGACAAAAGAGATATCAGAAAAATCAGAGGGGGAGAAGGACATTGGCGTAACAGTAGATGAACATCTGTCCTTTACAACACATATACAAAATCAGGTAAATAAAGCATAATGGGCCTTATAAGAAGAACATACACCCATCTTGATCAGTGCAGCTTCAGCAGGGGTTCAAATTAGCACTGGTCCGAGGTCCGGGACCCTCAATTGTTGATGCAGGACCTCCTAAATTTCAGGAACTAAGGTCCTGGACCTGTCAGTATTTACAATAACTCTTATTGGGGACTTTTCAATTTCTTCAAGAGGACCTTCCATCAAGGGCTTCCAAAAGTCCTGGACCTTTTACCCTCCAATGTTAATTTGAACCCCTGTTCAGATACCTATTTCAAGCACTAGTGAGACCACACCTTGAATATGCTGAATCGGTCTGGTCACCCTTTAAAGTTGCCGACATAGAAAAAGTCGAAAATGTACAAAGAAGGGCAACAAAACAAATACCTTCGCTAAAAGACCTCCCATACAAAGAAAGGCTTCAAAAGCTTAAAATGCCAACATTAAAATATAGAAGGATCAGGGGGACATGATAGAGACATTCAAGATCATGTCTGGTATATATGATATGGAGGTCACAGAAGGGTTCTTTCCATCTATGCCAGAAACCACTACAAGAGGCCACAATAAGAAGATATTAAAGGAGAGATCCAAACTGAACACAAGAAAGTTCAGCTTTACCCAGAGAGTAGTGGACACTTGGAATAGCCTTCCTGAAAAAGTTGTAAACTGTAAAAAAGTCCTTGACTTTGAAAAAGCCCTAGACAAGTATTGGGAAACACAAGAATGCAAATTTGACTTCACACTGGACATTGACAACATCCACACCAGAAGTCACGTGAAGTCAAATATTCAAGTAGAGAATAATGAAGATATGGATATAGTGGAAGCAGAAGCAGCCAGCGTCCATTAATGATCCTATGGTATCCTATGGTATTAGAACTATAGTAGATACGATACATATGGTGTTACCAATGGCAATGTTTCCATTGGCATAATGGGGGTTACAACTTAGGAGGGTCTCAACTGGGAGCACATATTTTTATGCCCTACATGTACATGGCAGATGGTGAGTTTGGTGTGCAAGTACATGTAGATCTACATGAAGAGGGTCAGAGGGGCCATAGGCCCAGATACAGACCTCGAGACCAGGTAAGTAAGTTCATCAGTTCATGTTTTCGTTTTGATTTAAGGTTTTTTACTTAGATTTCTCATTCAATTATTGGCAACTATTGTTCAGCAAAGACTCACATGAATGATACTAAGCAATCAGTCAAAAAGATCTTTAGTAAGGGATGCGGTGCAAGAAATACGATATCATGAGTGTGCGATGACAGATTTCCAAATCGAATTTCGTTGCAATAAATACTGCAATTTGATTGGTTTATTTTATTCTCACTAAACACCAAAAAGAATATCTTACTACCAACTGTGTATTTCTACTAAGACAATAGACAACAAAGTACCACAAAACATTTTTTTTTTTATCCTGGATTTAAAAACAGGCTTAATGCTTCTACAAATCCCTCTCCAAGTACCATAAATTAAAGAATTTATTGATAATTTTATTTATCTTAACTGTATTAAAAATAAAGTTCTGAATGGAATCTGAGACAATAATTAATTCGATATGATTTTACACAAAAGCAACTGAACAAAATAAATGTTAAAAGCTTACTGGTTTTGATGAAATATATCTCACGGATTAATCAAAATAGTAAAAATAGTAAAACAACCAATAACTAACCACCAAAATACTCACCAGCACCATTGCGCAAAATAAAAGAACAAAAAAAGAAGTTGATCAATCCACACAAAACAAAGATCATAGTTGTAAACTTCCAAAGCATAAAAAATAAGAAAGAGGAAGTACTAAATTTAATAGACACTTCAAACCCTGATAATCCTTGGAACTGAAACCTGGCTAAGAAATGACATTTCCAGCTCTGAAATATTCCCGTCAACATACACCATTTACAGAAAAGACCAAACAGATGGATACGGGGGGGGGGGGGTGCTAATAGCTGTAAAGAGTACTAGCTATCATCAGTGAACAGATTGTAACAAATGCAAACACATAGTCATTATTTGTCAACCTTACATCATCGGGAAAAAACTGTAATCCTGGGATGCCTTTATGGACCACCAAGAACTGACATTATATACTTAGAAGACATGTGCACAACCATTGAGTAATTAACAAGAAAGCACATATCAGCTGTTAAGTGGCTAGGCGGAGACATCAATTTGCCGGACATTCACTGGAAACCAACCTCTGTCAATGGAAGTCAAAATACTGCACAACTAAATAACAGATTTATTGAAATGGTAAACAACTGCAGTTTAGACCAAGTAGTCACATTTCCTACCAGAGAATCAACCACTCTGGATCTCTTTCTCACGAATAGATCATCACTGGTTAACAAGTGTGAGCCTCTTTCTGGCGTAAGCGACCACGATATAAGTATTTATTGATAGTACTATGAAAACGAGACCGCTTAAACCACCAAAGAGGAAGATCTACATTTGGAAAAGGGCTAATAAAGACACGAAGATGGCAAGCCAAAGAGTTAACAAAGACATTCCATCAACTGTACAGAACCACAAGCTCAGTAACCGAAATGTAGGATTTCATCAAAACAGGGCTTAACAACATCCAAAACAACAATGTGCCATCGAAATTTTCATCAACCCTGGATAAATGGATCAGTGAAGCGTATAACTAGACAAAAAAAAGAAGGCATTCAAAAAGGCACAGAAAACCAACTCACCTTAAGACTGCAAGGAATACAAGCAGATCAAGAAAGACTCACACAAAAAATGTAAGAAGGCATATCAAGAGATAAGTCAACTATTTAAGAAATGAAGTCTCAACCATTCCAAGCCATGGAGAACATCAACATATCTGAAAATGCCATACAAAAGTTACTCTCCAACCTAAATATTATTTGATTCCTCAAAACCGTTGCTTCAGAGATATCATCACTTTTCGCTACATTCTCCAAGCCTCTATAGACCAAGCCAAAGGCCAACTACCAACTGACTGGAAGAACGCCAACGTAGTACCAATTTTCAAAAAAAAAGGAGACCGCAGTCAGGCATCAAATTACAGACCTGTGTCACTAACAGCCATCCTATGTAAAGTATTGGAGCATGTGATATGCAGCAGCATAATGAAACACCTCGACCATCATGCAGTCTTGACTGATGCACAGCACGGCTTTCGGAAAGAACGATCCTGTGAATCTCAGCTGCATGATACTAACTATCCAGGATCTTGCAAAGAACATAGACAACAGGGAACAAGTCGACATAGTCTTGTTAGATTTCTCAAAGGCATTTGACAAAGTGCCCCATGAACGTCTTCTACATAAGATTGACCACTACGGGGTCCGAGGCACCACACTAGCCTGGCTGAGAGACTTTCTTAAAGACAGAAAACAACAGGTACTTCTGGAAGGAACATCATCAGAAACAGCACCTGTCCACTCAGGCGTTCCACAGGGAAGTATACTTGGCCCACTCATGTTCCTGTTATTTATCAATGACTTGCCAGAATATGTAACATCCTCAACTGTACGACTGTTTGCCGACGATTGTGTACTCTACTACCAGATTAAAAACGAAGAAGATCCAAAAGCCCTCCAGAAAGACCTTGATGGACTCCAACAATGGGAAGCAGACTGGCAGATGCAATTCCACCCACAGAATGTTCTGTATAGTACATGGCCTAATCGCTATTCCTACAGTGCACCTCCATGCCATGACAACAACAGCAAGAGGCCATAGTCAGAGGTTCTTAGTACCATTTACCAGAACCCTAGTATATCGCCACTCATATTTCCCAGACACCATCAGGATCTGGAATGGACTTCCACAGCCACTAGTCAGCTGCACTACCATGGAATCATTCCGTGAGGGTGTGCGAGAGGTCCAGCTTCGATAGATGTCTTCAGATGTTTTTATTCAGTTTTTAAAGAATCAAAGCACTGTACATATCAGCACTGATGTTTTTCTCTCACCAAGGTCGCACCAAGTCTGAAAATACTCTATACGAGGATTGGACTTTCACGGAAGAAGAAGAAGAACTAACCTCTGACAATAAAACATATTAGCTGCACACCATCATTTTTTCAGATCAACTAAAATTTGCACAAGTTGTACCAATACATAAGAAAAACACCACAGCTCCTGCTAAAATTTAAAAGGCTATGGTCTGTCAGAAACTACCCTTTCTTTACCGAATAGCTTTTTAAGAAACAGGAAGCAGTATGTAAATATTGGTATTTAAAAAGGTGTTTCCCAATGACCCATTTTAGGACATGTACTCTTTAATTCTTTTGCTTATATAATAACGCTGATGCTCATATCCTATGATCTATTAATTCTTTTGCTTATATAATAACGCTGATGCTCATATCCTATGATCTATTAATTCTTTTGCTTATATAATAACGCTGATGCTCATATCCTATGATCTATGATTTACTTGATGTAGTTACTACTCTTGAACTTGAGGAAGTAGTATTTTAATCAAATGGTTCTCACATAACCACATGAAAGCCAACCCCGGTAACTTTCAGGCTTTTGCTATAGGAAGTAAAACGAAGGAAAAAAATGATTTTTTTTTATTAGATAGAAATGATATTAAATGTGGAGATGAGATTAAACTACTTTGTTCAACGGGGGTGCAACCTTTATTGTAAATTGAATTTCAATAGTCATAATTGATGCATGTAAAAAGGCCTCAGAGCAATTGAATATGCTTAAGAGAATTGGTAATATTTAAGCAAATTTGGTGAAATAACTATATACTATTCTTTTATACTTGCAAATTTAACGATTGCCCTCTAGTACGGCATTTCTGTAATGAAAGCAACACCTGCAAGCTTGAACAGATCTAAGAAAGAACCTTGCGTCTTATATACAATAATGATAAGAGCACATATGAAGAACTTTTATATGTTTAAGATACCATATATCTTTGAAAATTAGACGCTTGCGCATTTTAGCAATTTTTTATACAAAACTTTAATGAAACTTAATCCTGTATACTTACATGATATTGTAACTTTTAAAAACAACTCTTACTGTTTTAGATACCAGAATATAGTTCACATTCCTAGAGTGAACACAAACAGGTATGGTCTACATTCTGTCAGCTATGGAGCAGTTCAACTATGGAACAACCAACTTCCAAATGAACTAAGATGGGATATGGGACTTAATCAGTTTAAAAGTTTAATTAGTAAACGGGAGGGGTGGATGAATTTGCTATTTCTGCAAATATCTCAGCCAACCCGGCATGGCTTAGCTGATAGTCTGTCTCTTTTTGATGTTTTATTGTCTTTATATAGGCATGATTTTGATATTCTGCATTCTTCTGCTTTTTAGTTTAGTGCTTTAAATGTGTTATAAATTCTTCGCTATACATGTTTGCTCTGCATGTCTCAGTATAACTTATGTGCTTCAAGTATTTGCTATGTGATCTGTGTATATATTTTACGTCTTATGTTATGTGCTATGTCTTTATATGTATTATATAAATGTAAGTCTTAACTTTATGTATGTCGGTCTTATGTAAAAGCTCTACAGTGCTATTGTTAAATGTCTACCGACTTTAAATACTTGACTCGACTTGACTATCTTCAAAATGCAATATATATAGTTTTGAAACTTAAATCCTTAAATATAAAGGTCTTAACCTGAACATTTAAGCAAGGAAAAGCTTTACCACATCTGCAAAAAATCTTTATTCTATAAGCTAAAAACACTGCTTTGACTTTTTCAAGTGCCATAACCCCCAAAAGAGGTCATCCGGTCTAATTAACCACTTCCGGGTCAATTCGTCACTCCTGGTCTCATATAGTCCATTGAAAATGAAAAAAATATACTGTTATAATATAGTTTACAATTACAAACTATATTTAGAGAAGATTTTTGAAAAGGTGAACGGACGGACGACTCGACGGATGACAAATGATGACAATAGCTCACATCGCCTTTGGCCCAACTGAACTAAAAAGCAACAGCTTGGTTATTGGAAGCATAGGGTTACTTCTGTTGGTTCTACTGGTCAATATTGAACATTGGCAATCATTAACCCCATGGTCTTCGAAATGTTATCTCACAAGCAATCATGAGCAAAAGGATTCCATTGTTTCAAATGGATTGTTCCTTTCCCGAAACACCTTAGGTCTTGCCAACCGCCTTCCTTTTCTTCTTGAAACATACATGTTGAGGCACATTGCCGGCCATTCTCAATTAATTATTTGTGAATATTTTTGAGTGAAGAAAAAGGCTGTATTTTTTTTAAGCGGCCAATTTTACTCGAATAAAAATATTGTCAATATTCTTAGCTATACAGGTTGAGTATAAAGTGGAATTCAATGTTTTTTCTCAAATAATTTTGAGCGGCGTGGCCTTCTTCTCGTCCAAAATCTCATATGAGATGCGATTACCTTTATGTCTATATATAAGCATATTGTTATAATATTAAAACATAATCCTAACCCCGAACGTCCATGGATATTACTAAAGGTTGAGTTTCACACACCTAAAACTATATGCTACTGACCCTATATCTTCGCTGAAGGTCTTCAAGTTGTGCTTATAAAATCACTCATGTTGTTTATCAGCATTCATTATCCTGTCGGTATGGTTGATTTAGAATAGGCTTGAAGCTTAAAAGTTCGACTCCTATGGCACGCCGTTTTAATATTCATTCGCTATATAAGATATCTCATATAATATATAAGATTTCTCATAATATATAAGATTTCTCATATAATATATAAGATATCTTATATATATATAATTTATCTCATATTATACATAAGATATCTTATATATTATATGAGATATCTGTTCTAATTGTCCGTTGTAGATATCTTACATTCTAATAGATATCTCATATACGATATCAGATATCTTATATATAATATGAGATATCCCAAATATTATATATCTTATATATCATATGATATATTTCATAAAATTAATGAGATATCTTATATATTATATGAAATATCTTATATAGCCAATAGATATGAAAACGGCGTTCCATAGACTCCCAGGTGTTTCGTTCTGTCTGGTAGATCACGGCAACTAACGTTCCGAGCGGGTAAAAAAATACGAATTGTGTTACATGTATATAGATACAATTATGGTCACTTTTTGCATTGATGCATTTGGGAGCAACCATTTGATTTTTAAGGGGGGATATTTTCTTCGTCCTGCTTTTTTTCTTGTCGGAAAAAGCTGAGCCTGGATTTTAATGCGCGCGCACATTTTTTTACAAGCTATTTAAAAAATACCATCCTGCATTTTTTTTTTTATTTCAAAGCACTGTCCTGCCTTTTTATTTCTGGATTTTTGCCATCCTGCCTTTTAATCTAAAATTTCACCATAGCCCCTCCCCCACAAAAATCAAAATATGTCTGTCCATTAGCGTTCCATTGATCTTGTCATGGAAGTAATATAAACCGATCTTGCCAACACTTTATTTGTGTTAATTCTAAAACATACAGGTTTTACTCTCTCCATCGTTTTTTTCTTTTTTATTTTTGGGGGTTCCAGTGCTGATGAGGAATAAAATTCTGAAATGGCCATAAAGCTCATAAGAATTCATTGCAGTTGGAGAACAGGGACTTGCTCCCCTCTATCAATATTTTGTTAGAGTCAATGTTCGGTACGAAAAAAAAACAGTTGCTCCCCTCTATCAATATTTTGTTAGAGTCAATTTGCAGTACGTTTTTTTTTTCGTACCGCACATTGACTCTAACAAAATATTGATAGAGGGGAGCAAGTCCCTGTGGTTAGAGTGTACATATGCCGTGTTAATGTCTCATATGTTCATTGACTTCTTTCATATCATAAAAAACCGTTTTATTAAGTTTAGGATGGAATGACATCTCCTATAGCATTAGTTCTTCCTAACTCGATCACAGTTCCGAGATAAAAAGAAGCTTCTTTAATCTTAGATATATCGTAACTACGAACCAAAGGTAATCATCTTTAGTTTTAAGATGGCATATCAGCACCCCATTGGTGCTACTAGAATTTTTGTATGTGTTCAGTTCATGTCTGTCTTACAAAGGCAACAGCGACAAATCGGCTGTGGAGATCAAGAAATTTTCAAACGGGAGGACGCGCAATTTAAAAAAAAAATTCTTCTTGGACCTTTTTTCATATGTAACGGGACAGTTTTAATTAATACCTGGGTTGTAGTAGGTTATATAAAGCCGCAAGTTATCGACTCGACTAGAGTGGTTAGGTCATTTGTAGACGTGCTGGCATGTCATCGGGTGACCCGGGTTCGATCCTCGGTGACGATGGTGTAGATCATGCTCTCCGATTACATATACAGTTCCTAACCATTTTTTCTGTCTGAGACGGGAGGGCGTGCGCCCAACACGCCGGTTCCGTAAATCCGCCTTTGAATCCTGGATTTTACACACTTTTGTAGGTTATTGAAAAAAAGTTATATCGAGAACAGGACCGGTCGGCCATCGTCTGAGGGTGTTACGGTCTGAATAATATACCCCGGCGATATACTCAACTTGAGATACTCAACCATGACTTTGGGTGCGGCAGCGAGACCGTGTACCGCCGGCGAATGACTACCGGTATATGTGCTTTATAACGCCGTAAAAATCAAGTTCGAAGTATTAGACGATGTGCAGCGGGAACACTTGTCGAGGGTCTACATATCAACAATGGGTGGCACATCGACGACTTCCAATTTTGTTTGTTTGTTTTTGTGTTATTTTTTAAGTAATGTTACATGTTTTTATTGTTATGTTTTATTATTATTTTTTATTACATATCATTAATTTTTTTTTAGTGTTAAATGTACAAGCCTTTAAGGTGGCATGAAGTTCCATTTCGAATGCATGGACTGAAAAATATGGCGGGAAAGTGTTCCCGAAGTTTAAAAGTTTACTTTGGATAGACAATTTACATGTTTCTGATATTGATGTGATATCATATCTACCTTATTCTTATTCTGAGAAAACTATCTAATATATAAGATGTTGATAATCAGTTTGAAAAGTGCCTCAACAATTAAGGCTGAAAACGAAGCACGGGTATGAAAATCTCAAAACACGAAACACGAGACAAAAATACAGACAAAAACGAGCACGCACAACCTCCCCATTACGAATACACGAGAAATGAATATTAAAATCACGAAAGCACGTAAAATAAAAACGTCGAAAACGTAGCACGAAAATAACCCTTTACCACCCTCATAACAAAAATCAAAGCGCTAAAGCGTTTAAAGGCAGAGCTAAATTTAGCTAAGCACTAAATATAAAGAACGATCTGTGTTTCATAAACTTGAAACATAGCACATCAGTTTTGTTTGTTTTCTCCGCACACTTACACATTTGTTAAGAAATCTGTAATTAAGCTCCGCCCACTTGATCAAAGGTCAAAGGTCAAAAATGCTTAAGTGTCGACGAGTATTAATACACGATATGTAGTCCACATTTATATCGCATTTATGCTGGGGATATAAATATGTACCTCCTATTTTAGACAATACGTATAACATTTAAAATACAATACACGAACAATGTTCTGTAATAGATCCTCTGGTAGCAATATTGACTGACCGATTTACCCTGTCTAGACGGAAAAAAAAACGCGAAAATCAGATAGCTTTATGACGCTATAAGGCTCTGCCTAAAAATCATACAATCTATTTATAGCGTGAATAACAAAAGCGAAAGTAGAACCAGTCATGAACTGAAAGTGAAAGAAGATAACATTTTTGAAGCAAACATGAAAATAAAACAAAATGGCAGGTTCTGTGAAATAAGCTATGAGTTTATGGGCTATATATAAAGCTCTAAATATCACCTCATTCTAAAGGGTAGATCTACATTGCTTTCATCAGATTCAGATTTCCAGGAAACAGTCACGTGACTTTATTACCAACGGAAAGGATATTGAAAGGAATAGATGGAAATATTTGGAAAGTCATGTTGTAAGGTATTAAGGTATTTTAGGTATAGTCTTAACAAAAGTAAAAAAAAATGAATAGATGAGTCATAGATATTATCCTTTAATTTGAGATGAATTCATATGTAAATTTTTAAAATTAATTGTTTTAATAAAACAACTTACAAGTGCTCTAATTTCACACTACAAAGTTTTAACTTTCAGTTTGTTTACAGTTTTCAAATAAATCAAATAAGCTTTATTTACAGTTGATTAGCAATATACAAATAACAATGAGTAAGCTCTGGTGAGCTTTTGATCAACTTACATAAAGACATAGACATACATAAAACATAACATGGACATGCATACAGTACAAACAAGTAGTATTATATGAGTGACCATTCGGCATTCACCTGACCTAAAGGGCCATGAGAGCTGTTGTCATCGTTAAACCTCCGTCGTCCATTGACTTTTCTTCAAAGATCTTCTTCTCTGAAACCACTGAAGGGATTGCTTTCAAACTCTGTACAGTTGATTTTTAGGATGTCCTCTACCAAGTTTGTGAAATTTTTGCACGCTGACCTACCAACATGGTCGCCGTTACTAAAAATAGAACAGGGAGGTCAGACCATAGTTTTTAGCTCACCGGACCGGTAAGGTCATGTGATCTTTTGCCATCACCGTCCGTCGTCCGTTCGTTGTCCATCGTCTGTCGTCTGTCTTCCGTCGTCCGTCGTCCGTTAGCTTTTTTCAAACATCTTTTTCTCTGAAACTGCTAGGACAATTGCAGCCAAACTTGATATGGTTGTTCCTTAGGGTATTGTGCAAAAAGTTTGTGTTGGGATTTTTGATACGTCAAAAAACATGGCCACGGTTACTAAAAATAGAACAGGGGGGGTTAAATACAGTTTTTTGCAAATAACTCAAAAACAGTCACAGATATCAAAATTCTGGCAGGGTAAAAGTGATCAGCACCTCAAGATCTACCTACCCAGAAATTTTCAAGAAGATCAACAACCGATGTAGGAGTTATTGCCCTTTTTCTGGATTTTTTCAAAATTTTTCACTTATTTAGCCATATATCTTGAAAACTATACAAGATATTTCAAAAATTTAAATTGCATATGACTAAGCACATCAAGATCTACAGTTTTTAGGTCCAAGCTGTAGGACAATTTCTTTTTGGAGTTATTGTCCTTAAAACAACAAAATTTTCCATTTTCATTACCGATACTTTTCCCCTGAATTTCAAAGATTAACTTGTCTGACACCCTAAGACCAACTGAACCTTAACTTGGCACACTTGTTTAATAGCTTATATGCTACAACTCTATCGTGGCTAAAAATAGAACATAGGGGTAAAATTTTTGCTAGTAACTCAAAACTGGTTTCATATATCAAAATTGTGCAGGAATCAAAAGTGATCAGCATATTAAGATCTACCTGTCCTGAAATTTCAGAAAAAATCTGACTACTGAAGTGGGAGTTATTGCCTTTTTTCGTAATTTTTGACAAATTTTGTACTTATTAAGACCAATATCTTGAAAACTAACCAAGATATTTCAGAAATTTAAATTGCATATGGTTAAGCACAATAATATCTACAAAATATATGTATCTGCGTAGTTCAGGTGAGCCATTCAGGCTCCTGGGAGCCTCTTGTTAGCTTATAGCTCAAATGGTATAAGAGATAGAGAAAATCCGAAGCAACCATCCTTGTTCAGCATCAAAAGCTCTATAAAACTCCCCATTTAGTCAAAGTTGTGGGACAACTCCTTATAGGAGCTATTTCCCCTTTATTGTCAAAATTGACAATTTTCACAGTTTTTGGACATTATCTTGAAAACTGTAAGTGCTAGAGGAAAAGTTAACATTTCAAAATTGTTCAGCTCATTGAGATCTACAAAAATGATTCAGAGTCAAAACTGTCAAATCAACCGTTTAAGAGCAATCCCCTTTAACTGTTTTTTTTACTATCAATTTTAACTGATTTTTAGCTCACCTGACCCGAAGGGTCATGTGAGCTATTGTCATCGTTAAGCGTCCGTCGTCCGTCCGTCGTCCGTCCGTCCGTTAACTTTTCTTCAAAGATCTTCTTCTCTGAAACCACCCAAGGGATTGCATTGATACTTGGTATATTTGATCTTTAGGATGTCCTCTACCAAGTTTGTGAATTATATACACGTTGACCAACCAACATGGCCGCCGTTGCTAAAGATAGAACAGGGGGGTCAGACCATTGTTTTTGGCTTATAACTCGAAAAGTATAAGAGATAGAGAAAATCCGAAGCAACCCACCTTGTTCAGCATCAAAAGCTCTATAAATCCTTCATTGAGTCAAAATTGTGAAACGACTCCTTATAGGAGTAATTGCCCTTTAATCGTCAAAATTGACCATTTTTGCAGTTTTTGGACAATATCTTGAAAACCGTAAAAGCTAGAGGAAAAGTTAGCATTGCAGAATTGTTAAGCTCATTCAGATTTACAAAAATGATTTCGGGGGGTCAAAATTGTCAGATCAGCCATTTAAGAGTTACATGTATTCCCCTTTAACTGTTTTTTTCCATTAATTTTAACTGATTTTCAAAAATCTTCTTCTCTGAAACCACTGAAGGGATTGCTTTGAAACTTGGTACACTTGATCTTTAGGATGTCCTCTACCAAGTTTGTGATTATATACATGTGGACCAACCAACAAGGCCGCCATTGCTATGGTCCTTATAGGAGTTATTGCCCTTTAACTGTTTTTTTCTATTTATTTAAACTGATTTCAAAAAATCTTCTCTGAAACTACTGAAAGGATTGTTTTGCAACTTTGTATTCTTGAAAGGTTGTGTAATTAATTCAAACTTTGGCATAAGAGATCAGGTGAGCGATTCAGGCTCCTGGGAACCTCTAGTTAAAAGATCTTCTCTGCAACGACTAAAGGGAGTGCTTTCAAACTTTGTACATTTGATCTTTAGGATGTCCTCTACCAAGTTTGTGAAATTTGTGCATGCCAACCAACCAACATGACCACCATTACTAAAAATAGAACAGGGGGATCAGACCATAGTTTTTTGCTTATAGCTAAAAAAGTGTAAGAGATAGAGAAAATCTGAAGTAACCGTCTCTCTTCAGCATCAACAGCTCTACAAAACTCTCCATTGAGTCGAAATTGTGGGACAAATCTTTATTGGAGTTATTACTCTTCAATTGTCAAAATTGACCATTCTCACAGTTTTTGGAATTTATCTTGAAAAATGTAAGTGCTAGAGGAAAAGTTAGCATTTCAAAATTGTTCTGCTCATTGAGATCTACCGGTACTTAAATGATTTAGGGTCTAAATTGTCAGATTAACCTTTTAAGAGTTATTCCCCTTTAACTGTTTTCAATCAATTTTAACTTGTTTGTTTTTTTCAAATGGATAGCTTTGTAACTTTATATTCTTGATCTTAAGAGTGTTTTCTATCCTAACTAGTTTCTTTTATGTTTCTTACCAAGTACATGTAGACCATGTTGCCCACTAGGTAAGAGGCTTTAGCATAAGAGATCATGTGAGCGATTCAGGCTCCTGGGAGCCTCTTGTTTAATATTCATTAAGTCATGTAGATATACAGGGCTTTTTCAGCTCACCTGACCCGAAGGATGCTTAGAACTGATGTGGGGATTTTTGATATGTCGTAAAACATGGCTGCCGTGGCTAAAAATAGAACATAGGGGTAAAATGCAGTTTTTTGCAAATAACTCAAAAACTGCTACAGATATCAAAATTCTGGCTAGGGCAAAAGTGATCAGCACCTTAAGATCTACCTACCCTGAAATTTTGAAGAATATCCAACAACCCATGTAGGAGTTATTGCCCTTTTTGTGGATTTTTTGCAAATTTTGCAGCTGTTTAGCTCAATATCTTGAAAACCATACAAGATATTTGAGAAATTTAAATTGCATATTGTTAAGCACATCAAGATCTACAAAATATGTAATAGGGTCAACGCTGTAGGATCTTTCATTTAAGGAGTTATTGCCCTTAGAATGTCAAAATTGAGCATTTAAAAAGCATTTCCTCATTACATTGAAAACATTAACTCCTCTGACACTTTAAGTCCAATTGGAACCAAACTTGGTATTGTTGTTCATTAGCATTAGGTGTAAAGAACTGATGTGGGGATTTTTTATTGGTTTGTTAAACATGGCCGCTGTGGCTAAAAATAGAACCTTTGGTTAAAACTGCTTTTGTTTTGCTAATAACTCAAAAACGGTGACAGATTTTTGAATTTTGATTGAGAATGAAAGTGATCAGCACCTTAAGATCCACCATATTGTCAGATGACCCCCTTATTAAACTTATGACCCTTTCAATGTCAAATAGATTTTGCCAAATAACCTTTGCTTCAGGCACATATGTCAGGTGAGTGATTCAGGCTCCTTTAAAAATTCCATAGCAATGGTTGTGAGTCTTCTATTAACTTTTAGTGATGGTAACTTAGATTTTTCTAGCAGCTGATCATAACATAAATTGTAATCGTTATAAATAAATCTTAATGCCCTCTCTTGTATTTTCTCCATTTTCTTGGTGGTTTTTTTTCACTGTAAAAATGCCATGTCATTGGACAATAATTAAAATTTGACAACATAAATGAATTAATTGTTAATCTACCAAGCTTGTATAAAAATCTCCCCACTCATTTAAGATCATTAAATTGCCTTGCGGCTTTTTTACAAATCTCGGAAATATGTTTATCAAAATTCAGTTGATAATCTATAGTAACTCCTAATAATTTAACATACTCTTCCCACTTTATCTTACCCTTGAGATTAAAAAATGTTTTCTGAAAAAGTTTTTTTTTCAACTGCCAAAGCTTGAAATTTGTCTGGATTGGCCTGCATTTGATTGTCATGATTATTATCAAACCAATCCAGCATTTTGAGGCTATCACTCTCTAACTTTGAAATTACATTATTTAAGTTTTTATCAGCATAAGATATTGTGTGGTATCATCAGCGTAGTGGTACATTTTGTATTATAGTCTAGAGTATAAAAAATATCATTGATAAAAATATTAAATAAGACAGGATCCAATATTGATCCTTGTGGAACACCTTTGTACAAAGTTTCAAATGTACTACATGTATTTTTTTACTTTTACACATTGCTTCCTGCCAGACAGATAACTGTTAAGTAACATTATAGATTGTTCAGACACTCCATAAGCTTCAAGTTTTAAAAGAATTAGATCATGAGGGAGACAGTCAAACGCCTTAGATAAATACATTAAAATAGCTGCTATATACTTAATTTCATCTAATGCTTGTTTCCAAGCTTCGATAATTTTCAAAAGAGCTGTTTGACATCCAAAACCTTTCCTAAAAGCTGATAATAATGGATGAAAATCAATCAATAGATCAAAAATAGCTCTTTCAAAAAATTTTGAAATAGTTGGTACTACACTAACTGGTCGATAATTACCTTTCTCTTAAATGTTATTCCTCTTGAAAAGAGGTCTGACTTGGGCTGTCTTTAACTTATCTGGAAAAGTTGATATATTTATATATTCATTAATAAACACTGTAGTTGGTTTTACAATACATGGTTGTGATAACTTTATGATTTTGGGAGAAATTCTGTCATAACCTGTAGCCTTCTTAATATTTAACTTATCAATCTGTTTATTTACAAACTCAGTGGTAACAGGCTGAAAACTCAGATTTTCTAACACAGATCTATTTTCTTTAAGGGAGCATCCATTTGATTTTTATGGGGTTGCTATGGATATTTTCTTCTTCCTGCCTTTTTATTTTGGAAAAAAGTCAAGCCTGGATTTTTTTTTTGTGCGCTTGTGTGCACAATTTTTTTTTAAAACAACTATAATTTTTTTCAGCCAAAAAATACCATCCTGCCTTTTTATTTCTGGTCTTTTGCCATCCTGCCTTTTTATTTAAAATTAAACCATAGCCCCCCCCCCCCATAAAAATCAAATGGTCGCTCCCTAATTGTACATCTTGATCTATTACAATATCTTTATTTCCAATATTTTTGGCAACATTGATAAATATTCATTTTGTTTGTTTGTTTTAATAAGTATTTAATTACTAGTATTGCTAATTATCGGTAATCTTTCCCTTTTTCCTTTGATGTTTGCCGCTGATAAACCCTGTATCATGAACAGGTGTTTATCATCGAAATTATCGGGTCAGTACGGTGACGTAGCACAATTGTAGCACGGGTTTTATCAGTACGCACATAAAAAGTTCTTTATAAAAAAACATCAAACGACCCATTTTTAACGAAAAAAATCACATTTTGTTGCTTGGGGATTACCGATAAAGAGAATATAGGACTTAGAATATATCACCGCTGTGAGGGCATATGTGGGAGCAACCACATTGATAGTCCAGCCTGAATGGCTGAGACGACGTTCAGCTAAGTAGATCTCTCAAGCGCCGAGACTGGCTGTCATGCGGCCTGAAGGGTCTGGGGCTGATGGTACCATGGAATACAACTGTCTACCATAAACCAGTGATAAACTCGATCTCAAGATTCAAAAGTCCTATATTCTATATATATAAACATTTTTCTTTTCCTTTTAAGCAGTGGGATATGGTTTTAAAAAAGTTATGTTATACCACAGGCACATGTTCATGTTGTTTCTAAGGAATTTAGATATAGTCGAGCCTTTGTTGACAGAAACAAGTGCCTCTCATTTCAATACATCTTTACATTTCTTACATATTTAGATGAAATGATGTTCAATGAAAAATGGCATCAAAAAACTTGCAACAGATGTCTGAGGAAGAGGCACAATGGGCAGACCAGGGTAATACAGAAAACACAGAAGAATTGATAGAAACTGCTGAACTCTACCAGAAAAATGGGAATCAAGAAGATGTCAGATATTATGTTCAGGAAGCTGTTACACAACTAGAGCTTGGATTAAATGGTCTAATTCAGACATGTCAGGGTCAGAAGGTTAAAGATATGCCAGCATCCAAGAGTCTTTCAAATTATAAAGATTTAGCAGAAAACTTCAAGAAATGCTTCTTGATTCTTATCAAAGAGGTACATGTATACTGTATATTGATTTTGATTTAATTCATATACCTTAGAAAGGTACAACTTATTGCACCATTTATGCCTCACTGAGTGAATTTTTTTAAAAAGTTGTCCTGTGTATGGGAAGAACGATACCCTGTGCACATTAAAGACCCCTTTGTAGAGTCCAATAAGAGTAGGCTCAGTAGGGGCAATCTACAAAGGCCACACTCACAAACTGCTAACTGGAGATGGATTCAAAGAAGCATTAAGCTTGTTTCCCAATCCAGGATGAATAGTTTATGCTTAAACTAAGTTAAAAGTTAAGCACATAAACTTGGTTTAGCGTTTGGTTTTGCAAAATGTTCTTACGAAAAGTTTTTTCTGTAACAGAAAAAAGAAAGTAGATGTTAAAAAAGGCCAGGTATAAATATTATGCTATTTGAACTTTGTACTATTAAATATGGGGCTCCCGCAGGGTACCACCCTCAGGTCGCAAGGTGGCTTTTAAAGGGGGCCTGAGGTCGCAAGGTTGCTTTTAAAATGCATATTTTGGTGGAGGTCGCAGGTCGTTTTTTGGCATAGGTCTATTTTATGAAGTGAAGGTCGGAAGTCGCCCTTAAAAAGCCCTCAGGTTGCAGGTCGTTTTTAATCCTGCGGGAGCCACTAATATCAAATTATTTATCAGAATAAGGGAAATTTTTAGAAATAAAATTTTATTTTTAATTTGGTCATACTGATAAGAAAAAACAAATTAAAACATGTCTTTATGTAATTTAATATATGGAAAACTTGACCTTAAAAAGTTGGATTTTGATTCTTGAAATAAACTGAAATGATTTTTAACGGCCACCATTGACCAACAATATCTAAAGAAATCTCTGTAATTTAATTTTTTATATAGTATAATCATGATCAGGAGCAAGGTATTTATTGTCTAGTTTTACTTGTGATGCCGAATGCGAAAGCAGGTCTAGGAGGTGGGTCTGTCTGTCTGTCTGTCTGTCTGTCTGTAGGGCTATAAGGGTGTCAGTCTTGTGTTATCTGAATCTCAAAAACTAACCACTAGATCTTTCTGAAATTTAACACAGTGATTACAGATATGCATGGTATGCGAAGATGTTCACCTTCCCTTTTGGGATAATTTTTTAATTCCATTTAGAAATTAGGGGCCAAAAAAGGCCTAATTTTTTATACGACCGCAAAAAATTTGCGGACGTATAGTGGTATGATGCTGTCGTCGTCGTCGTTGTCTGCGTTGTCTGTTAACTTTATGGTTCCCACGATAACTTAAGTTTTAGTTATTCGATAGCTATGAAATTTGACAATGATGTTCCTTACCTTGAAAGGATAGATGGGATTGATTTTGGTTGTCCCACCTTTTTATACGACCGCAAAAAATTTGCGGACATATAATGGTATGATGCTGTCGTCGTCGTCGTCGTCGTCTGGGGACATTTGGTTTCGTGCGATAACTTGAGTAAATATTGACCAATTGTTATGAAATTTTTATATGATGTTTGTAACCACTAGAGGAAGGTTCCTATTGTATTTGGGGTTGGTGGCCCCTACCGTTTCAGAAAAAAGGGCCAAAAGGGGCTAATACGGGTGTATTGACAAAACTGTTGTAGAATGTTTATTATGCATTTGATTTTGAAAATTCTTTTTTTGTTGAATTCCTTATTAAATTCTGTCAACAAAATGTTTAAATGGTTTTGATGTATATTGAACCGTTACATTGCTACAGGGGGCCAAAGACGGGCCACACCCCAAAAATCAACTTTTTTATTTGTGGTCCGATTTTCAAAATCTTTTTTCATTGGAATCCTTATGAAAATCCCTGCCTACATTTTTCAATCAGATTTGAAATATCTCTTACTGTTTTTGAGATATAAGGGGTCGAAGGGGCAAAAAACGCCATTTTTAAAAGTTGGTCAAGGCAAATGGGTTTACACAAGAAATTTAGCTGTAGTGGGCCAGCCAATTGTTATGAAGTTTAAATATGATGATTATATACACTGAAGGAAGCTTTTTATTGCATTTTGTGGTCCTAAACTTTTTTTTAAAAAGGGCCAAAAGGGGCTTAATCGTGTCAAAATGTCAATGAATATAGAAATATTTTTTTTTCTATTAAATGTTATTGTAAATATATATGTGTCAAATATGCATTTTAAAGTCCACCATAGGTTGCATGTGTAAAAAAGCTTTGTAAGTCCACCATGGGCTGCATGTGACCAAAGCAATAGACTATCCATATTGGGCCTCCAATGTACAGGGTTCAACTTGTTGCGGTCGTAGCATGCTGCGCTCGGCGTAGCTTTTTATTTATTTGTGGTCCGATTTTGAAAATTTTTTTTTGCAAATTTATTCTTGTCAGGTAGCGATTCTAAATTTTAGAATAAATTTTTGGGGCTGTAATCATAATTTTAAGAAAATTCTGGTTCGATTTTTAATTTTTCCCCCAAACATTATTCTTTTAAAGAGTAGAATACAACATTCAAAATTTATATTTTTACCCCCTGGGTCGAAAGTCCATCAGAGAAGCATGTGTCAAAAACCTTTGTCAGTCCACCATGGGCTGCATGTGTCCAGAACAATAGACTATCCATATTAGGCCTAAAACGTACAGAGTTCAACATGTTGCGGTCGTATCATGCTGCGCTCGGCGAAGCTTTTTATTTCGTTTAGAAATTAGGGGCCAAAAAGGGGCAAAAAATGCTATTTCTTTGCTTGTTGCCACGATTACTTCAGTTTGAGTTATTGGATTGCTTTGTTATTTGGTAGTGATGTTCCTTACCATAAAGGATGGATGGGATTGATTTTTGAGGTTTCCACTTTTTTCGTAAAAAATTAGGGGCCCAAAAGGGGCAAAAATTTCAAATATTTTATTTGTTCCTACAATAACTTTAGTCCTAGATAGCCAATTAGTATGAAATTTGTTAAGGTTGTTCCTTACAATAATAGAATGGGCCTGATTGAATTTTGTTCCCCCCTTTTTTCCCCGTTTTGTAATTAGGGGCCAAAATTGAAACTTTTTTTTTTTAAGTCTGATTTTTAAAAGTTTTTTTGCAAGTTTATTCTTGTCAAGTAGGGAATCCAAATTTGAGAATAAATTTTTGTGACCATCCTCTTTTTCACCTGTTATGTAATAAGGGGCCAAAAGGGGCCGTAATCTAAACTTTTTTTATTTCTGATCCGATTTTGACAAATTTTTTTGCAAGTTTATTTTTTATAAAGTAGCCAATCCAATATTTAGAAATAATTTTAGTGCCCCCCCCCCTTTTTCACCTGTTACGTAATTAGGGGCCAAAAGGGGCTGTATTCAAAACTTTTTTGTTTCTGGTCAAGTAGCAGATATATTTTTATGTCCCCTTTTTTGGCCGGATTTCATGGAGTGAAAAATCCGGGTTATTAAATGGTGAATGGCAGGCGGGCGGGGAAGAAATTTCCGTAACAGTTTTCTCAGCAACTACTTACCACAGCAACTTTATATTTGGTATACAGCATCAGGGTGGGGTCCCATAATGTGGGATGCAATTTCATGTCTGTTGCTCACCTACTTCCTGTTTACCGACTTAGTTAATTTTTGACAATAATGTGTCCAAAAGTAGAAAAATTTTCGTAACAGTTTTCTCAGCAACTACTTATCACAGATCCTTGATATTTGGTATACAGCATTAGGGTGGGGTCCCATAATGTGGGATGCAATTTCATGTCTGTCGCTCATCTGCTTCCTGTTTTTACCGACTTAGTTAACTTTTGACAATAATATCCAATAGTAGAAAATTTTCGTAACAGTTTTCTCAGCAACTATAAATCACAGCCACTTGATATTTGGTATACAGCATCAGGGTGAGGTCCCATAATGTGGGATGTGATTTCATGTCTGTCGCTCACCTACTTCCTGTTTACCAACTTAGTTAATTTTTGACAATAATGTCCAATAGTAGAAAATTTTTGTAACAGTTTTCTCTATAGCAACTACTTTTCACAGCCTCTTGATATTTGGTATGCATCATCAACATGGGCTCCCATAACGTGGGATATGATTTCAGGTCTGTCGCTCACCTACTTCTTGTTAAACGAAATCCGGCCATTTCTGTCTTTGACCCATTTTTTACTGTTATGTTATCAGGGACCAAAATGGGCTTGAAAATCTTAACTTTTTAATTTCTGGTCCGATTTAAAAAAAATTGTTTTGCAAGTTCATACTTGCCAAGTATTAATTCCAAATTTGAAAATTAATTTTTGCCACCCCACCTTTTTACGTTCATTATCTTAGGGGCAATAATCATAATTTTTTTTTATTTCTGGTTCAATTTTGATTTTTTTTTACCCAAAAATTATTGCTTTTAAGAGTAGAATACAAAATTGAAAATTCATATTTTTACCCCTTTGGTCGATCGGCCAGCAGAAGCATGTGTCAAAAACCTTGGTCAGTCCACCATGGGCTGCATGTGTCCAGAGCAATAGACTATCCATATTGGGCCTAAAACCTACAGGGTTTAACATGTTACGGTCGTATCATGCTGCGCTAGGCGAAGCTTTTTTTTCTTTGTTCCCACAATAACTTTTGTTCTGTTTGACGAAATGCTGAGGGGGCCGATGGGTTTATTTCGTTCTCTGTTATTGGCAATTTTTATTTTCCGTGAATTGTGATTTGATGAAATATTTTTCCGTCCATCATGATTGGATATTGCACGTGAACTATTTTGTCCGTGATTCGTTTTAGGCATGCTTTACAGTAATACACAGTCAAACTTTTATCCGTGAATGAAAATTTAGCCATATTTCCGTGTTTCGTTATTTGCATTTTTTATTCGTCGTGATTCGTGACCAGGACCCCCCATCAGGACCCCCAATGCTATGAAGCTTTACAGTAATGTTATTTTCTGTAAAAGAATATATTTGATTGATTTTTTTTCCAAAATTTGCACTATCTATAAGCTCAATATCTTGAAAACTGTAAAAGTTATTTAAGAAATTGGAATTGTATATTGTTCACCACATCAAGATCTACAAAGAATGTACAAGGTCAATTCTGTAGGAGTTATTCCCCTTATAATGTCAAAATTGACCATTTTTTCATTAATTCCTCATTTCAATAAAATAGTTTACTTGTCTAACACCATACATCCAATAACATTCAAACATGGTATAGTTGTTTATTGGCATGAATGCTACAATACAATGGTTTGGATTTTTTCTTCTAGAAATATTTTTCCGTCCATCATGATTGGATATTGCATGTGAACTATTTTGTCCGTGATTCGTTTTACATGGCCGCACATGGCCGCCATGGCTAAAATAGAACATAGGGGTAAACTCTAGTTTTTTGCTAATAACTCAAAAAACGGTTACAGATATCAAAATTGTGACTAAAGTAAAAGTGATCAGCACATAAAGATCTACCAGCCCTGCAATTCTCAAGAAAATCAAATTACCTATGTAGGAGTTATTGCCCTTTTTCTGATTTTTGTCTCGCCTGCGACGGATGTCGCAAAAGGCGAGACTTAGGTATGGTGATTCCGCCGACGTCGGGGGACGGAGGCGTCCACATTTGGTTCAAGTTTTTGCTTAAGTCTGTTTTTGTGAACTAGTTATGTTACACCATTGATATTTGGTATGCAGTTGCATCAGCATCAGTACAGATCAGTTTGAAAAGGATTTCACTTGTATGCTCCTGCAGTCACGGTCTACTGACTTTGAAATTTTACACCGATTTGGCGAAGGTTAACCTTTTTTCTTACGCCTGTTTTTAAACATGAAGCAGTTATGGTACATCATTGATATTGGGTATGCACTTGCATTAGCATCAGTACAGATCAATTTCAAAAGTATTTTATCTGTATGATCCTGCAGTCACAGTCTACTGACTTTGAGATTTTACACTTTTTAACTTTTTATATGACCGCAAAAAATTTGCGGACGTATTATGGTATGATGCTGTCGTTGTCGTCGTTGTCGTCGTCGTTGTCGTCGTCGGTGTCTGTTAACTTTTTAGTGTTTCCACAATAACTTTAGTTCCAGTTATCCGATTGCTATGAAACTTTACAATGATGTTCCTTACCATAAAAGGATGAATGGGATTGATTTTGGGGGTCCCCCCATTTTTAGCTCACCTGGCCAAAGGCCATGTGAGCTTATGCCATCACTATGCGTCCGTCGTCGTCTGTCGTCGTCCATGGTCGTCCGTCGTCGTCTGTCGTCGTCTGTCGTCCGTTAACAATTTCAAAAATCTTCTCCTCTGAAACCACTGAACCAATTTAACAGAAACTTGGCAGGAATGATATATGACATGTTGGCAACAAACGATCCTCATTTTGAAATGCTTTGATAAAAAACATGGCCGCCGTTGCTAAAAATAGACTAGGGGGGTCAGACTACTGTTTTTGGCTTATAAATCAAAAAGTATAAGAGATAGAGGAAATCTGAGGCCACGCTGCTGATTCAGCATCAAAAGCTCTACAAAAGTCTTCATTAGGTCAAAGTTGTCAGATGACCCCTTATAGGGGTTACGGCCCCTTAAAGGTGAAAAATAGCATTTTTTCATGTTTTTGGCCTACAGAATGAAAACTATTGCAGATAGAGATTAGCTGTTGCTTGCTTAAATGTTTAGCTCATTTAGCTCTACGAAAGTCTCCATAGGGTCGAAGTTGTCAGATGACCCCTTATAGGGGTTACGGCCCCTTAAAGGTGAAAAATAGCCACTTTTCATGTTTTTGGCCTACAGAATGAAAACTATTGCAGATATAGATTAGCTGTTGCTTGCTTAAATGTTAAGCTCATTTAGCTCTACGAAAGTCTCCATAGGGTCGAAGTTGTCAGATGACCCCTTATAGGGGTTACGGCCCTTGAAAAATAGCGTTTTTTCATGTTTTTGTCCTACAGAATGGAAACTATTGCACATAGAGATTAGCTGTTGCTTGCTTAAATGTTCAGCTCATTTAGCTCTACAAAATTCTCCATAGGGTCCAAGTTGTCAGATGAACCCTTATAGGGGTTACGGTCCATGAAAAATAACTCCCGTGCGGGGCCCGGGTGGCGAATAGGCCCGCAGCAGAGCCTAGCTTGTCGTAAGAGGCGACTAAGGGTCTTGGGATTCTGACGTCGGGTCAGTGCTCAGCCCACAGAGCGACCAAGTGTGTACCCTAGGTGGCTGAATAGGGTAGCCCTCGTCCGCGGGGGTTGTCAGGTCTATAATACGGAAACCCTGACCGCCGACCATAGTGGGCCAACGTGTGTGGAGAGTGCCACGCTTCATGCACGTAAAAGACCCCTTTGTGGACCGCCCAGTAGTGCACCACATAGGCTAAATTTTCCGCCCCAACCCATCTCTCCCCTTTTCCTGTGGTTCTTCAAAATTTACCGTTCCTTTGTGTCCCACCCAATCCCCATATTTCATTTATCATCATCATTTCATGTTCATTTTATCATCCTTTTCATGTTCATCGCCTGTAAATAACCTATATAGCGTTGCACGGGCGTAAAACACCAACTCACTCACTCACTCACCCATGAAAAATAGCGATTTGATTTTTCATGTTTTTGGCCTACAGAATGAAAACTATTGCAGATAGAGATTAGCTGTTGCTTGCTTAAATGTTCAGCTCATTTAGCTGTACAAAATTCTCCATAGGGTCGAAGTTGTCAGATGACCCCTTATAGGGGTTACGGCCCCTGAAAAAAGCGATTTTTAATGTTTTTGGCCTACAGAATGAAAACTATTGCAGATAGAGATTAGTTGTTGCTTGCTTAAATGTTCAGCTCATATAGCTCTACAAAAGTCTCCATAGGGTCAAAGTTGTCAGATGACTCCTTATAGGGGTTATGGCCCCTTATAGGTGAAAAATGGTGTTTTTGGCCTATAGAATGAAAACTATTGCAGGTAGAGAAAAGCTGTTGCTTGCTTAAATGTTCAGCTCATTTAGCTCTACAAAAGTATAGGGTCAACATCAAGACCAGGTGAGCGATTCAGGCTCCTGGGAGCCTTTTGTTTGTTTAGAAATTAGGGGCCAAAAAAGGGCCAAAATAACTACTTTTATGTTTGTTTCCACAATATTTTTAGTTCTAGTTATCCAATTGCTATGAAATTTGACAGTGACGTTCCTTACCATACAAGGATGAATGGGATTGATTTTGGCGGTCCCCCCTTTTTTTGTTTCAAAATTAGGGGCCCAAAAGGGGCAAAAAATTCAAATATTTTACTTGTTTCCACCATAACTTTGGTCCTAGTTGGCCTATTGCTGTGAAATTTGTCAAGAATGTTTCTTACAATAAAAGAATGAACCTGATGAATTTTTGCGCCCCCTTTTTCTCCGTTGTGTAATTAGGGGCCAAAAGGGGCCAAACAAAATTTTTTTTATTTGTGGTCCGATTTTGAAAATTTTTTTTGCATGTTTGTTCTTGTCAATACAAAATTAAGAATTAATTTTTGCGACCCCCCTTTTTCCCCCTATTACGTAATTAGGGACCAAATGGGGCCAAAATCGAAACTTTTTTATTTGTGGTCCGATTTTAAAATTTTTTTGCAAGTTTATTTTTGTCAAGTAGCGAATCCAAATTTGAGAATTTATTTTTGCTCCCCCCACCCCTTTTTCACCTGTTACGTAATAAGGGGCCAAAAGGGGCCGAAATCGAAACTTTTTTAATTCTTGTCCGATTTTGATAATTTTTTTTGCATGTTTGTTCTAGTCAAATAGCGAAATAAAATTAAGAATTAATTTTTGTGACCCCCCCTTTTTCCCCCTATTACATAATTAGGGGCCAAATGGGGCTTTTTTATTTGTGGTCCGATTTTGAAATTTTTTTTTGCAAATTTATTCTTGTCAGGTAGCGATTCTAAATTTAAGAATAAATTTTGGGGGCTGTAATAATAATTTTGAAAAAATTGTGGTTCGATTTTTAATTTTTTCCCCACACATTATTCTGTTAAAGAGTAGAATACAACATTCAAAATTTATATTTTTACCCCCTGGGTCGAAAGTCAATCAGAGAAGCATGTGTCAAAAACCTTTGTCAGTCCACCATGGGCTGCATGTGTCCAGAACAATAGACTATCCATATTAGGCCTAAAACGTACAGGGTTCAACATGTTGCGGTCGTATCATGCTGCGCTCGGCGAAGCTTTTTATTACTTATGTCATGAGTGTTTTATATAAAGCAGTTATGGTTCACCATTTATATTTGGTATGCAGCTGCTTAAGCATCAGTTAAGATCAGTTTAAGGAGGGTTTTTACTTCATTTTATACTGTGTCCAGTGGCGACAGGCGAGACATGTCTCTGTGTTAACAGTTTATTTACAAACTTTGCACCTTTTAAGCTCAATATCTTGAAAACTAGTAAAGTTATTAAAAAATCTAAATTGCAATTTTTTCAGCACATCAAGATCTTGAAAATGTAGATGGTCAATTCTGTAGGGTGTCCCTTTTAGAAGTTTTTTCCTTAGAACGTCAAAATTGACCATTTTCACAGCATTTCGCAAATATATTTAAACATGTTAACATGTTAACTTTCTGACACCATATAAGTCAAATTGAAATTAACTTTTGTCAACTGTTCATAATGTACTTAGAGCATAAAACTCATGTGGGAAATTTTTATTGGTTGAAAAACATGCTGCCATGATTTATTCAATATTTGATTATGTCCCTTGATATCTTTTCTTTTTCAGTTTTGACAAAAAATATTAGGTTTTATTAAGTTTTTCATTGAATTTTATTTTTAAACTATATTTTTAAAGATAAATAGAATTTTTTGGGGGGTATTTTAAAAGATTTATCTATTTTTATATTGCTCTTCAATTATAACATATAGACCTTTTCTGAATTATTTAAACATATTGGACAGTTGCCATTATTTATAGAAAGGAGCTTAAAATTCAATAATGCAATCAAGTTTCTCATGAAATGTAAAAAAGCTTATAATTTAGGCATTTAAGAATTAGAATTAGAATTATTTATTGTCAAAACACATTTACAAAAAATGGTTATAACACATTAATACATGAACATACATTCTTAAATCAAATGAAATTAAAGACTATATATTACAGTAATAAACCTTGGGTGGTGGCAACTCAAAAATGGATCATGCATTAATCCTGCATGTATATATAATTTTAATCACGAAAGCCTTTCATTATTTGAATATAAATATAAGTTTTTTTTTCAAATTACATACAAATGTGGGACCATAATGACTTAATTTTTTCCTTGACAATTGTTTATGTATTTAATTAAAGCTTTATGTACTATACTCTTCAAAAAAAGTTACGCATAGATAGAAAATTCCCCGTAGGATTAATGCAAATCGAAACAATTTCAAAACATTATTGCCGAGCTATTCTGCAACTGATTTTCACGAAATAAAATCCAGTAGAAAGAAAACAAAATAAAGATTGTTTGATTGATTTTGACCAAAATCTTAACTTCAATGGTTTTTAAGAGATTGTGAGTATAACACGACTAATGTTTTTCACGTAACATTTTGCATTGATGTAAACGGGAAATTGAATCGTAAAATGTACACTTGAGTTCTACTTGGAATATCTTAAAAAGCAGCGATGGTACGATTTTATTCAAAAATAAACAAACAATCTCTATTTTGTTTTCTTTTTACTGGATTTTATTTCGTGAAAATCGGTTGCAGAACAGCTCGGCAATAATGTTTTGAAAATGTTTCGATTTGCATTAAACGTACGGGGAATTTTCTATCTATGCGTAACTTTTTTTGACGAGTATATTAAAGAACTGCTATTTAGAATTAAAGGTATTTTGTAGTCAGTTAATGAGTCTAAATTCTTAAAACAACATTTGAGTTTAATAATTAATTCTTTTCTAAAAGTTGTATGAGCCGGACAATGAACAAAGAAATGCATTTCATCTTCAATTGCACCGGTGTCACATTTTGGACATATTCTGTTGTTTTGGGGAATATTTTGATATCGGCCTTTCTCTATTGCTAGAGTGTGGGCACTTATTCTGAATTTACAAATTGTTGTTCTATCTGACCTGAATCTACAGTTATCTACATCAGTAACTAGTAACTAGGGATGTCCAAAACAGTTTTATTTAATCCCTGTCTACATAGAAAGGTCTCTGGTTTTGTCTGTAAATAGTTTTATAGAAAGACAGCTTTTTACTTTCAGCTATACTGCTGTTCTGAGTTTGAACTGTATGGTCATATAGTCTTTGTTTAATTGATGTTAATGCAGATTTGATATTTTCAGTACAATTGATTAAATTTAAGTTAGGTGAGCAAATCAGGCTCCTTGGAGCCTCTTGTTTATTTATGGTCTGATTTTGAAAAATATTGCAAGTTATTTTCTGTCATAAAATATTGGACACAGAAGGGAGGAATAATTTCTTCATAACCCCACCTTTTCTGTTAAAAAATATAAGGGGTCAAATGGGAAAACGATTGAACTTTAATTTTTGTCTGATTTTTTGTCTCGCCTGTGATGAATCATCTTCACTAGGGTTACAATCCGCTATCTCTCATCTTCACCCTTGGCAGATCTAGAAGGTTTTTTAGCTCACCTGACCCGAAGGGTCATGTGAGCTATTGTCATCACTTGGCGTCCGTCGTCCGTCCGTCGTCCGTCGTCCGTCGTCCGTCCGTAAACTTTTTAAAACGTTAACTCCTCTGACACCATAAGTCCAATTGAAACCAAACTTGGTATGGTTGTTCATTAGCATTCTGTGCTTAGAACTGATGTGGGGATTTTTGATTCGTCGTAAAACATGGCCGCCGTGGCTAAAAATAGAACATAGGGGTAAAATGCAGTTTTTTGCAAATAACTCAAAAACGGCTACAGATATCAAAATTCTGGCATAGGGTAAAAGTGATCAGCACCTCAAGATCTACCTACCCTGAAATTTTGAAGAAAATCCAACGACCCATGTACGAGTTATTGCCCTTTTTGTGGATTTTTTGCAAATTTTGCACCTGTTTAGCTCAATATCTTGAAAACTATACTAGATATTTGAGAAATTTAAATTGCATATTGTTAAGCACATCAAGATCTACAAAATATGTAACAGGGTCAACGTTGTAGGACCTTTCCTTTTAGGAGTTATTGCCCTTAGAACGTCAAAATTTAGCATTTTAACAGCATTTCCTCATAACATTAAAAACGTTAACTCCTCTGACACTTTAAGTCCAAATGGAACCAAACTTGGTATAGTTTTTTATTAGCATTAGGTGTATAGAACTGATGTGGGGATTTTTGATTGGTTGTAAAACATGGCCGCTGTGGCTAAAAATAGAACATTAGGGTAAATGGCAGTTTTTTGCAAATAACTCTAAAACGGTGACAGATTTCAAAATTTTGATTGGGAACAAAAGTGATCAGCACCTCAAGATCTACCTACCCTGAAATTTTGAAGAAAATCCAACAACCCATGTAGGAGTTATTGCCCTTTTCGTGTATTTTTTGCAAATTTTGCACCTGTTTAGCTCAATATCTTGAAAACTATACTAGATATTTGAGAAATTTAAATTGCATATTGTTAAGCACATCAAGATCTACAAAACATGTAACAGGGTCAACGTTGTAGGACCTTTCCTTTTAGGAGTTATTGCCCTTAGAACGTCAAAATTAAGCATTTTAACAGCATTTCCTCATTACATTGAAAACGTTAACTCCTCTGACACTTTAAGTCCAAATGGAACTAAACTTGGTATAGTTGTTTATTAGCATTAGGTGTATAGAACTGATGTGGGGATTTTTGATTGGTCGTAAAACATGGCCGCTGTGGCTAGAAATAGAACATAGGGGTAAATGGCAGTTTTTTGAAAATAACTCTAAAACGGTGACAGATTTCAAAATTTTGATTGGGAACAAAAGTGATCAGCACCTGAAGATCTACCAGCTCTGAAATTTTGAAGAAAATCCAACAACCCATGTAGGAGTTATTGCCCTTTTTGTGGATTTTTTGCAAATTTTGCACCTGTTTAGCTCAATATCTTGAAAACTATACAAGATATTTGAGAGATTTAAATTGCATATAGTTAAGCGCATCAAGATCTACAAAATTTGTAACAGTGTCAACGTTGTAGGACCTTTCCTTTGAGGAGTTATTGCCCTTGGAACGTCAAAATTTAGCATTTTAACTGCATTTCCTTATATTGAAAATGTTAACTCCTCTGACACTTTAAGTCCAAATGGAACCAAACTTGGTATTATTGTTTATTATTATTAGGTGTTTAGAACTGTTGTGGGGATTTTTGATTGGTTGTAAAACATGGCCGCTGTGGCTAAAAATAGAACATTAGGTTAAACTTCATTTTTTTGCAAATAACTCAAAAAGGGTGACAGATTTTTAGATTTTGATTGAGAACAAAAGTGATCAGCACCTTTAGATCCACCATATTGTAAGATGACCTCCTTATTAATCTTATGACCCTTTCAACGTTAAATAGATTTTGCCTTATAACCTTTACTTCAGGCACATATGTCAGGTGAGCGATTCAGGCTCCTGGGAGCCTCTTGTTGTGGTCATACATTCTCTCATCTGATTGTATGCAGTGAAAGTTGGCTGCATCCAATCTAACTGCTGCATTTCCATTTTCAAACAATCTGTTAATAAACATGTGGGTTTACAAAGGTGAAAAATAATAATTATTTTTGCAGAAAATATTAGCAGTTTTGATCAAATTTTACCAAAATTACCTTTATTTTATCTTTAGATAAATGTTTGTCGTTAATGGAATGAAATATCTCCTATTTTTGCAACTATCTGGATGAAAATAATTTTTTTAACTTGGAATAGATATTGCTTCAAGGGAGGTAATTAAAATGTCGAGATTACAAAAACCTTCTAGATCTGCCAAGGGTGAAGATGAGAGATAGCGGATCGTAGCCCTTGGCTAGCGAAGATGGTGATGAATAGTCACGGAAGGTGAGACAGGTATTACTTTCTGGCGGCGGCAGCGGCGGGGTTAACTATTTTGTAAGACCTTTATGGACAATGAATTGCTTGAAAAATATAATAACTAGGCATCTGATATTTCTTATACATACAGTTTAGGTTATGGTCTACGCAACTGTCACCAAGCCGTGTGACCCTGACCCCTATTTTCATGCTCCAGTGACTCTGTAAACTCAGGTGTTTTTTCCGGCTGTAAAGTTTTTTGTAAGACTTTTGTGGATGATTAATTGCTGGAAAAGTATAATAGCTAGGCATCTGATATTTGATTTTAGTGATGGTTCCAGCAGGCGAGACATACTTTTAGTGGCCACACTTTTTGTTATTGTTTATTTAAATTCTTGTTAGATAAAGGGAGCCTTATAAATATTTTATTTCTACATACTCATTGTCAGTCTATCATGGGTTGCAGGTAACAAATATGTTTTGTCAGCCCACCAAAGGATGCAAGTGTCAAAAACTATTGACTGTCCATATATTGGACCAAGAATGTACATGGTTTTATATTTTGCTGTGCTATGAGTTAGTAAATTATCTTCTATGCTGAAACCCTTAATGAGACTTGTTTTGCATAGATAAAGCATGGGTAAAAGGAAAAAAAAATCATGAACATTCAGAAAATATCCTTCATGCTCTCAGACCCATTAAGATTTTATTAACAATAAGACATTTTTAATGTTTCAGGATGACCTATACCTAAAGGCAATACAATGTTTTTATAAAGGTAAGACTAAGTTTTGGTTAAAATTATTAATCTTTCATACTTTTAATTGCTCTGTTTCCACTTTAGTCATTCATTTGTTGATTATGCCTGTTAATATTGAAAGTATCTACTAATTATACCACACGCAACGAAGTTGCGAAGGGTATAATGTTTTTGACTGGTCCGTCCCTCCGTCCGTCCGTCAGTCCGTCTGTCCGTGATCAAAATTTTCGTAACAGATATCTCAGCTAATATTAATCGTAGGCTTTTGATATTTGGTATGAAGCTTCAGGTGGGGGTCCCATATGGTGGGATACGTTTTCAGGTCTGTGGATCATCTACTTCCTGTTTAACGAGTTGACTTAGACTTTTTTCACAAAATTTTCAGGGTTAAAAATTTTTGTAACAAATTTCTCATGAACTATTAATTGTAGGTATTTGATATTTGGTATTTAGCTTCAAGTAGGTGTCCCATATAGTGGGATTCGTTTTCAGGTCTGTCGATCATCTACTTCCTGTTTAAATAGCCGACTTTGACTTTTTCACTAAATTTTCAGGGTTAAAAATTTTCGTAACAGATTTCTCAGGAACTCTTAATGGTAGGTATTTGATATTTGGTATTTAGCTTCAGGTAGGTGTCCCATATGGTGGGATTCGTTTTCAGGTCTATAGATCATCTACTTCCTGTTTAAATAGCCGACTTCGACTTTTTTCACTAAATTTTCAGGTTTGAAAATTTTCATAACAGATTTCTCAGCATCTATTTATGGTAGGTATTTGATATTTGGTATTTAGCTTCAAGTAGGTGTCCCATATGGTGGGATTCTTTTTTAGGTCTGTTGATTATCTACTTTCTGTTTTTCATGAGCCTACTTAGATATTTTTCACTAAATTTTCAGGGTTAAAAATTTTCATGACAGATTTCTCAGCAACTATTAACCATAGACTTTTGATATATTTTGTATGTGGCTTCAGAGAGGGATTCCATATGGTGGGATACATTTTCAGCTCTGTCACTTATTCATTTCCTGTTTAAAGAGCCGTCTTGGAAAGACAACAGCTAAGACTTTTTTGTTCCTAACTCGAAATAGATAATCTCTGTCCATAATGTGGACGCGTGGGGTATGTGAGCGTGCTCACTAAGGTTCTTTCATTTATTTTGTAGCTTTTTTTCCCCTGTGCAATGCGACAGAGGGACCTAGTACATGTAATGGTCTTTATCCGTTTGTGCGTGCGTCCATCCATGCATCCGTCATACTTTTGTGAGCGCAACTCATCTGAGACCGCTCAACAGATTTTGATGAAATTTTATAGAATTGTTTGTCCTGATATGTAGTTGATCATATTGCACCGCCATTTTGATCCGACAAATTTTATAGGAGTTGTGGGACGTTATTGACTTTGTTCATTTTAGGTCATAGGAACACATTGTGAGCGCAACTCCTCTGAGACGGCTTAAATGGATTTTGATGAAATTTTATAGATTTGTTTATCATGATATGTAGTTGATCATATCCCACCGCCATTTTGATCCAACAAATTTTATAGGAGTTGTGGGACATTATTGACTTTGTTCATTTTAGGTCATAGGAACAACACTTTGTGAGCGCTGTAAGATTGTCTATCATAATATGTTGTTGATCATATCGCACCACCATTTTGATTTGACAAATTTAAGTAAATTTTCAACTTTAATGCGGCAGCGGGGGACATTGGCTACGTGTAGCAATCTTGTTACTGAGCATGTGGGTTTATTATGGTGTCATATGGCTTTTCAACTTAACATCAATACTTTGCAAGAAGCAAAGAATAATTTATGGGGAATTCAAATATCAGAAGGCAAAACAAAATGCTTTTTTTAGAAAATTTAAGCCAGCATCAATTTGCAACAAAGTATTTTAAATCTTTACCAATGCATTTGTTTTTATTGATTCATATAAAATAAGGCATCATTACTTTTTCTGGAAGAGAAACTTCTTATTTTTGTGGTTTACCAAGTTTCCATTGTAGCATTTTTTTTCTTGGTTTCAGCATTGATCTGTTCTGGCAATCCTGTTTTTGTTGAAGATGATGTCATGCCATTAGTTTGGAACAGATTTCTATCAAAGTTTGATGAAAATTTCCAGGTAAATTAGAAAAGTTTGCAAGAAAATTCAGTTTTTTTAGCTCACCTGGCCAAAGGCCATGTGAGCTTATGCCATCACTATGCGTCTGTTGTCGTCCGCCGTCCGTCGTCTGTTGTCGTCCGTTAACAATTTCAAAAAAAAATCTTCTCCTCTGAAACCACTAAACCAATTTAACTGAAACTTTGCAGGAATGGTATATGACATGTTGGTAACAAACGATCCTCATTTTGAAATGATTCGATAAAAAACATGGCTGCTGTTACTAAAAATAGAACATAGGGTAAAACCCCTTAAAATGGCTTATAACTCAGCAACCAAAACAGATAAAAAAAAATCCAAAGGATCTTAGACCCTTCAGAATGAAAAGCTCTACAAAAGTCTTCATTGGGTCGAAGTTGTCAGAGGAACCATAATAGGGGTTAAGGTCCTTTAAAGGTCAAAAATAGCCTTTTTTCATGTTTTTATACGACCGCAAAAAATTTGCGGACGTATTATGGTATGTCGTCGTCGTCGTCGTTGGTGTCTGTTAACTTTTTAGTGCTTCCACAATAACTTTAGTTCCAGTTATCCGATTGCTATGAAACTTTACAATGATGTTCCTTACCATAAAAGGATGAATGGGATTGATTTTGGGGGTCCCCCCATTTTTCGTTTAGAAATTAGGGGCCAAAAAAGGGCCAAAAATACTACTTTTTTGTTTGTTTCCACAATAACTTTAGTTCTAGTTATCCAATTGGTATGAAATTTGACAGTGATGTTCCTTACCATACAAGGATGAATGGGATTGATTTTGGGGGTCTCCCCTTTTTTGTTTCGAAATTAGGGGCCCAAAAGGGGCAAAAAATTCAAATCTTTTACTTGTTTCCACCATAACTTTGGTCCTAGTTGGCCTATTGCTGTGAAATTTGTCAAGAATGTTTCTTACAATAAAAGAATGAACCTGATGAATTTTTGTGCCCCCTTTTTCTCCGTGGTGTAATAAGGGGCCAAAAGGGGCCAAAATAAAAACTCTTTTTTGTGGTCCGATTTTGAAAATTTTTTTTGCATGTTTGTTCTTGTCAAATAGCGGATACAAAATTAAGAATTAATTTTTGCGACCTATTTTTTTCCCCCAATTACGTAATTAGGGGCCAAATGGGGCCAAAATCGAAACTTTTTTATTTGTGGTCCGATTTTGAAATTTTTTTTGCAAGTTTATTTTTGTCAAGTAGCGAATCCAAATTTGAGAATTTATTTTTGCGACCCCCACCCCTTTTTCACCTGTTACGTAATAAGGGGCCAAAAGGGGCCGAAATCGAAACTTTTTTATTTCTTGTCCGATTTTGATAATTTTTTTTTGCAAGTTTATTCTTGTCAAGTAGCAGATATATTTTTGTGTCCCCTTTTTTTACTGTTACGTTATTAGGGACCAAAAGGGGCCAAAATTGTAACTTTTTTATTTCTGGTCCGATTTTGAAAAATTTTTTTGCATGTTTGTTCTTGTCAAATAGCGAATACAAAATTAAGAATTAATTTTTGCGACCCCCCCCCCCTTTTTCCCCCTATTACGTAATTAGGGGCCAAATGGGGCTTTTTTATCTGTGGTATGATTTTGAAATTTTTTTTTGCAAATTTATTCTTGTCAGGTAGCGATTCTAAATTTAAGAATAAATTTTGGGGGCTGTAATCATAATTTTAAAAAAAATCTGGTTCGATTTTTAATTTTTTCCCCAAACATTATTCTTTTAAAGAGTAGAATACAACATTCAAAATTTATATTTTAACCCCCTGGGTCAAAAGTCCATCAGAGAAGCATGTGTCAAAAACCTTTGTCAGTCCACCATGGGCTGCATGTGTCCAGAACAATAGACTATCCATATTAGGCCTAAAAGTTACAGGGTTCAACATGTTGCGGTCGTATCATGCTGCGCTCGGCGAAGCTTTTTATTGCCCCATAGTATGAAAACTAACACAGATAGAGAAAAGCTTTTGCTTGCTTAAATGTTCAGTTCATTAAGCTCTACAAAAGTCTTTATAGGGTCAAAGTTGTCAGATGACCCCTTATAGGGGTTACAGCCCCTTAAAGGCAAAAAATAGTGTTTTTGGCCTATAAAATGAAAACTATTGCAGATAGAGAAAAGCTATTGCTTGTTTAAATGTTCAGCTCATTAAGCACTACATAAGTCTTCATAGGGTTGAAGTTGTCAGAAGACCCCTTATAGGGGTTACAGCCCCTTAATGGCGAAAAATAGTGTTTTTGGCCTATAAAATGAAATCTATTGCACATAGAGAAAAGCTATTGCCTAATTAAATGTTCAGCTCATTTAGCTCTACAAAAGTCTCCATAGGGTCTACAGTCCTACATAAACCTGTTTTCATGTTTTTGGCTTATATAATGAAAACCATTGCAGATAAAAAAAAAAGTAGCTTAAATGTTCAATTCATTAAGCTCTTAACAAAAGTCTCTATAGAATCAAAGTGTTCAGACGGCCCTTAAAATAACATTTTGCACGTTTTTGGCCATCAGAATGAAAACTATAGCTTAAAGAGAAAAGCTGTTGCTTGCTTAAACGTTCAGCTTATTCAGCTCTACAAAGTTCTTCATAGGGTTGACATCAAGACCAGGTGAGCGATTCAGGCTCCTTGGAGCCTCTTGTTATTTTCCAAATCAAAATAAAGTCACTAGAATAATTAAATAAATTGCATGAAACCTATAAATAATATTTTCAAGTGTGCTTCACATGAACATGATGAATGTACAGATTAATTATATATGTCTATTTTAACTAAAATTTCAGTAGATTTTCTTTTAAATTTTCCTCAGGCACTTCCCATGCTCTTAGATTTGCTTCATTTTTTTCATTTTAGATGTTATAACTGCAATATAAAGGCTTGGATTTGTTCTACTTATATTTTTCAGCTATCTTTCGAAATGTTGAACATAATATCTGAGGCTTGCAATGAATTGTACAGATTCCAACCTTTTACAAGAATAGTTTTATTTGTTGCTTTTGAAGTGATGAGGAATATACTTAGAATTATAAGTCAAAGAAAAGCAGAAATTGGTCATTACATACACAGATTTTTAGTGATTTGTGCAAAATGTCATTACCTGCTGGTAAGTCAACCTTATTAAGGGAATAATTATTGTGTGGAAAAAGATATACAATTATTTTAGATTTGTGATAGTTTTTTTTTTTAAATGAGTTTCAATGACACCATCAGGTTTGGTAATTAGGTGTATTAAGAGAAGAAGAACCATGAAGCACCTTCTGTGGATTCGTTTATTTTTGTGGGTATTAATTTTTGTATTTTGATGAAAAAGGATCAGTTTGTGAAATCTTAAGTCTGCAGTTAACAGATGAATGTTAAGTTTTCTTTTTGTAGGGTATCATATTTTGTGGGTGAAGGCCAGCCACAAAAACCATGAAACTGATACCCCTCGAATTATAATGAAACCACAGTATTATGAAAGTAAAATCTTGAAGCATATCAATCCCTATGCTTCTCTAGAGGACCCAATATGATTACCTTTTTTGGTTTAACTAGAACAAGAGTTTATATGCTGACATAAAGTTTATAGGAGATTTTACCCTTTTATGTCAAAATTGCTAGATTGCCAGAGTTTAAAATGTAGTTTATTTTTTACTTAAAAATTCTATGAATAACCATAATATGGTATGTTTATTGCAGAAAGAATACAAACCATCTGTGGAAGCCTTAGAGAAGTGTAAGTTAAGATTACATACTGTAAAGTAAATTAGAATATTGAAACATATGTTCAGATATTATACTAGTCTAGTCTTTTAAAGAAGCATTACAAACCATTCATGCATGTTCTATATACTTTTGTTATTAAATTTGATATACTGTTGATTCATTTATTTTTTGTTGGTATCAATTTTCGTGGTTTGATGAAAAAGGACCATTTCGTGGATTCTTAAATTTGTGGTTCTTAAGTCTGCAGCATACAGATCAATGTTAAATTTCCTTTTTGTGGGGTATTTAATTTCGTTGGCCATCCACGAAAACCACGAAAATTAATACCCCACGAATAATAATGAAACCACAGTAAGCCATAAAACAGTGTCAAGCTCCAATTGAATGAAGTGGCAACCAAAAGCTGAACATATCCATTATATTGAAATCTCTCCAGTGTCGGTTTGTTCACTAGGTGACTGGAAAGATCTTTATAGAAACTTTTTTCAGGATGTGTGCACCCGAGAATTCTTTTAATTTTACTTAAAAACATCAACTTGTTTAAGCATTTTAAATCTGTGTGCCAAAGTTTTATTTTAAACTACTCAAACACACGCTAACATCCAAGACTTCACTCCAAACCAGTTTATTCAGATTGGGGAGGAAAAATTACACTGAAAACAGATAGGAATGAATTGATGTTTTCCTTAGCTCAGTGTTGCATGTGGCCAACCTGCAAAGGGCAATTACTCTTGCAAAAAAAAAAAAAAAATCGAAATTGGAAATTCAGACAAGTATTTGAAAGGGCTATAGGGTGACCCTCATGTGTGAGGGTTGACAGGTCATAATATATATATTGAAAGCTTGACTGCAGACCACTTGGGCGATCATGTGTTGAGAGTGCCATACTCTTGATGCAAGTTTAAGACACATTTGTTGACTGTCATGAAAATTAAGCATATGTGGTGAACTGTATAAGTTTGATCACTATTCACCTCTTTCTTTTTCAGTGGCCTTGAAAATACCTTTCTGTATTCCCCATTCAAACCCCATACTTCATCATTATTTCATGTTCCTTTTGTCATCATTGCTATGACTGTTGTTTTTAGGCTACCATTGGGCTCATATTATTAGGGCCCTGCATCGAAGATGCGGACGCCCTATAGTTTTCACTTTGTCCGTCTGTCTGTCCGTCTGTCCGTCAGTCAACAATTCTTGTGAACACTAAAACTCAAAAACTATTAACACCACAGTTATGAAATTTTGTACAGCTACTTAGTAGCATGTCATGATTTGCATCTTAAAATTTCATGCAAAAAAGTGAAATATTTTTGGAAAAAACTTCATTTTTTATCGAAAATCACAGATTTTGAGAATTGGCTTTTGTGAACACTAAAACTCAAAAACTGTTAACAATACAGTTCTGAAACTTTGTACAGCTGCTAAGTAGCATGTCATGATTTGCATATTAAAATATCGTGCAAAAATGTGAAATATTTTTGGAAAAAACTTCATTTTGTATCGAAAATCACAGATTTTGAGAATTGGACTTTGTGAACACTAAAACCCAAAAACTTTTAACAATACAGTTCTGAAACTTTGCACAGCTGCTCAGTAGTATGTCATGATTTGCATATTAAAATTTCTTGCAAATCTGTTTAACAGTTTTGGGAAAAACTTCATTTTTTTTTCGTAAAAAAAGAATTGGAATTGTTTAACAATAAAACTCAAAGGCTATCAACAATACAGCTCTGAAGTTTCATACACATTCCATGGAACATGCCTTAGTGGTTTTAATCAAAGTTTGTATGATTTTTGAAAACACTTAAGATTTTTTGCCGCGGGGCCCTTTCTGACTTTGTCAGTATTCTAGTTTGATTTAATTACTTTCAGTGTGTGGTAGTTATAGAAGTTGTCCAGTATTTGATATACTGGAAATGTGGGCTTGGTGTCTGTATCATTTAGACCAATGTGACAAGGCCATACAGATTAAAGAACATTGCATGGCATTGGAGCTCACAGTAAATATTTAAATCAGTAGATAAGCCAACTCATCATTGTAAAACCTTTCTATCAAACCAAATCCTGAATAAATTAAATCCTGTCTACACCAAATGCCTGTTTAGCATCAACGACTAAACAAATTCATCAACCCTAAAATAGGTTGGTTTAGATGTAGGTTTCTGTGTATATAAAATTCATGTGCAATAAATATGGTCAATTGATACATTAGTTTTGATATTTAATTAATATATTTTGCTTTATTTAAAGTACAACTTAAATGGAAAGAAAATGAATAGAAATCCTTTAAAAAATATGGAAAGTAAGTTATCTTGTAATATGCACATTTTATCTAGACGATGCTATACCTTGTATATTCAATGTCTATGTGTTATTTAAGTTGTATCAGATTAATAAAATAGGCAAAATATCTGCCATTTTATTTGAAATATGAAATAAAAATTACAAAAAAGCTCTAGGCCTGATGCACATTTCATCTATTCAAGACTCACCAAAGGTTCTCTTCCCAAAGGATTGAACATGATAAACAATATTCAAATATATGGAGAATAGAACAATAAAACCAAACTATGTTGAACTGGAACCTTAATTAAGATCAACCTTAACTGTGTTGTAGGATCAGCAAAAGAAAAACATGCAGCAGCTGGAAATAGATGTAAAACAGAAACTTTCACAGGTCAGTCCTAATAATATATTTATACTAGACATCCTTACACTTATTAAATGGTATTTTTAGCAGGATATATATATTCTCTTTCTAAGATTTTCAGTTCAGAAAAATTATGCTTTCAGCTATCATAAAACAGCATTTTAAAAACATATATCACTCGCAATGTAAGTCATTGTTATTACCAAAGGAAAAACAAGTACAAGTTCTGTGGCTAAATGAAAATAAAGAAAACCTTTCATTTTTGTTGCAGGACCATTGCTATTGGTCTGTGGAGGTCACAATCATATTAAGGATGCTCGCTGGTCTTGTTTTGGTATTTTTGTCATTTTTTTCGGAATCCTCTAGATTTTACCATCAAAATAGGGTTAAAATTTTTGCCCACGAACCCCCTATTTTCTTTTTATAAATGTCTTTAATATGTCCTAAAGAGATAATAGACACAGTTTTATCAAATCCTATTTATTCTGTCAAGGGTTTTAAAAGCTAAAAAGTCCTAATGCTTAACCTATGAAAAAGTCAGAGAAAACCTTTTACCGCCAAATCTTTAACGTCAATTATCTTGAAAACGAGGTCACGAACCTATCAATTTTTTTTTCTTATTTTTTACCTTTTACTATTATCTTTTCATTTAAGGCATCAAATTTGAAACCTATTTATTTTCAAAAATAGTAGCGAACATCCTTAAGGCCGTTCTCAGAAGCCCTCAGTCAAATCGTCATTGAATTTTATACAATAATATATCATGACATGAATCACATGAATAGAAAAGGAGATGTCATAAGATTAAGGTTTACTTGTTGTTACAACAACAAGGCTATTTTACTGTATATTATGTTTTTTTCTTTTATACAGAGATGTTAATTTTCTTCTTAATTTCTTTTCCAGATTGAGCTTCAATTAAATCAAGGTAAAATAATGTTGTATTTCAATTATTTATTTATTATAGATAAGAGTATAAGGATTACAAAAACCCCCAAAACTGTTTATAAGAAGTTAATATGGCTGAACAATAGTGATGAAGATCATGTGCGAGGAAGTTACCAGTGTTAGTTTAGCAATTCACAAATGAATTAATGTTTGAATACAGGGGTAACATTCAAAGAGTACATATCAATTTGAAATAGATAGAATATTATTATTACATGAAGTACTTAAACTTCTTATGCTACATTGAATAAGAGCTCACTAATGTTTTAAAAGGCATATGCACCAAACCCAACTCTGTAAATCAAAGTACCGTTGGTACCGTGTACTTGGAAGTCACATTTGAACAAAGGCAAGCGATTTGTGTTGTGGTTTTAAACTTTTATGACAGAAGAAGGTAACTTGAATCTGAATTTAAATATATCTTTATTTATGTATGAACCACGCTTCCTTACAACAATATGAAATCAAAATAGCTACATGTATTTCTTCAGTAACCTTTATCTGAGAAAATCATTAGTTTAATTATCTCAGCTTTTATATAAAGCATTAATGGTTTTAATTTCTATAATTTGTATATTCCCGCTAAAATATATTTTCCCATCGTACAGGTGACTAAAGTCATGTGATGCATAAAATGTAGTCTTTAAAAGGTTATGAAAAATATAGCAAATACTATATCATCATTTAAAAAGAAATAAATAAACAAATCAAGTAATAATAAGGGGTTATACTAAAATAGATAAGAAAGCACGTTGACAAAAAATAAACACACTTCTACCGGAGAGCGAATGAATAGGTTGTAACACGGTCTCTGGAAAACGTCTCAGGACTTTTTTCACCAAAATCGTTACTGTACTTTGGAAGTCCTTGACTTCCAAGTAATAAAAAGTCATTGGATTTGAGAACATTTTTTTTTTCGTTGAAGGTGCAAGACCAAAAGTAAATAATGCAACTCAATCAGTTTATGAATATGGTGATGTATTGAATTTACTGGAATTCAATGAAATAGAACAAGATAAAGCTGAGGACTGGTCAGATACAGAGAGTATTGCAGAAACAGAATATTCAAGCACAACGGAAGCAAACATAGAAACCATGTCACTTTCAAGTTTCCCAACTCGTACAAAAAGACGCAAACTGAGAAGGAAAACAAAAGCTGTCCATAAAAAGAAAGGAATTGATGATAGAAATTATCATAGCAGTTCAGAATCAATATGTTCTGCTGATCATGTAGACATTCGAATCAAAAAGGAAAGCCCATCTGATAAATTTGATAGAATCAAAACATGGAGCCAGCAAACTTCTCAATTTAACAGTAGAAATAAAAGACCGAAATCCTCTTTCCATGGACGTCAAGGTTTGAGCATTGAAAGGATAAATTCAGAATTATTGTACTCCAGACAAAAATCAGACAAGATGTCAGATACATCCTCTGTAACAAGTCGTACAGCAACTTCATTGGTTAATTTGTCTGCAGATGAATTCAGTGGCTCTGATTATGATGATGTCAACTCAGATGAAGAATGGTATATAGATGAAATAGAGGAAGAAGTAAATGAAAAAATAGACGAGGTTAGAAGAGATGAAACTACATACTATGACAAGAGTGTAAGAAATCATTCTGGAAACTTTAAGGCAGGAACTATACTAGAAGAGGAATATTTTCAAAAAGGTCTAAAGCTCAGTGAGGAATGTATTGAGTCCTTAGGATCACATTACTTCAAGGGAAAGACTTTACATTATGAAAATATAATTGGTAAAGACTTTAACTTACAATGTAGAAATTTGCCAACAATCTACAAGAAGTGCACTATTAACATTGAATCTGCCCATTTTGCAATATGCAAACCCATTGAGCCTACTGATGAAATTCAAGAGATTGAAATCTGTGGTCGATCAAAATGTGGAATGACATATACTGATGACACAGTTGTTGTGGAGATTTATCCAAAACATAGGGAAAGGAAAACATGTGGAAAAGTTGTGTCACGCTTAGAAAGACATCGCTACAAAGAAGTGGACCATCCTGTTCTGGTCTGTCTTATTGATCTCAAAGAAGGCCATTTAATGAAACCTATGTGTCGTACTGTTCCAAAGCTTCACATCTTACATTCCAAAGTAGAAAGGAACCACAAACGCATGAAAAGGTCCAGGGTAGAAATTTACAAATATGACGAAAAGAATGAATCATTAAGGTTTATACGCTATTATGATGTACAAGAAGAAGAACGTGAACATGTGCTGTTTGTAGTAGCTATTATCAAGTGGAAGCCTAATAAGATCTATCCTTTGGCTGCAGTCATTGATGTTATCCATTGCTCACAGAACCCATATGACGGTATACGGATCATATCAAAGGAACACCATGTACCATATCTGTATGAGAAAGAAACAGTGGAAGGTGTGGAGAAAACTCGTACTGATGCAAAACAATTTGATGCCAGCCAGCACAAGAATAAACAGGATTTACAAGTATTTACCATTGACCCACCTAATGCTAAAGATTTAGACGATGCTTTAAGTGTCGAGACATTTAACGAGGGATATCAGGTGGGAGTTCATATTTCAGATGTCTCAAGCTTTGTTGCCAAAGGTGATCCAGTTGACATTGAAGCTGAAGAGAGATGTATTACATTTTACCCAGGAAAGGGTTTCCGTCCATATGCCATGATTCCAGAACCTTTGAGTGAAGGTGTTTGTAGTTTAAAACCTAATACCCCTCGCCCAGTCATCTCAGTCTATTTCAGATTTGATAAGAAAGGCAGATATATAACAGATTTCTGTCACATTGAGAAGTCTGTGATAAAGTCAAAGAGGCAATTTACATATCAAGATGCACAAGATATTATTGATGGAAAAGAAGTAGAATTTCCCACTGAATTGATCAGACCAATCCAGTTGTTATATTGGTTTTCTGTAAACCTGAAAACAAGAAGGTTGAATGATGCAGCTTTTGCCATGCCTGTTGAAATCGATATAGGTGAAGAAGAAAATCCAATGGATACATATCAAGCTCATTCCTTAGTAGAAGAATTTATGATTCTTGCTAACAGCCTTGTTGCTACAAGACTTCGACAAAACTTTCCTACATGTATTCCTCTAATTTGTCAATTTCCACCAGCTGATAAGGTCTTTCAGAGTTGGTATAACTTAAATAAACATTATATATATCAAACTCTAGGATTACAGTTTCAATGCAGTCCTGTTGGAAATATTTCAGTACATAAACCTCCTGCTGAAGAAAGAAAAAGCCATAATAGATTAAGAATGACACCAGTTCAAAAGTGGATTTTTGATGAACTTATTGAACTGGTAACAAATAAAGACATCGAAGGAACAGAACTGAGGATCAAGCAGCTGATTTGTACCGATTACTTCCATCCAAAACAAGCACTTGCTTATCAAGACTGGGTTACATTTCAGGAATCATCAAAGTATGTTTGTTCTAAGGAATTTATTGGTCAAGGAAAGAAAGCTGCACATTTTTCCTTGCGAAAGACCCTGTATGTACATTTCACCTCTCCCATTCGCCGATACTGTGATATAATTATTCACAGACTTGTTACGGCAATGCTGACTGGATCCCAATGTCCATATGAAGCTCATGAAGTTGAAACACTTTGTCACAAAATGAATGATGCAACAAGGAGAGCAAATCAGTTTAAAAAGGATTGTATGGAATTTCTGCTTGGGAGATTTTTGAAAAATCAACCAGTATTGTTAAATGGATTTGTTAGAGAATTGTCTGATAAAGGAGTTAAGTTTATCATACCAGGACTGCAAAAGTTTGCCCAGAAAAGAAAAGAAATCACATTCAACTCTCTAGATGTAGGGTCAAAACCTGAAATATGGGATGATGTTGATATGCTTGAAATGACATCACATGAAAAAGAAAGGAAAATGGTTGCTGTCAAGTGGGAGAAAAGATTGTACAGTTTTAAACACAGAGTATGCAAAAAGCCAAAGCCAAGTAGATTTCAGCAAGATAAGATGATCTTTTCACCCTTTTTGAGAATCTTTCCCCACCAGAATACAGTGTTTCTGAGATACAAAGAACATTGGACAAAAATTTTAAGCTTATTAATAAAAGGTGAAGGCAGTTTGTATGCAGTTAGAAGATTTATAGGAAACTTCAAAGGTTATGATGAGTTTGTTAAACCTGAAAGTCCATCTAAAGAGGAGAAACAGAAGGAGAAAGAAGGAGAAAATCAGACTGAAGAATCTGTCCCAGTCCAAGTGGGAACTGAAGTGGTCATTGTTGATAATGTCAAGCAAGAGGATCAGAAGAAAGCAGGAGTAGAGATGAATAATGTATCTAAAGACCAGACACAGAGCAATGAAAGGGAGAACATTGAGAATGTAGAATTAGTAAACTCTTGTAGTGGGGGCCAGGCAAGTCAAGATGCAAAAGCTAGCAAGAGCAAAGACTCGGTCATAGCTGAAGCTAAAATAGAGGATACAAGTGGAACTGTTCAGACTCAAACAAAAGAAATTAAAAGTGAGACAGAGAATCATGTACAAAATAAAACTATGCAAAGTTATGGTGAGCAAATGAGATTTAACATTATATTTGACAGAAAAAATTTAGGTTCTTTTAACAGAAGCGTAATGGATGCAAGTTCAGAGGTCAGACAAGGAATTATTGTAGAACACAGATGTAAATTTAGAGTTCCTTTTCATCATGGACAAATTATTCAGGTTCAGATGTCAGGTGAAATCAAAAGAGGGTTTCTAACACCCACTCCTCAACTCCTTAACATTACTGATAACATCAAATTCTGCATGGAGCATTTTAACAACCCAGTCAAAACATTATTACGATATGCTAAACTTTCATCCAAAAACCATTACAAGAGTGTGGAGGAATATATTGAAATTTGGATCCCAATTATTGAAATGGAATCAACCGTTGATGCTGCAAGCAGTGAGGACACTGCCGTCATTAATGACATGCCTATAGAGTTTAAAGGTCGTAGAGGTCGTTTTATACTAACAAGAGGCTTCTGTGATATAAGAGATCTTGATATTCATGCTGCTGATGACGAGAGAAGGTCACATAGAGATTTTCTTGGAATGGAAAAAAACAATAGGGATGATGTTGATACAGGCAATGGTAAAAATAATTCAGAATTGAATCAAAATGTAGAGGAGGACGGGAATGATTCAGAGAGCAACCTTAGTCTAGATGAAGAAGTATTATATGACAGAAAACAAAAAGAAAGTTTTGATATTTCGACTCTATTGGTAAATGAAACTAACCCTGAAAATGACTATAATCAGTCTAACAACAACAATGAACAAGACAATACTTCTCAACACAGTTCTGTTAAGAGAAAGCCTAAGTATACAGAAGTATTGAGTCCCCATTTCTTGTGTATAAAAATGAAAAGACCTTTACCAGAATGTGTCAAGAAGAAAGTCGGCCACTGCTTGCCTAAAGACTGTAGCTACATATGGATAGGACATGGAAGTATACTCAAAACCAGGTCCATCAAAACAAAGAAATTCAGTGAGAGACGAGGCACTGAAAAGAAAGTCCTAGAAATTGACATTGTGTTTCAACTCCATGAGAACAGCCCTCCACCACCTGTAGGAAATGTTACCTCCGATGACAAGTGCTCTGTAGAACTCATACTGAAATCCAAGGTCTTTAGGTAAGTTTAATTAGGTTTTCTGTCTGTCTGTATGTCTGTCTGTCTGTACATCAAATATTCTGAAACTATTCAACTGATTTTCATGAAAATTACCAGTAGTATACTTTAATATTGTTACTTAGTACATTGTATGCAGTTGTGCATATTATCAGATAACATATTTACTAACAATAAAATCAAAATCAAACTTAGCATAAATAAAAAAAGCAGTTTTTTTAACCATAAGATAGAATGTAAATGCGTATTTTCTATATGCAAACAGAAATTCTTACTTAGCTCTTATCTCTTTGTCTGTCCATGTCCGTTCGTCCATCTGTCCCAAATCCCCATATTTCCAAATTCCCACTTACTGACAAATGCCAAATCAATGATATTGGTATAGTAGGTGCACCTAGTGATGATAAGAACATTGCATGCTTTGGATGCTGGATGTCACGCATGAATGATAATGTACAGAAAAATGGTTAAAGTCTATTCCCACTTGCTGACAAGTGCCACATCAACCATATTGGTATGGTATGTGCACCTAGTGATACTAAGCACATTGCATGCTTCGGATGCTGGCTGTGACCTATATTTTCCGCATGAATGACCACTTATAGAAAAATGGTTTAAGTCCATTCCTTCTTACTGACAAGTGCCATAGCAGCCATATTGGTATGTTAGGTGCACCTAGTGATGCTTAGCACAATGCATGCTTCAGATGCTGGATATGACCTATTTTTTCTGCATGGATGGCCTCTAAAAGAAGAGTGGTTAAAGTCCATTCCCACTTACTGACATGTGCCACATCTACTATATTGTTATGGTAGGTGCACCTAGTGATGCTAAGCACAATGCATGCTTCAGATGTTGGCTGTGACCTATATTTTCCGCATGAATGACCACTTATAGAAGAATGGTTAAAGTCCATTCCTTTTTACTTACATGCGCCACATCAACTATATTGGTATGGTAGGTGCACCTAGTGATGCTTAGCACAATGCAGGCTTTGGATGTTGGCTGTGACCTATATTTTCCGCATGAATGACCACTTATAAAAGAATGGTTAAAGTCCATTCCTTTTTACTTACATACACCACATCTACTATATTGTTATGGTAGGTGCACCTAGTGATGCTAAGCACAATGCATGCTTCAGATGTTGGCTGTGACCTATATTTTCCGCATGAATGACCACTTATAGAAGAATGGTTAAAGTCCATTCCTTTTTACTTACATGCGCCACATCAACTATATTGGTATGGTAGGTGCACCTAGTGATGCTTAGCACAATGCAGGCTTTGGATGCTGGCATTGACCTATATTTTCCACATTATTGACCACTTATAGAAGAATGGTTAAGTTGAAGTCCATTCCTTCTGATTGACAAGTGCCTTAATAGCAACCATGTTGATGTTTCAATGAATGCGGAAAAAAATAAATGTTGCGAGATGGGGCTTTATGTCTTTTGGACATATTCTTGTTTGAAAATACATCTATAAAGGAACCATATTCTGTAAGTATGCAATAGATATATTTAAAATATATATAATTTTCTTTCAAATATTTTTGATCAATTTATAAATAAAGAGTACACTTAATTTCAGGAGAATTGAGCACCATATCAAAATGTTACCTGAAGCAAGTGACCTTGCTAAGGCCATAGCCTTAAAGGAATTGATACAGCCTCTTGGTAAGTCAAACATATGATCACATTTTTATGTCACCTTCAATTTGCAACAATCAGGGGTTTAATTGGCACATTCCTTCATTTGTTTGCAATGTAGGTTCATGCTATAGCCCTTATCAAAAAGTCACCAGGAATTCCCATTCTTTTATTTTCATTTTTGCAAGAATAGTTTCCCTTTGCCTCATGGTGTGAACAACATTAAGCTAAGGAAAAATCAATTTATCCCTAACTGTTTTGGCGTAATTTCCCCTTCCCAGTTCAAATAAACTGGTTTCGAGTGAAGTCTTAGATGTTAACATATGTTTTAGTAGTCTTAGACTTTGGCAATCAGATTTAAATGTTTTAACAAGTTGACGAATTTAGTTAATTTCAACAGATTTTCAATGGCGAGGCTGACTCCAAAGTCGTAAACTTGTAGTGCGTAAGTAAAAGATTTCTCAGGTCTGCACATCTGGAAAATACTTTCTAACTAAAAAGGACTATAGAATTATATGATTTAAAGCAATTCTATGCCCATAATTCATTTTGTAACCAAACAAATACTAATTGAAGGAAACACATGTAATATTTTCCTCAGAGACATGTTCATGACCCAGCATTCTGGTTTCCTCCTCCAATAAGATTGTCTGCTTTTCAACACCAACTTTACTCAGGATTTAACCAAGATATCACAGAAGCATCCAGATATATATTGGACATTAATTATATTCTTTTTTGTTCTTTCAGACAGTGACTATGTTAAACTATGTGAAGAAATGACACATGAAATAGATTCACCTGAGTTTCCACACAATAACAAGCAGCAGGGAATAGCTATCCATAAAGCTCTTACATCCGGATTCAGTTTGATTCAGGGACCCCCTGGTAAGTTTACTGGTTGAAAGCTGTTTGATAAATTACAAATATTACATTGTTCTGATACATACATTGTTATACATTCTCGTTTCATAATTTTGATTTTATTCTGCAAGCTTACTTCTGTATTTTATTTAGCACACCTGTAAGAAGCCGTAGCAAGGTCATCTTTCAATTTCTTTTTAAAGCAATACTGATGTCATTAGTATAAATATCATGTTTTTTTGTTCAAATTTTTGGCAACATTGTCTGTAACATCTGTCTGTACTCTCTTTAGGCCATAGTTAAGAGAGAAAAAAATGCATTTATTATCATTATCATGGCTCATATTACCTTTCAATATCTTAAACTATCTCAATCTTTTCTCCTAGGAACAGGAAAGACATTTACAGGAGTAAAACTGGTCTATCTTTTCAACCAACTAAACAGAATGCTGGAAACTAAAGATGGGATGAAGAGAAAATTGATCTTTTGTGGACCATCTAACAAATCAGTTGACCTTGTTGCAAGTAAGATTTCCATTTCATATACAATATACAAATAATCTAGAGTAAAGAGGAAAAAAGTTAAAAAAAATATTTTGTATTACAGAATCTGACCATTTTTTGTCCCGTGCCGCAAAGCAGAGCAGGGACCTGGAAATGCTATTTTCCGTCTGTGTGTCCATCTGTCCATCACACAGTTTTCTCAGCAACTATTAATCATAGACTATTGATATGTGGCTTCAGGTAGGAATGCCTTTTTAGATCTGTTGCTAATCTACTTCCTGTTAAACAAGCTGACTTAAACTTTTCTCACTTAACTGGCGGGGGACCTTGTTCTTGTTTTCATAGATCTCAAATGGTGAATGTTGAGTGGAGGGCAGGCAATAAAATAATTTTCATAACTAACAGTTTTCTTAGCAATTACTTATCACAGCCTCTTGATATTTGGTTGCAGCATCAGCATAGGGTCCTGTACCGTGGGATATGATTTCAGGATCTTTACTTTGAAAAATCTTCTTTATCGGTAATGTTGATTTCTTTTCAGGGTGGATGGTAAATAAACTGAAAGACAAGGCACCAAAGTTCATAAGAATATATGCAAGTTCATATGAATACCAAGACTTCCCTGTACCGGGACGTGTGGCTATAGCTAGTAGATCTATGAGGGACTCCAAAACAGATGCAGAACTGAGAGAAAAGGGGGTTGTTCTTCATTATGTTATCAGAAATGATGGCAAACCATTGGCTGACAACTTAAAGGAGTATGATGACAAGTTTCATGAAGATAACGAGATCATTAAAGAAAATGAAAAGTTGCCTCATGAAAAAAGGCTTCCTGTTAAAACTAAATTAGAAGATATTTATGGTTATAAGAGAGTTTTACATGAGGCAACAGTTACAGAGTTAGAGCAGTATGATGTCATATTATGCACAACATCAATGGCTGCTAATCCTAGGTTATTACAAGTGACAAAAGGTCACGTGGCACAGGTTATCATAGATGAATGTGGAATGTGTTCTGAACCAGAGAGTATGGTGCCGATCATTGCCACCCATGCCAAGCAGATTGTCCTCATTGGGGACCACAAGCAGTTACAACCCATCATTATGTGCAGAGAGGCAGCACAGCATGGCCTGCAGAAATCTCTTTTTGAGCGTTACTCAACTGAGGACAAACTTATGACCATGCTTCAAGAGCAATATAGAATGGTATGTATTTGTATTAGGATTTTAGGTTCAATAAATAAAAAGACATTCAAGGCTACAGTATAATCTCTTCAACCCATTGAACAACAGGTTTGCTTGCATGCTTAAGCCTATTCTTCAAAGTAAAAATGTAGCCGAAGGCTTGTGACTGAAGACAAAATAACAGAAATCTGGTATTTTGATGACCATCTAAACGCTGTATATCAAATACTGTGGTTTCATGAATATTCATGGGGTACAAATTTTCATGGGTTTTTGTGGGTAACAGTCAACAACAAAAGAAGAATTTAATGAAGGGTTATTTTATATTAATTCCTATGAACAACATGAACCAACACAAAATAAACAATCTAACAAAATGTCTTTTATATGGGTAAAGCACCAAAATTTATATCAATGAAAAATGAATCCACAGTAACTTCTTTATTTCATGTAAGAATATAACTTTGTGGAAAAGGAAGGTTAGGTTTAGTTTATTGCAATGATCTTTAATTGACCAAATTTCATGAAGTTATGAAATGAATGGTGGGTGGGTTTGGAAAATATTTTTGTAAGTTTTTTTCAGCATTATCACAGTATTTTAATATTTCTTTTCAGCATCCAAGCATCTGTCAATTCCCGTCAGAACAGTTCTATGAAGGAAAACTCAAGACTGCAAAAGGTATTGGTAAGAGCCACCAACCACTTACAATGTGGCCGAGGGACGTTAAAGAGGGTCATATTCCCAGGGTTTTCTGTCATGTAGAGGGAGAAGAGGAAACCTTGACGGTTAAAACTAAGGAAGGAAATGAACAGTCCAGAAGTAACAGAAAAGAAATAGAACAAGTGGTATATACATGTTGTAGAAGATGATATTTCTTTCCCTTACTATATTTGTAAAGAATATTAATATCATTGTAGAAATTATGAAAAGATGTGTTTTAGTGACAATTGTTGGAGGGGGTGCACTTTGTTTTTGATCTGACCAGTACACTAACAGTTTAACATCTTCTAACAGCAAATTCTATTTGCACATTGAACAGCATGAATTATACGAGTAGGATCTTAAAATTACTGACTTGCATTATTTCTCTGTTTTTCTCTAGATTTTACAATATTTTTTTGAAACATTCTAGTTTCTTGTAATACTTTTCCCTTGTAATTTCTTTTTTATAGCTTCAAGTGTTCAATCATATGACAAAGAAAGAGAAAGTGGATCCATCTTCCATCAACATCATGTCTCAGTACAATTCACAATGCACAGAAATTAGATATGCTCTCACAGAACAGGGTGAAGAGAAGTTCAATGTGACCACAGTGGTCTCAAGTCAAGGTTAGTTACTGTGAAATCTGAAGAATGTAAAACCATTTGTCGAATATCTTTAACTTTCTCCCCTACATTATAACTGTATTATTAAAAGAATTAGAGTTTTTTCTTAACAAATACAATGTAATTGTAAAAACACATCACATGAAAATAGCGATTGTAAAATATTGCAGTTATAGCAGTAGAATATTTTCATGTACAATTATTGTTTATTTTTTAGGGGGAGAATGGGATTATGTTATATTCAGCTTGGTAAGATCTCTCCCAGGTTATCTCATTGAGAAGAATCCAACAGAAGGGTGGTGTATACAGAACCTAGGCTTCATAACAGACAGACATCAAATCAATGTTGCCCTTACTAGAGCTCGAAAGGGCTTGGTTATAATAGGTAGGTTATTTCTCGCAGACTGACAGACATCAAATCAATGTTGCCCTGACTAGAGCTCGAAAGGGCTTGGTTATAATAGGTAGGTTATTTCTCGCAGACTGACAGACATCAAATCAATGTTGCCCTGACTAGAGCTCGAAAGGGCTTGGTTATAATAGGTAGGTTATGTCTCACATACTGAAAGACATCAAATCAATGTTGCCCTTTCTAGAGCTCGAAAGGGTATGGTTATGATAGGTAGGTAATATAGGTAGGTAATGTCACACTCACCAACAGTCAGATGCGAAATAGAAATGTTGCGTTTTGAATAAAATAGCAAAGACATAAACTCAGAACAGAAAATTTTCAATTCAACATATTTATATCCCTGCTTCGAAGAAGAGGGGGTATACTATTTTACCCTTGTCCGTTCATCTGTTCGTCCGTCTGTCCGTAACAAAATTTCCGTCACAGTTTTCTCAGTAACTAATTGACCCAGAGGTCTGATATTTTGCATATAGCTTTATCCTATAGATTTTATGCTTTTAGGTCATCTACTTCCTTTTTATCAAATACTTAGGTTTTTACACATAGTGTACATGCATGCAAAATTTCTGTCAAAGTGTTCTCAGCAACTACATGGCACAGATTTCTGATATTTTGCATATAGCTTTATCCTATAATACCATATGGTGTGTACTGATTTTATGCTCCTAGGTTATCTACTTCCTGTTTACCGAACTTGTTATGCAAGGTGTAATTTTGGAAGCAGGGTATCATTAGAAAGCCTAAGCTTGCAGAATTACTCGTTTTTTCATCTTTCAAAAATGATATGTATAATGAAGCACTTAGATATAAGTTTCTTATTTTATTACATTCTTTTACTATTTGCAAATTCCAAAAAAATCATTGAAAGACTATATAGAGCTATTATAACCACATTTATCGCTGAGAAAAGGGAACATTTCATTTGATTGTTTACTACTGTGCAATTACTATTTTTGGTGGGACAAGGGAAACTACAAAATTAGATTCCCATCAAATAAGTAATCTTACATTTTGTTGAACCCATGAATCCATGAATATGCAGTTTATTCCAAATTCATGAAAATTGATGCCCACAAATTTAAAGGCATATTGTCTACCAAATCACATTTTTTTCGATCCCAATTTTTTAGTGCCATTTAGACCAAAATGTAATAAAAGAGAACTTTGAATATCAATTTGTTACCAAAGGACTAGAGCCACGAACCCCCATATTTGGCCCTTTTAATACTCAAATATCAAAATAGGTCTGTTTTACACCAAAATTTGTGTATGTATAGCTGGATGTCTGTGTTAAAAGAGAAAAGATTTGATTATGGTGTATAAATGAATTTCAAATACCCTAACCCTTCAAAAATAGCCTAAATCAGTGATGTTTCTCTTTTTGGCCAAAATGACTTGTTTTTTCAGTCACAATTTTGTGATTTTCTATGTGGCGCCACCCCTCGCCCATCGAAATTTTTGTTGAAATATGAAGAAAATAATGTATTTATAAAATTTAAACAAAAATATTTATGGGCGAGGGGTGGCGCCCATGTCATTTTCACCAAAAAACCAGGTGGAAAATTGTGAAATTTAGCTGAAATTAGCATATTTTCAATTTTAGCGTCACTTTATGACGTCATTACAAGGTCACAAGTACAGAAAACTTTAAAATTGATTTTGCTTTGTAACAAGTAATCATTCTAGACTACTTGGCCACAAAAATCTTATCTAACAAACGAATTTGAAAAAATGGCCCGATTTAGGGCCAAATATGAGGGTTCGTGGCTTTAGTCCTTTGCCTTAAACTAGGTTTATTTTGCTCAAAATTATTCGACCATGTTGATTGATTATTTGTTTACATTCGTGACGACAGAAATCGATCCGGATCTTGAATGTTGTGTTCCTAACTACTTTAATACAGTGACAAACTAAACAAATTCAATGTGAACTATCTGAATCATCTTCATTTATTATCTATGAGCCATTATTGTCATTTTCTTTGTTTGGCAACTTTAGCGTTTTTGTCGCCGTGAATATTTTTACGGGCTAAAACCTTGAGATACAGCGAACTGGCAGTGATTCTGAACATGCAAAGTTTATAAACAAGATTAAAAACATTGTGCATGCTTAAGATGGTATTAAGCTCATAAATATGAATTTTTGTAAAGCTTTACAAATATTATTAAGTGATTATTGTTTTTCGATTTGTAGATTAATTTGGTACCATAGCCATATTTTTGTTGTTTATGTGTTTAGAATTAGACAAAACAAGTTGTCTGTTTGTTATTAAAAAAAAAATTTGGTAGACAATATCCCTTTATGTACTTTCACATATTTCATATTCAGCAATCTGATTCAGTGATTTTTGTATTGTTTTTTGACAGGAAACAAACATCTACTTAAATGTGATGAAGTATGGAAAAAACTATTGGAGGATTATGAAGCAAAGAAATGTCTATTTGACGGGATACGTTTTCCACGTCATACAAATACGTCACAACTTGAAGAATAAAGCAATCTGTAACTTAAAACAAAAGAGTTGTTTGCAGGAACTTTTACCCACTTATAAGTTACAATGTTATTTTAACATGCACTATTAGTCCATTTTTGTCTCGCCTGCGACAAATAGTTGAGGAAGCAAGACATAGGTATTACTTTCCGGTGGCAACGGTGGCGTTACTTTTTTGTAAGACTTTTGTGGAAATGAATTACTCAAAAAGTGTTATAGCTAGGCATCTGATATTGGTTATATAGACAGTTAAGGTTATTGTCTATGCAACTGTCAACATGCTTTGTGAATTTGACCCCATTTTCACCCTCCAGTGACTCTGTAAACTTGGCTCTTTTTTCAGGCAGAAATCTTCTTTGTAAGACTTTTGTGGAAAATGAATTTCTTGAAAAGTATAATGGCTAGGCATCTGATATTTGGGATACAGAGATTGAGACTATGGTCTATACAACTGTCACAAAGCCATGTGAATTTGTCCCCAATTTCACACTTCACTGACTTTGTGAACTTGGGTCTTTTTCAGGCTGTAATATTCTTTGTAAGACTTTATTGGAATATGAATTTCTTGAAAAGTATAATAGTTAGGCATCTGATATTTAGGATAACAATGAATTGAATTAAGAAGGTTTTTGCAGCCATCACCATGTCTTCTGACCTTGACCTCATTTCTTCACTAAATGACTGTTAAATATCTGGGTTTTTTTGTGTTCAGTTTTTTATGCTGACTATGATGTCTAGAATCAATTTAGTTGGTCCACAGTAAAATGTCAAGAAATAATGAATGAAGAGTTGAATAGCTAGGTATTCCCATGGTGCCAGCAGGCGAAACATACTTTAGTGTTAACTCTTGATGAGATAAGATACAGTTTGTATGTACAATGGGTGTGTTGTGTGTTAGTTATGATGTGTTTTTTTTTTCTATTTTAATTTAAGTGCTAATGAACAAAATTATCTAATTCAAACATCAATTTACAGAAACCTATACATGTATTATATTTTGTAATATGGATGATATTTTTTACTCTAAGAAATCCTTGCCAGCTACATTGTGATAACTCTTTTTAAACTTTTTTTTGGTTTAAAATCAAACATTATGATTCTCATAGTAAATTGTTCTTATGAAATATCTCCCATTTGTATAATTGTTCATTTTGTTTGTTCATTTGTGCCTAAAAGTGATCAGATTTTTTATGTATTTAAGGGAATCAGTACATCCTTGTTCAAGAATTTGATTGTATTTTATGTATTTCAAAGTAATGCAAATAAAGGTAATAACAAAACTACCGAACTTGAATGATCAATCTCATTGTCCAGAGAAAATGACAAAAACAAGTCAGTCATACCGGAGAATTGGTGGATCGCAATGGTCCTGACTTGGTACAGGCATTTCAAACGAAATTGTGGATTAAACCAGGTTTTATGGTGCCAAACCTCCCTCTTCCATTGCAATCTTAGGATCAAATCATGAAATGGTTGTATAGTGTTTGTAATATAAAATTAAATCTTTTTCTTTTCTTTTTTTGTAAGTTAAGATTGTTTTGTTGTTGTATTTAGTATGTTTTGTTTTCTATATAAAAAAAAAATCAGTTGCTATTATCTAACATTGCAAATATTTTTTTTAAGATGTGCCATGTTTCACTATTGATAATTAAAGAGTGCCATAATTGCTACATTAACCAATCTGTGATGTGCCATTATCATACTCAAACACTCATTTTTGTCTCGCCTGCTAACCAGAGCAGGACATAGGTGTTACTTGACCAGCAGCAGCAGAGACAGCGGCGGCCTTAACTTTTTAGTTCAGATATTATGAGTACCTCCATATCTCAAGGACTATAAGTCCTAGGTTGATGAAACTTGGTATGCATAGCTTAGTAAAGTTGCATTCCCATCTTTTGACCTTGACCTTGATTTTCTGGTTGATTGACTTTGATAATATTAATACATATAATAGAAATGGTAGGTTTTATGGGCACCTTCATATCTCCAGAACTATAAGTCCTAGGTTGATGAAACTTGGTATGCATAGATTAACAAAGTTGCATTCCCATCTTTTGACCTTGACCTTGATTTTCCAGTTGATTGACTTTGACAATATTTAATACATATAATAAAAATGGTAAGGTTTTGTGGGCATCTCCATACCTCAAGAACTATAAGTCCTAGGATGATGAAACTTGCTATGCATATGTTCCAGTGGTAGTTTAGCAAAGTTGCATCCCCATCTTTTTACCTTGATTTTCCGTTTGAGTGACTTTTACAATTTTTGATACATATAATAGCAATGGTAAAGTTTGTGAGCACCTCCATATCTGAAGAACTATAAGTCATAGGTTAATGAAACTTAATATGCATATGCCTTAGTAGTAGCTGAGCAAAGTTGCATTCTCATCTTTTGACCTTGACCTTGATTTTCTGGTTGAGTAACTTTGACAATTTTCAATACATATACCCGGTAATAGTAATGATGAGGTTTTGCAAGCACCTCCATATCTCAAGAACTATAAGTCCTAGGTTGATGCAACTTGGTATGCATGTGTCCCAGTAGTAGCTTAGCAAAGTTGCTTCCCTATCTTTTGACCTTGATTTTTCAGTTTAGTGACTTCGACAGTTTTCAATACATATAATAGCAATGGTAAGGTTTTGTGAGCACCTTCATATCTCAAGTACCATTGGTAATAGGTTGATGAAACTTGGTATGCATATGCCCTAGTAATACCTTAGCACAGTTGCATCCCCACCTTTTGACCTTGACCTTGACCTTGATTTTCTGGTTGAGTGACTTTGATTTTTTTTTTTTTTTTGCATATAATAGCAATGTTTAACTTCTATAAACACCTTTTAATCTCAGAGACTGAAAATCCTTATATATTCAAAATATAGTGTCAGTAAAAAAGAATTATTGTTGCTGATGGTGCAGGCAGGCGATACATAGTTTAGTGTTAACTCTTGTTTATATATTGTTTATTCCTTATTTGATAATAGTACTTGTGTAAGATGTTGTGTGACTTTTTGCCTTTAGTCTTTATTGTTGTTGTTTTGTTTAGATTTTGTTATTTTGATTTTTAAGAACTCTGTGCTACCCAAAATATCCATGACAATTTTGTCTTGAACTTATTTTCTTTTTTTTTTTATTCATCTCTTTTTTCAATCATACATATTAACATGGTGATTCTTGTTACCATTTCACTTTGATGTGACGGATGTAATTAGACTTTGATAATTTAAACATCACTATACTGGATGACCTGAAATTTTATGGTCTGTTCAAGAAATTTTTGGTACCTAGTCCCACCACTTGTTTGTCAGTCCCACCTTAGGTCTACCTTTGTACATCTGATTTTTGAAAAATGCAAGTTTGATCTCCATGACATTTGTATACTTATTAATCATTACAAGAACAACATATTGCAGCATAATTATGCAATTCCAACAAATATATGATGAGTAGGCCATCAGTGCCTTAGTTGACACATTTGCTTGCTAAAGTTACTGTATTAAAATGACAATACTTGGTCTTTCTCCATCTTGGTCAGTTTTCTAAAATTTTGGATTAGTGTTAGTTGAGTAATTTATTTTTTGCAGTACAATCCTGAGTTTATGTGAACAGTATTAAATATTTTATTTTTATTTTATTTTTGATCAGTATACAAATTATTTATAAGTACAATCAATTATTTTTTTTTATGTATTTGTATCATTATACCTTTTATTTATTTATTTATTTATTTATTATGTCACCTGCAATGTGTTGAAGAAGCGACATATTGGGGTTACTTTCACACCATCTGTTGCTTGCGTCGTCGTTGTCCTGCGGTGTCACAGAAATTTCCGTCACAGTTTTCCAGGTAACCACATGTCACAACCTCTTGATATTTGGTATGTAGCTTCCTCCTATTGTACTATATGGTGTAAAGCTATTTTATGCTTGTAACTCTTCTACTTCCTGTTTACCGAATATTTTAAGACGCAGGCGACATACGTCTTCCATGGAAGACCGCCATTCTAGTTTATTTATTTATGTTTTTATTGTTGTTAAGTTGATTTAGAAAAGTATTTTTTTACACTTTTATATGCTAATTCATATTCTAAATTAAAAAGAGTGGCATACCAGTAATGCACAAGTAATTTAATTTATGCAAGCTTTAAACCTTTAATATGTTTACAACATTAAGATCATGTCTATGTAATGTTTTATGTATATCACAAATCTCCATGAGTTGGTATGCTGATTAATAATATATTGTAATCTAGATAATAATAAAAAAACATTTTAGGGAATATTTCTTTATATGAATTGGAACAAACAGCAAATATAAAATATGAAAGTAACAGAAATACTCTTATGCAAAAATTTTCACAATTTTAATTTTTTTCCATCTACTTAATACATTTATGTCTTACATAATTGATTTTGCATATGAATGAACAAATTTGCTTCAAACTCAGTTTTAATTTTTTATCATGTGATTGACATTTGTAGATTTACATATCAGACTGAAAATATTTATATCCATAATAGTTATATTTATATTATATAAAAAGTTTCCTAAACTTGCATACACATTGATCAGTGTAACTTATATAGAATACTTAAATATATTGGAACAAGATAAAAATCAATTGTCTTTCAAACATTTAGTCTTACTCTAAATGTCTAATACATGTTTATTTGTGTTTATTATGTTCAAAACATTCTATTCATAATTTATATTTTAGTTATTGATTTTTAATAAATATCAATGAAATTGAGAATACTTTTTGTGTTACTGTATCTCAAATTTGCCATGATTTCAAAGTTTTGATCATACTGTTTTTCTTGGTCCTTTGAATACCGGTCACTGCTATGTCACCAAACAATTAGCTGTTATTGACTTTAAATGGATAATCTGAATTTTTAGTTTAATAATAACCCCTACAATCGAAGTATTTGGGGTATGTATGTTTGTCCACATATATAATGTAAGAAAAACTCCTTTTAAAGAACTTGATGAATTTGATGTCACTTTACATGAAGGAAGTATGTCATATGGACATGTGCCTGTCTGTCTTAATATCACGTAAGCACAACTCATAAGTCACTGGGAAAATTTCATATTGAGAGATGCATAAAGTAAATTTTCATTACTTTCAGGGAGATAACAAGACTTCAGTTTTTCGAAATATATAGTACATTATCAAGTCAAATGTAAGTAATAGTGAGTTTGGTTGAAGTTCTAGGTGATCATGATGTAAAAGAAACAATTTAAACCAATTGCTTTATGATCATATGTTAAGTTTCAAAATTACCGAACTTTTAAAATTCAATGTAATGGTCAAATGATGGAGATGTGAATGTGGTACATGATTAGAAAGAGTCTGCATATAAAGATTCATTCATGTATGAGAACAGGGTTGCTTTCCATTATGCGGTTTGTACCAGTTGAACCTTAGATTCATGTTCCATTACCTGGTTCGGCGCAAGCGGTTTGCATCAAAAGACGAACCAGACGAACCGGTGACAACACAAAACAAGGGGTTGCATTAAGTCGTGCTAAGCATACCCCCACTCGACCATTAAGAAAACAGGAAGTAAATTACCGACTGACCTGGAAAGGGGAGGCACGGTACAACTCATCATGCTTAACCTGAATACCAAATTTGAAATCAATCCCTTTTGTAGAAGCCAAAAATCTGTTACAAAAAATTTTCTATTTTTGACCCATAAAAAAGTCTAAGTCGGCTCGGAAAACAGGAAGTAGATTACCAACTGACCTCGAAAGGGGAGGCAGGGTATAATTCATAATGCTGAAGCTGTGTACCAAATTTGAAACCAATCCATCCAGTAGAAGCCGAGAAATCTGTTACGAAAAATTTCACACTTCAAATTTTTTACCCTAAAAAAGTCTAAGTCGGCTCAAAAAACAGGAAGTAGATGATGGACTGACCTGGAAAGGGGAGGCATGATATAACTCATCATGCTGAAACTGTGTTCCAAATTTAGAACCAATCCATCCAGTAGAAGCAGAGAAATTGAACCGGACGGACAGACGGACGGACGGACAGAAGGATGGACGGACAAGGTGATTGCAATATAGCCACCTCTCTTACGAGTGGGGGTATAATAAACCTGTATGAACTGCATAATGGAAAGCAACCCAGGTCTTGATATATGGAGGTGATAAAAAACTTCTTTTTTAAAATGTTGAAAGTTTCTGAACTGGAAGGTCAATTTCAAGTGGTTGGACTGTCCTGTTACTGAGAAGAATGGATAGTTTTTGTATACCAAGTTTCATTCACCTAGGACCAATAGATCTTTAGCTGCATGCAACTTGACTCTTGCTATTCAACAAAGCCATTTTCAGACATTTTGGTGTAAAATAAAAGGTTAAGGTTGCATGACAAGGTTACAGATGTTTAAAAAATATAAACTGAAACCTCAAATGTCTAACCAAACCAGAATGGAATTCCGGGGTCACCATTCTAAGTCAGCTCGCTCAACAGAAAGAAGATAAGTGACAGACAAGAAAATGCATCCCACCATTTGAGACCCCTACCTAAAGCTGCATCCCAAATATCAAAAGCCTATGAATAGTAATAGCTGAGAATTCTGTTAAGATAAATTTTCCATTTTTGATCCTTAAACAAATCTAAGTTGTCTAGTTAAACAGGAAGTAGGTAAGCAACAAACCTGAAAACGCATCCCACCTTATGAGACCCTACTTAAAGCTGCCCACCAAATATCAAAAGCCTAGGCATAGTAACAGCTGAGAAATCTGATATAAAAAAAAATCCATTTTTTCCCTTAAAAAAATTCTAAGTCAGCTTGTTAAACAGGAAGTAGGTAAGTGACAGACCTGAAAACACATCCCTCCGTATGAGAACCCTACCTGAAGTGCATACCAAATATCAAAAGCCTACGAAAAGTAATAGCTGAGAAATCTGTTACATTTTTTCCCCTTTTTTAACCTTTTACAAAACTCTAGTCCGCTTGTTAAACAGGAAGTAGGTAATCTACAGACCTGGAAACACATCCCACCATATGGGCCCCTACCTGAAGCTGCATACCAAATGCTGAAAGCCTAGGATCAATAGTAGTTGAGAAATCTGTTAAGAAAGTGACAGACAGACACCAGCATTTCTATTACCTCACTCGGCATTGCAGTGGGGGACAAAATTAAAGCCCCTGACCACTCAATATAGTTGGATTTATTCAAAAGTGGAGGAATGGCCAAAAAATGGTAAATTTATTCTTGAACATAGCTAATTTATTTAATAATAAATATATAAATATATGGACGGAAAATACATCTGTTAACTTCTGTAAAACATGAACTAGCATAATTATTTATACAAATAGCACAATATCTTTAACTATTCTATTTTACAGTGACAAAATATTTTGTACATGATTCAAGTTTTATCAAATGTATTAGGTAAGTGCTTAAGAAAATAAATTAAATTGAAATCATTCTATTACTAGCACTTTTGGTCAAAGGAAGAAAATTGAATAACAATATATCACAGATTTTGCTGCCTAAGTTATAACAGTCATGCTCTTGAAATTCTTCATAATTACAATGTAAGACAATATTTGTTGTTTTCACTTCAAAAATCCTGATTTAATACCATTAAATGTTATACTTTGATCAGACTCAATTGTAATATCAGAGCAACCTTCTAATGAATGATAATATTAAGATCATAAACGGCATCCTTATCAATGTTCTTGAATCTTCTTGATGCTACTGCATTGAATATACCCATTAGACTCTTATCACTACAATCCTGAATTACAATTATTCTGTATTATACTTTAATCCACTCTTTAATAATAATATAATTATTTCTCAGTGAATGTCATTTATCAGATCGTCAACAGCATCCCAATCAATGACACTCATGACATCACCACTACCGACAGAGGCAACATCGGCTATCTGCATTATTTCATCGATATCTACAGAGTCTATATAGTGCTCGCCCATCACATCATCGTAGTAATCTGATACATTCTCAGACATGGGGTAGTCCATAGATATCCTACTGCCATACATCTAAAATAATCAAATGGTATACATTTTAAATGCTGTAGGTTACTAATGGTACATTTCAGGATATTGAACAGTGAAGCCTGTCTAAATAAAATCTATTTGGGACTGAAAACTTGTTTGGTTTGAATTAAACACATTTAAGATTGTTCGCTACCATTATTGAAAATAAAGAGGTTTCCAATTTTATACTTTAAATGAAAAGATATAAAGGTATAAAACAAGCAAACAATTTTGATAGGTTCGTGACCTCGTTTCAATAATTGACATTGAAGTTTTGGCAGGAAAAGTTTTTCTCAGACATTTTCATAGGTTTAGCATTAGCACTATTTAGCTGTTAAAACCCATGACAGAATAGATAGGATTTATTAAAACTTTGTTTATCACTTCTTTATGACATATTAAAGACATTGATACAAATGAAATAGGGGGTTCATGGGCAAAACTTTTAACTCCATTTTAGATGGTTAAGACAAGAGAATTCTGAAAAAATGACAAAAATTCCAAAACAAGACCAGTGAGCATCCATAAATTATACAGAAATATAAAACAATTTACTTTAAATTAAATTTGGTGTAGTTAATAGGTTTTCAGTTAATTCATAGTTTAGTTTAGATAGATTTCACTGCATTAAGGCAACACTGACTACTAAAAGCTGTTTAGATTATTGCCCCTGTTTTTAAATCCAGAGTGATATGCTGTAAAAGGACCCCTTCTTCTAATTCTATAAATACAAGCTTATACTATATTGCCTTAAACATTATATAACTTCAAATTTTTAAAGACTAAAAAAATAACAAATCTGAAATACATGTTCTTTAATAAATAAGGTAGAACAAAATTTTATGTTTAAATATAAAGATGTGCATTTTATTTCATAATATGATTAACAAATTTTCATATTATTTATGTACTTGAAGTTTTAAGTGTCAGAAGTAAGTGGCTACATGTGCCTATTCTCACAAAATGTTATTAGCATTGATATCACTTTTAGTTATAAAAAAAAATAATGAGTAATTTAAGGCTTAATTTATTTCTTAGTCAAATGTCAAAGGATGACACTTGCTATTCTTAATTTCAGGATAAAAAGATAATGTAATGTACACAAACACTTGACTTACAGTGCTAGCCTCATCCCCTCCATACAGCAGGTTTTTAACCCTATCGTCAACAGACCAGGAACTGAGGACTGAATCACCCTCCCAAGGCTCCCCTCCTTTGTAGGGACCAGGGTAAGGTCTGGATCTGGTTCTCGCTGGAGAAATCTTCTTCTGGACTAAAAAAGGATAGAGGAAAATTATGTTAGCAATTTAATATAGTGAGAATAGTATATATTTTCTTCTATGGATATAAGATCTAATTAAAATTTACACACATAATAATTTGTTCCAAACAGAAAATTAAAGTCAGAATGACCTCATTATGACAAACAAGTAAATTCTATTGTTTTAATGCACCACATGTAATAAAAACTTTTCTAAAAATCTCCCCACATTAAAAAATGAAAGAACCTTAGTGAGCACACTCACATACCCCATGCATCTACATTTTCAACAGAGATTATTAATTTTGATTTAGAAATCAAAACCATATGGAACTCCTACATTATACCTAAATCTCCTTACCAAATATCGAAAGCTTATGAATAATAGTTGCTAAGAAATCTCTTTGGAGAGTTTTGGACCTCATAATTTAGTGAAAAAAGTCTAAGTCGGCTTGTTAAAGAGGAAGTAGACAATCAACAACCAGAAAATGCTTCCCACCATATGGGAGCCCTACCTGAAGCTACATACAGAATATTGAAAGCCTACGATTAATAGTTGCTGAGATATCTGTTAGCAAAATTTTTAACCCTGAAAATTTAGTGAAAAAAGTCTAAGTCAGATTTTGATACAGGAAGTAGATGTTGGACAGACCTGGCAAGTGATTTGTCCAAAAAATATATATAAAGTGTGAGTCTCCTGCAAAAAGAACGAGGATTTACAGGCCTGCTTATAAATGAGAAATAGACCAGAGCACAGATTATTAAAAAAAAAACTAACTAAAATTGTTTAAAGCTAACATGTCAAGCAACAAAAAAATACAGTAATTTCTTTTATATTACGTGTTTCAGATCGGATATCTTAATATGCTATTTGTGACCATATCATGTACAGGTAAATAAGTACCTTTGGGTGCTTGTAAAGTCTGTAGCTGTTCAGTATAGGTCTTTGGTTTGTGGAGAGGTTTATGAGATTTCATAAAAGTCTGTGGTTTCACATAAGTCCTCATACCTAAAATAAATCAAAATTCCTTGCAAACACTCAAAAACATATGTTCTTGGGATTTTTAATCTTTTATGCATGCAATATGTGTTGGAAACATCACAGTATAATAGGTTATTGATCTATCTGCAAAAGGTTAGAAATAATACCAAATATAAAGTTAATGGTAAGTAAAATAAATGTGATGAAAGAAATAAGTTTTTTTTTCCATCCTTTGCACCTGCTTTCCATTTAAAAGGCAACTCTCTGATTTACTAATATTTAATGTGTTTAAAATTAGATGGGGAGGTTGAAAGGCACTTTATATTTATTTAGATGGGTTGTGTGGTAAATAATGTTGACTTTTATTTTCCCTTATCATAAATCTTATATATTAATTCTTGTGGGTGGTGGGGGCTGGAAAAAAGTGCCTTCCAACCCACCACCCCATTTTAACTCCATGAAAAAAAACCACTTAATTAACAGTAAAAACAAATCAATTTAAATCCTACCAGGTTTAGTTCTAGATTTTGGAGCATCGTGACTAAGTTTCTGTAACTGTTCAACATATGTCATGGGTTTGTGTGGTGGTCCTGTCTTCTTCCTCATCACTGTTGGAGAAACTTTCACTGAAAAAAAAAGTTTTATCAAGAATTTTTCAGATGCATTACTAATGAAATTAAATTCCAGAAATATGTGTCTTTCTTATTACTCTATTTTATTGACAAAAGTTAAGCTAAGAAACTTTGAATTTTTCAACACAAAGTTTCTATGTTTTATAAATATAAAGCTTGTGACCTTGACCTTTGTCAAATAGACTCCAAAACTAAAAAATCTTTAATGTGTAATCATTTTTCATCTAGAAAGGAGTAGAGCCACGAAGGCCCTAAATTGACCCAGTATTTTCACTATTTTTTCAACTACTATAACTTTTCAAAAATTTAACGTATGAAGAAACTTTTCATATCTGTAAAATTTAGCAAAGTATTTTCACAAAAAAATTAGCCTTGAGACTTTAAACAGGCCATAAATTTGAAAATTCCTCAGTTTTCACACATTTTACTGGTTTCTCTGCATATTTCATCAAAATCAGTATTGGCCACATTCCTTGACCATCATAATTTTTTTATAATGAAATTTGTAATATCATAATACACATTTTATCACAAAACAATTTTGGCCCACAGGTGTGGCCCATTTTATATTCTTGATTTACATGCTATACATGAAAATCAAGTAAAACTGTCACAAATTGTTATTTTTCACAAAATAATCTATTTTTTTTACCTCACTGCTCTCCTTATAGATAAATAATTGAAGGAAAAAATACATGTATCACAATTCATAAAATATAAAGACTAATGAACATTAATGCAGCAACTACAAGCAGATATATCAAAGTTGAATTTTTGGGCCATTTTGGGGCCTTTGTGGCTCTACTCCTTTCTAAGTTTTTATAGAAGTACTAATGACCTTGAACTTAACACATTGACCAGCTTCATTCATGAAATTCTATCAGAAGTTACATTTGGAACACAGTTCTAGACAGAAGAACAGAAAGACAAATTCTAGTCTCAGAGTAATAAGTTTCTTGCTATCGCAAAGGTTAGGGGACTTAAAAGTAAATGCCTCAACATATCATAGGAAAACTGTGAGAAAGATCCATTTAAACAGACATATTGCTCAGCAACAATATTATTATATTTCCTATTTTGAATTGTGGATTTCCTATGTTGGGGTACTGTTGCTGCTGATGATGAATAAAATTCCGAAATGGCCATTCAGCTAAAAAATAATGAATTGCAGTTCGAGTTTACATATGTGTTATGGTCTCATGTTCATTTACTCCATATCCTTTCATAAAGCATTTTTGTACGTAAAAGAGTAACTTTTTTACTTATTGTAAATACCCTGGTAAAATACAGTTAACTAAACTAATACAAAAACATATGTTATTACCTGTTCTTCCAGCACCTGGGATATGTGATCGAGGTACAATAGGGGTGGTATATGTTTTCTTAGATTTCATTTCCTGTAATCTTTCTGTATAGGTCTTCACTGTTCTTGGTGTAAGATGATCATCTTTAGTCATCGGTGCCCTCTTTGAACCTTTTAAAAAAAATTGAAAAGATGAAAAATAGTATACATGAGGCATTTATACATACAAAATGTTTCAATTTCAGAAATTGTTCCTGTTCTACTGTGCAAAAAGAACAACACTCTTTCAATACAATAAAAAATTGTCCCTTACCATAAATTCTCTCTCCTTTCTCTTCTGGGCTCTGCTCCCTAGGGGTATCATACTGCATGTCTGTCAGTCTGTCAACATAAGGTATTGGAATCTTGGAGGGCTGTCTACTTCTCAGTTTAGAGGGGTCTTGAAGTCTGACTATATCTTTAAAAGACTTGGGTTTGTAGGGTTTACCAGCAGGTTTGGGAGAGGCTGGGCGTGGTTTCTGTTTGTCCATGTCCTGGCTCTGTGATACTTCAAAGTCAGCCATTGCTTTAGCATAAGCAGAAAAGTCACCTAAAATAGTATTAAATAACAAATTATATATTGCTTATAAAGAATAAAAAAATATGTGGTGTGCCAAAATCATCTAGGATATTAAATAATTTTTAAGACATGTTATATGGCTCTAAATTGTCGAAAAATTAAAATTTTGGTTACCTGCAAATAATTTCTGGTTGAATTTTCATAACTGATTAATTGCAAATTCTTTTTGTTTATTAAAACAAAGTTGTGAGCAGTCTATTTTGTAAAAAAAAGCTTGATATCTGAAATTTTTCTTTGATTTTCATGCATAAATTGGTCAATATGAAAATGGCCACATTCAAACAAAATTATGTATGATAGAAATGTATATTTTTATGTTTGGAATTACTGTCAACATTTTCCATGTTCAATGAATGTGGTTAATACTAATACACATGTAGAATTTTGACAAAATCTGCTGAGAAAACAGTGAAAATATGTGAAAAATTGAGAATTCTGCAAATTATGGCATGTTTGTGATTTCATTGATAGAATTGTGATGTGGATATTATGTTAACTGTAAGACATGAAAAGTTCTATCAGGCATAATTGACTCAGTTTAGTTAAATTTGTGATGAGATAAAATAGTTTGAAAATTAGTAAAAATACCAGGCAGATTTTGGGCCCTTATGGTTCTACTCCTTTTGTCTACAAAGAACAATTAGAGCAGCAAATAAAATGAAACTTAAATTTTTAAATAAGATGATTAAAATTGCTGACCTGGCTTTTCTTTGACTATATATCCCCTAGGCTACTTGACAAGGTTTACCAGTTTTTATCAACCCTGCTTTGTTGAAGATACATCAAAGTCAAAATCTTCAGTTAAAATCTAAATTTTTTCTCCAAATCAAAGCTTGAACTTGACACTTTAAAACTTTTGATACTCTGAAGCTTATATAGGTTTATTTTGTTCTTTCAAATTCTGATGAGTCTTTAAAGAATGTTTAATTTCAGGCAAAGGTTAAAATGGTATACCTGATAGTATGTTGTATATGTGTTTGAATTAAAAACTTTGTTTTTGAAAGTTTAAGCACAGTTACAAATTGATCTGTTTTACTAAAAATTCATTAAAATATTTTTAATGAGAATGAATGATTTGGCTTACCAGAAGTTTCATGACTTCTTCTCATGAACTCATCAGAGTCAATGAGTCTGAGCCTTGGAACAACAGGATCTGAGACAGGTTGTACCATTATTGGCTTAGGGTGAGCAGGTTGTACCATGATTGGTTGTCTAGGAGGGGATACATCCCTATGACTAGGTCTCTCCTGTATTCTCTGATCAGTCTGGTAAAACTTCCTTGTGACCTTAGGTGATATGGTTACTGCTGATCTTTCAGTCATTTTTCTTCCTAGCCATGCCTCAGTGCCTACTGGACTCTTATCTCTTCTGCCTGGAGAGAACTTTCTAGTTCTGGAAGGACTGGTATCCTTTAGACCTGGTTTATGTTTTGGACTTCTATCCCTGTAAACTGGTTCTGGTGGTAGGTCTGGTTTATCTCTTAGGGCTTCTATGATGAGTTCTTGAGCTTCCTGCATTCTCTTTGTCATGTCCATTTTGGTTTGTTCTTTTCTGTCTTTGAAATCTCCTGGCACATGTGTACCCTGGAATAAAAACATGTGATAAACTACACTTGTTCAAGTAATAGATACTAAAAAAGTTTGAATATCCAAGTCATGTAAGTCCTAAATTGTAACTTTCAAACTAAGTCGAGCATAATTCAGTTTGAAAAATTATAATGACATGTGATTGTACATCTTATTCATCATCTTATTCTAATCTTTGCAAGTTATACTAAATATACCTTAAATGTATCAGGTCCTGCTTTAAATGGTTGCCGTTCATGTTCCCTCAACTCCTGCATATGTTTTTTATATTGTTCCATTTTTTCTGCTCTCTTTTCGGCCATCCACCTCTTTAATTCCTCCTTCCTTTCCACACTCCTGTCATCATCATGTGCCTCCTGTATCTGGGCATAATGTTCTAGCTTCTCCAGACTTTTTCTCATTCTCTCCTGCTGTGTAGGGCTGTCTGCTCTCCTGGCACTGAAGTGTAATTTATACATAATAAGTAATTGGACAAACAACCAAGAAAAAAGGGCTTTTTGGGGATAATCCCATCACCTCTAACTTTCCTTATAAAAAATAAATTTGTGATCTGTTGATGCTGATATGATTCAATCATAATGACAGGAAAAACAAAGAATATCTTAAATCTATCAAGTATTTACATTTAATTTATATAAAATTCTGTACTTTTTCTGTTACCTTTATTTTCCCTATCTTCATTGTCCTCTTCATGTTCATTACCCTTATATAACCTATATAGCATTGCTACGGTGTAAAATACCAACCCACTCACTCATTGTGTGTGTGTATGTGTTGGTGTTTAACGCCCTTTATTGACGCACCTATGCCATGTAGGGCGGTCAGTTTTATTGGTGGAGGAAACCGGAGTACCCGGAGGAAACCACTGACCTTGGGCAGGTAACCGACAATTTTTTTGTTACCTTTATTTTCCCTACCTTCATTGTCCTCTTCATGTTCATTTCCCTAATTTAATCTATATAGCATTGCTAGGGTGTAAAATACCAACCAACTCACTCAATATGTGTGTGTTGGTGTTTAACACCTTTATTGACGCACCTATGCCATGTAGGGCGGTCAGTTTTATTGGTGGAGGAAACCAGAGTACCCGGAGGAAACCACTGACCTTGGGCAGGTAACTGACAAACCTAATCACATACGGTTGGGGAAGTCCCTTTTTTGTTCAATACAAACGGCTCTCACTCAATATTTCCCTACAATATTATATACAAACCTGTGTTTCATTCTGTCAACAATAAACTTAGCCTCCTCTGGTTGGAACCCTGCTTCCTCTAGATCTATGTCTCCTTTCTCCACCATCTCTCCAATGATGTCACTGATTCCACTTAAACCTGATATCCTCATAGCCTCTTGAGAACTAAAAAGTATACAAATAATGACTTAGATTTCATATTTCATACAATATTCCATTTATTCATAAAACAAAGAAGGAATGTGTCCAATGGACAGAGATCCCAAATAGAAAGTAAAAATCCGACAGATCTGAAAGTCACTTGCGACATACAGTCTGTCATACTGAACCACCCTGCCAAATTTCAAATCATTCTCATGTACTGTTTGTGAGAAAACCATGAGGGAATATGGGTAAAACTTCATGCCCCTGGCATGTTGTTGCAGGGGAATAAAAAGTCTGATATTTGCATTTAAGGTAGTACAGTGGTATAACACTGAGCATCTTTTCTGGGCATGTTACCAAATTTAAGCTAAGGCAAAAACATTGCTTTTTAACTGTATGAAAATGTTAGTTTGATTAATCATTGGAGAAAAAATAAGTTTGAAAACAAAACCTAACTGTTATATTCATTTTAAAACATTTCCCGTACTTTTTCAAGGGAGATAATTTGTATGAAATGTGTAGGGAAAACTCAGTTTTTCCAGTTTATTTTCAGAAAATTAACGGTGACCCCATGATTTTATACCTTATTTTCAAAGAACTAACAAAAATTGATGTTTTGACAAAATATAACAAAAATCTATCCCGTTTAAACCATTTTTCCCTTTATAATCTATATAAAAATAGTCAAATTTGAACTGTTTTTGATCAATTTTCTACAAAAATTAAGCACGGTGACCTATTCTTTTTATTTTATTTTTCAAACATATGCATATAGATACTTCTTATGACAAAATTTTAAAAAATTCTATCTTACCGATTTTTTACTATTGTACTACCTTAACTATGACATTGTCATTATTGGTGTATGAATTGGTGCACAAAAGCTGATACATGTACTAATAGGAAATCATCTTAGAGACCATACAAAACAATTTTCTTAAAACTTTTAGTTCATCATGAACTTTTTTGATCCAAAAATCTACATACAGTTTCTGATACTTCTTATAAGAAATTATGATCGATAGATTCTGTCCCCATGCATTTTACCTTATTTTCTTGTCTTGTGATGCAGATGGGGATTTCCTTGCTGTAGATTTTCCAGTACTTCTTGCAGTTGACCTTGCACTTCTCTTAGGAGACTTTTGGGAAACTTTGGGTGTAAGTTCTTTAAGATCCTCTGTGGTCTGTGGTGGACTCATGTCTTCCATCTCAGCCATGTTTTCTAAGGTGCTGATCAACTAAAACATTGAACTTCGTAAAATAACCGTGGACACATGAAATGACATATATGTCATGTTTAACTTTAAGAGAAATATTCTTTTAGTCCAAAAAGAGCTTAAAAATGTATATGTCATATTTACAATTCCTGTAAAATTAATAGAATTCATGTAACTTAACTAAAATAAATTTGAAGAGGTTCAATATTAGGTCAGTGAAGTTATTTAGCCACTTGGCATCTATTATGACTGTAAAATCGTGAAGTATAACATACTGATCCTCCACATTCTAGCTACATACCATCCTAGTGCCATGGAATCCTTGCTCTATATTATCTGACATCTGGTCTATGGCCTGGATCTGAGCATTCATATCTCGTAGTCTGCCTATTATACTGGCTCTGGTCCCTTGTAAGCTCTCTCTAGGCATTACTGCTACCGATACTCTATAACATAGAAATACATGAAAATAACCATTGCAGAAACTCTTTTAAATTTGGAGAAGTATGATATAAATTAGAACATATGCTTAAGATGCCATTAACTTGTTCATTTATACAGCTTAAAACACAACATTTGTCTTGATAATACAAAAGTCACAACTTTGTACAATCATTTGCATACAAGCATACATATTGTGATTTCTTTGAAAAGATAATAAAGGATATCATAACAGATTTGTTAAGGTCTGACAAAGTCCCCGGGCACATTGAACTATATCGCTTAAAATATATAATTGTAACCTCTCATGGTCTTTGACTTTGGTCTCAAACATCTTAACAGTAACAGCATCCTGTCTGAATGGATAAACTGTCTTAGGTTCAAGGGCTTCTCTCAAGGTCGTTTCCATAGCTTCCATTCTTTGTCTAGCAGAGTTCAAGGTCATAGAAGTAGGTTGAAGGGCAAGGTCTTGTTGTACTTTTTGCTCTTTGTCTTTTTCATGGAGATCATTCAATAATGCTGAGGCATCAAGATCAACCACATTGATATAAGTTCTGCCTTTGGGTTTTTCCTGCATTAGTGTAGAAATAAAAGTAATAAACCATCATAAAAATGCTATTGTATTTAAATGAGAAATATTGTTATTGGACTTTTGCAAGGCCAATGCAAGGGCATTTATATTTTACATAGGCTTTACTTTATAATCCCTAACATCTATGACATAACTCTAAATTTCAAAGCCTTACACTGATATCATCAAATTTCCAAATTTGTAATTCATTAATCTTAAACTTAAAACTACTGTAAATGTGAAAATTTTCATTTGGTAAAATTTTCAAACTTTTTTCAAAAAGTAAGCCCCGATGAAATCAAGAATATATTAAGTTCTGTAGCTTGGCCATACCTTTCCTTTGGTGGTGACGTCTGAGGTTGGTTTCTCCTCAGTATCCCCAAACCTCAGACCAAGATATATGTCTGGAGGTAATGCATTGCCCTGTCTAGCTCTATTGTACTCCACTATAGCTTCTTGTATTGGATCCACACCTAAAAATACAATATGTTAGTAAGATGTGGGATAACATTTAAAAGACAGTACATGTGAAGTTGATGTTGAAGTGTCACCAAAAGACTCTGATGTCCATACTCAACACGTTATATTCTTATGGCACTAACTCTTTACCAAACAGTTCTTTAGTTAATGAAAAAATCAATGATTTTATAAAAGTATTTTGAATTGAAGTTTTCTTCAGTCTAATCTTAAATTTTGTAATGGGAAAAAAGGTTGCAAAATGCAATTCTTAGAAGACTGCCTCATTTGACATTTACCTGTATCTTTAGTGATAGAGGTGGCTGCCTCTGCTGTTCTCACATACTCTCTCTCCATGGCAGGGTCTGTTTCCATCTCAGCATCCTCTACATTGTGTGTCATGGTAGAGAAATCAACCTAACAATAGAAACCAGGAATACTGTGAGCAAGCTTACAAAGGAATACCCCAACTTCATATTTTGCTGCATTTTTCCTAAAAAATCTAAGTCTAATTATCTTCCTTTACCAATATTTGAGTGCAATGAAATTTCTTCATCCATATTTCCATGTGATGTATTTCCTTCATGTAAAGTTTCATTGATATCCATTCGGTGGTTAAGGAGGAGTTTGGCTTTTGAGGTCCCTCATTGAATACTTAGTCCAATTATCTCCCCTGAATGATATCCTACATCATTGAAAATTTGTCATGCACATCTCGAATTGATGAACTGGTGTCCTGGGTGGCCATGTTGTCTAGGGTCAGTGGTTTCCTCAAGGTACTTTGTTTACCTCCACCATTAAAGTTGACAGCCTATATGACCAAGGTGGGTGGAAAAGGACTTTAAAAACACTCTGACACACACACCATTTGATGTACATCTATACATCTGTCATGAAAAGTTTCATAAAAATCCATTTAGTGGTTTAGGAGGAGTTGTGCTTACAAGTTGTGTGGACAGATGTATGGACAGGTGGACAAACAAGGTGATTTATATTTATGTTTTTTTTTTAGGGGGGGGGGTATAATAGTATCCTGTATGTGTATGTTTCTAATGTTTGTAACCAGTTTACCAGATTTTATCTCACTTGGAAATATTGGTATTTCATATACATCTATGTAATATTAAACACGGTATCTATATTTGTACCAATTATATCCCTTAATTCTTTTAAACAAAAAATTAATCTAAGTAAAATACAAACCTTTTTTCTTTGCTTTTTAAGAATCATAGCAGTTCTATATTGTATCCTGGCATTAGTGTCTTCTTCAAAGCCCATCTGTTTATCCATCTGTAGGTAGTTCTCATAAGAACCTAAATGTGAAAATACCATTTATATAAATCCATCTTTAAATATCAAAATTCATCTTTTTAAATGCAAACAAAATATATATATTTCTATGTTTTCATTATTTCTAATCAATTTTACTTCCCTTTTTCTAACCCTTATGAAAGATCTGTTTATCATTATCTATCTTTTTTTAATTTGTTTTGATGATAATAACATGCAACGTAAAACAAATGTGTATACTGTTCAAGGCAGAATTTTCACAAGATGTCTGTTTTGTGAATGTGTCATTCATGTATTGGTAAAAATTAAACCATAAAAAGATTGTTCTATGTGTTAAATACCAATAAAGTATAGTTAACAAAATCTAAAACATTACAAATATAATTTAGCACAGAAATCACAATATTCAAACCACACTGAAATACCTGGTTTAATGGCATAGCCATCGTGTATCTGGTCTTCACTGGTTTCTCCCTCTACTTCCTCAGTGCTGCCCTCTACTGGAGTTTCCTTATCATCTGTTGTCTGAAAAAAATAACAAGTAGAACATTTCATTCTCTCTTTAAGATCTCATTGGATATTTTTTGATGTTTTGTACTCAAATTTACTGAAAATTCCCTAAATGGAATGGTAGCATTTTTCAAATTTTGTTTTTCTCCTTGTGTTAGTGTTTTTTACTTAATGTTATCATTAATATATTAGTCATTTTAATATAATTTTATCTTGTAAATGTCTATTCAAACTTTATATTATTAATTCAATGCCTGGGCACGTTCGACATTCCCTTCCTAGGTAACCTGGGTAGTTTATTTTTCCCGGGTTGAAATATAAAACAGAACGCGGTTGACCTCTGTTCTGTATGGGTCAATGATCTTTGAAACAAATAAAAGTGTACATTCGGAACAACCTAGGTTACATATTATATTACAACGTAATACCCAGGTTGTTCTCGTTCTGCCCCATGTGAGCGACATTTTCCCTACCTGAGACTCCCTGGGTTTGAATGTCGAACGCAAGCCCTCTTTGTCATTCAGGATTCTGTTTTCTTTACAGTGAAATCAAGAATTTAAAGTTATCCCTCCCAAAGCACAGCCACAGGGTTGCATGGTCATTTAAAACATTTATGGAACACCTTTTAAACCTATATTTAATGCTGTTGCACGTTACCAAATATAGGTCTGCAGTCAATCCTAAAATCACAGGTAGCTTTTGATCCTCATTAATATTCATAGAGACAAAACATTACAACAATGCTTACCCGATCCACATCTTGTCTTTGTTTGTCTGACGACTTAGGTGATGGTTTGGAAGGCTTTACTTTTCTTCTTCTGCTCCTTCTAAATAACAATCAGAAAACATAACATTACCAAAGTTAAAATAATTTGTTCAAAATATCTTAAAACTTCAAAAAAATAATAATGGTTAAAACATTATAGCTTTTCATAATAGCTATAAAAATTTCTGAAAGATATTAAAATGTTTATACATGTACATGTATAGATGAGTTTTTTCTTCTTGTATTGTTACATGTACTAAACTCAATATGTATGCATGGCTTGAAATCTAAACCTACAGTTCTATCAAGAATTGTAATGTAATATCAATCTATTTGCAATCCTTTCAGTATTTAGCACATATCAGTACAAGTTGAAACCCTACCCTCTCTCTACTCTTTCTTGTCTTTCCACCTCATGCCTCTCCTTCATTTCCTGCCTCCTGAGGTCTACCGTCAGAAGTTTCTTTCCTGGCTCTTCCTCTTGCTGCTCTAACTGTTCCAGATTCTCTACCTTCAGAGGTATGAAAGAAATATGTAGGTGACATTTATACCAGTTGGGTAGTCAGTAAAGCACAAAATGTGGAATTTGAATCTATTTATCATGTCACATATGAAACAGGAGATAATAATTCAGTTCCATAAAGTTTGAAATACAGTATTTTTGAGTGCTTTTCTTAATTTTTTACTATGATAATTCCCATTTTGGTAATTTTGTTGCAACCTTTATACATGTAAACATAAGTTATCTCTCCTACTACTCACCTGAGATCTTAGAAACTCTAGGTTATGTTTATGTTTCATCAGTTCTTTCTCTTTGATCTGCTGCTCATGGCTGATGATAAGGCCTGGGTCCAGCAGACGTCCAAATGCAGCATCAGTTGGACCTAATAAATCTCTATCTTTAGGAAGGCTCAGTAAAGGCATTTCTACCTTGGCTGGTCCTTCACTAACTCTCTGATCTATCCTCTCAAACATGCTCTGATACATTGGAGGTAGTGGCCTGTTATCTTCAGGAGGTTGGAAGAAGAGACCAAATGGAGGTGGAGGTGGTCCCTGGGGTAATCTCTGATAACTAGGGGACACATTTGACTGAGCATACCCTGCATTAATTTGTAACAGTGGCATTCCAAAATCTCTACCTATACTTGGTGGCATCTGTTGTGGCCTTTCTTCCCAGGCTGGTAATGGTATTGGAGGTAGTTTGAACTCAGGTTCATCTCTCTCTGCTTCCATACGTAGGAACTTGGGAATAAAGTTAACATTTTCTGCTTGCTGGTTTTGTCTGCTGTAGTTCTCTTTATTGACCTCTGTTCTATAAATAGACTGTCCATGAGGAGATTTACTCCTCCCTCTAGAAGTTGTTTCCTGAAGATTTTGAAGTTCTCTTAAAGCCCCATGGACATTTCCTCTTCCAGGAGATTTGTTTCTCCCTCCAGCTGACATCTGTAATTCATTCACTGTCATATGACTCCTTGTCATATGCTCCTCAACTGGCATTTGTCTTCTTGGAGGGGATTGAGAGGCTTGTCTTCTTTGTTCCTCTAAACGAGGACTTCTTCTGCTTTCCTGCATACTATGATGTCGCCTTGGTGACCTGTCTTGGTGTCTGCTTGATGATTCCTGGTAATAGGGCCGTGGAGGGATTTCATGACCATCCAGAGCACTCATCATAGCCATCATGCTTTGATGCTGGGCCTAAAATAGATATACCATTCAAGGTTTAAAGTAAAACTAAATGGAGAAATCATTGCATCAGTATCAGTTTTTTTAAACCATTAAACAAGTATAACATTGGTTAAAATTGTAAATTAGGTACATAAAGATTAAATAAATATTGTCAACAATATTAAATACCTTATTCTTATATGGAACACGCCCATGAACAAAGGAAACCATGACCGTGTGTAAATTTCCAATAAACACTGGGTGGACGTCACAGTTACTTTAACGCTAAAATCAATGACATCATAATATATTTTGTGCAATAAACAACAAAAATGGGTCAAAGACAGAAATGGCCGGATTTCGTTTAACAAGAAGTAGGTGAGCGACAGACCTGAAATCACATCCCACATTATGGGAGCCCATGCTGATGCTGCATACCGAATATCAAGAGGCTGTGATTAGTAGTTGCTAAGAAAACTGTAACGAAAATTTTCTACTATTGGACATTATTGTCAAAAATTAACTAAGTTGGTAAACAGGAAGTAGATGAGCGACAGACCTGAAATCGCATCCCACGTTATGGGACCCCACCCTGATGCTGTATACAAAATATCAAGTGGCTGTGATAAGTAGTTGCTGAGAAAACTGTTACGAAAATTTCTTCCCCGCCCGCTCGCCGACCGCTCGCCCGCCCGCCCGCCCGACATTCACCATTTTATAACCCGGATTTTTCACTCCGTGAAATCCGGCCAAAAATGGCAAACATTTTCTCTTGCACTATGGGTCAACAGAAAACACAAAAATTGCATATAAGAATAGAAATAATCCATGGCTGCCCATGGTTTATTGTCGATTTTAACATGGATATCCATTTTTTTCGTTTATTTTACCCCTTGCTCCGCTGCACTCCACTCAGGGTAAAATGATAGCGAAAACAATGGCAACCCATGTTAAAATCTCCAATAAACCACGGGCGGCCATGGATTATTTCTTACATAAATATCAATAGGCCTCAAGCATACTTATTGTTTAGGTTATTTGACTATTAATTTTCAATCATATACTGTGGTTTCATTATTATTCCTGGGGTATCAATTTTCGTGGTTTTCATGGTTGGCCAGGACCCATGAAAGGACAAGGTACACTAAGGCCCCCTCTATAATTCAAAATTACAAAATTGATATCGAAAATATTTCTTATGCTATTTAGAAGTTCAAGTAAATGAACAAACTTGTTCTAATAATTTTTTAAGCGTAGCATCTGACATTGGTGAAAAATAGGATGTCAAAACAAAACAAATATGAAAGATTTCTGTGAAATTGGCTGAAAATTGACGAATTTTGCGTCATTTTTTCAATTTTTGGATGCCTCCGCCTTCTTGACCCAGACATTTTGTAAATAAACTTTAAAACTGACTTCAATTAAAGTCTAAATCAGTTAAGAAATCTATGGGTCACGTAGGCGGAGGCCTTTGAAAATAACAATGTAAGCTCTAAAAATCAGCATTTTTCTCGATTTTGTTGATTTTACTCTGTTTTAGGTCTCTGTAAAATTGAAAACCGAAAAGATTATTGGAAATTGAAAGCATACTCATAAATTTGAACCATTTTACTCCATATATAAAGTGCATTTTAATAATTTTCGCAAGATTTATTTTTTCATAAAATAGGGGGCCAAAAATGGCTCTTACCGTACCATGTCCTTTAATACTCATCAAAAGCAAAATTAACATTGAACTGTATGCTGCAGAATCAAATTAAAGAATGCACGAACTGATCCTTTTCCTTCAAACCAAGAAAATTGGTACCCACTAAAATAAATGTATCCAAAATATTTTAAATGACTGAATAAGTTTTTTTTTTTCTCGTGAAGTCATACCTCCATGATTTTTCTAAGCTCCCCTCTCACTATGTCTTGAAGCTGGTGAGCCAAGTCTCCACCAATCACACTGTTAGAATTTTCTCTACTGTTTCTTTCTCTGGAATGTTGTCTGTACTGACCATAAGACTGGTCAGGTGACCTCCTTCTGTCACCTGACAACTGTCGTCTGTCACTAGACTGTCTTCTGCTTTCAGATGATCTTTCCCTTCTTGGACTTTTCTTACTATTCAATTTCCCTGATCTAATTATTAAATGATATAAATGAGTTACTTCTCTATGGAATACCTATGACATATGTGCATTCTTATAACTCAATAGTTTCCAAATGTAGAATATAAACATGCAATTAATCTATTTTGCTAAGTAGACATTTATTGTTGCAAATAAATATTTACTCCCAAAAATTGCACATTTTCATGACTTTAAAGGAGTATGTTCACAAAGGCCCATAATCGGCCCTGTAATTGGGCTGATTTTTCATGTTTAAGAAATCTAAATGAATGCTTTGGAAATAACCCACAGAATACCTATATTTAACAAATATAATAGTTTTCTAATGCTAAAATTGTACTGTTTCCTTCGATGACACCCTAAATATTAGAAAAAAAATAGGAAAATCTTCATTTTTGTTGATTTTTCACACCTTTTCACTACTATTGTGCCAAAATCAAAAGTGGCCGCATGCTCTGACCAACATAGATTTTTGTTTATTTATTTATTACTTAAAAGCGAATATTTTAATCAAAAAATAATTTTGGTCAGAATATGCGGCCAACATTGTATTCATCATTTTTTACAGTAAAAGTGGCTAAATATGTCAAAAATAGCGATTTTTACAGAAATTCACTAACTTTTAAAGTCCCTGTTGTTCACATAAGTAAACAATTCACGCACTATTTATGACATTTTATTAAGTATAGAGTCTTATGACTATTTTAGCAGCATTATTTAGTAGCAGTCTCAAATTTGAAATTAAGGGCCGTTTTTGGCCCTTTCCGAACATACTCCTTTATTGCATGAATGTTAAAAGGTCTTAAAGAAAACTTACTTTTTAATGTAAGATAATGTAGACCTTAATGAAGCATCATATTCATCTGGTTCAAGGGAGCTAACCTCTAAAGAGCTACTGTCTTCTTTCCTGTATCAATGAAATAAGATACTAACAATGATCCTCAAAAACGAACTAAAGACAAGAAACACAAAAAAAAAATCCCAAAGTGCAGAATTTAAAAAAAATATTTAGCTTTTTATGGCACCCTCCTATTGCATTATCAATGCTGGTAATAGGTTGAAATTGCCTTTCTTAACAACTCTTTAAAGCATCCTTAAAAAAATGGGTCAAAGACAGAAATGGCCGGATTTCGTTTCAAAGAAAGTATAAAGTATATGAGCCACAGACCTGAAATCAGATTCCACCTTATGGGAGCCCATACTGATGCTTCATACCAAATATCAAGAAGCTGAGATTAGTAGTTGCTGAGAAAACTGTTATGAAAACTTTCTATAATTGGACATTTATATCAAAAATTAACTAAGTCAGTAAACAGGAAGTATGTGAGCAACAGACCTGAAATCGAATCCCACCTTATGGGAGCCCATGCTGATGCTGCATACCAAATATCAAGAGGCTGTGATTAGTAGTTGCTGAGAAAACTGTTACGAAAACTTTCTATAATTGGACATTTATGTCAAAAATTAACTAAGTCGGTAAACAGGAAGTAGGTGAGCGACAGACCTGAAATCGATTCCCACTTTATGGGAGCCCATACTGATGCTGCATACCAAATATCAAGAGGCTGTGATAAGTAGTTGCTGAGAAAACTGTTACGAAAACTTTCTATAATTGGACATTTATGTCAAAAATTAACTAAGTCGGTAAACAGGAAGTAGGTGAGCGACAGACCTGAAATCAAATCCCACCTTATGGGAGCCCTTACTGATGCTGCATACCAAATATTAAGAAGCTGTGATTTGTAGTTGCTGAGAAAACTGTTACAAAAATTTTCTATAATTGGACATTTATATCAAAAATTAACTAAGTCGGTAAACAGGAAGTAGGTGAGCGACAGACCTGAAATCAAATCCCACCTTATGGGAGCCCATACTGATGCTGCATACCAAATATCAAGAGGCTGTGATTTGTAGTTGCTGAGAAAACTGTTACGAAAATTTTCTATAATTGGACATTTATGTCAAAAATTAACTAAGTCTGTTAACAGGAAGTAGGTGAGCGACAGACCTGAAATCGAATCCCACCTTATGGGAGCCCATGCTGATGCTGCATACCAAATATCAAGAGGCTGTGATTAGTAGTTGCTGAGAAAACTGTTACGAAAGTATTTTCCCCGCCCGCCGTCCGCCCGCCCGCCCGCCCGCCGCCCGCCCGACATTCACCATTTTATAACCCGGATTTTCACTAGTGAAATCCGGCCAAAAAATGAGTATTTTTTACATTCAATAAAAAAAATTGAGAAAGTGATACAAAGAAAAAAAATCTTGATATTATCATAACTTACACATCTAGAACTCTTTCATATTCTGTATGCACTTCCTCTGCCTCTAGATCATACTCATTTTCCCAATCCCTTTCAGATTTCACGCTCTGTGACATGGTTGGTTTCTGCTTAGGCTTTGGCCACCTTCTTTTGGAATCTCCGCTGCTCTGTAACATTTTCACACTTTCTTTCATACTAACTGATACCCTCATTTGTTCCTGCACCCTATCATCAGCTTGGGAATGCTGACTTTGGCCTGTGGAAGGCAGAGATTTGTGACTTGGTTTTCCATAAGGTGTATACTTGTTATCCAAAAGCCATATTGTCAAAACTACCAACTCTACTGGGGCCTCAATTTTCATTTTAGGCCTAAATGACAATTCTTTTTCCCCTTTCCATTCTAACCCTAGAGAGTGTTGCTTTTTGCCCCACACAGAAAACCAATGTAAAATATTCTGTAAATGGTGGTATCTTTTACCAAAATCTACATCCAGTGTCCATTCATTCTCCTGATCATGAGATGGATCCTTATATAAGACAACCTCAGACTCAGAGAACCGAGATACGAGCCCTGTCATTCGGCCCTTCATTCTGTGGGGAGACTGGTCAGGTGACCTGAACTCCTTTGCTAGTTCGTTTTCAGGAATGTTATTAAGTCCTCCACCTTCACTCATAAATCTGTTCATGACCCCTTGACCTTTCTTCCCACCATCTACACTTGCACTTCTATAAAAGCCTTTCTTTAACTGTCCATTTTCATCAATAAGTCTTGGACTCTGATAGGACTCAGAATTTCTAGCCATCTGAGCTCGTGGGGAATTCATTATCAACAAACTTTGCTTCTTTTCATTTTCAGGCAAAGCTGACCTTTTTACCAAGTTTTCCAGTTCAATTTTCCAGATACTTTCAGCAAATGGTAACAACAGAGGTGGAATAATCTCATTATTTTCTCTTTCCTCACTTAAGATCTTAGTAAAAGATACAGCAACAAAATTATCTAAAAATTCCAAAAATGATAACTTAGCTTCAAAAGGTCTAGATCCAGGATTTAGGCCATTATTTTTGGTCAGACTAGATGCAATATCTGAAGGGTTCACATTTGAATCAAAAACAAATTCTTCATAAGCTCCAAAAACTTTCTTCCTCTTCTTTAAAACCTTATTAACCACTTCGCACTGTTTGAAGAAGTAAACAGATAATGTTTTCCCTCTAGGTGAGGCTTGGAAAAATGTCACAGATTTCCTTCCTTCGTTCTCTGGATCAGTTTCATTCATTTCATCAGTATCTTGATCAGGTCTTGCTGATTTCCCATCATCTTCTGGTTCGATAGTTACACCTTGCCAATCTTGAATAATTTTATTTAGTTTATCCTGAACTTCAGAGTCCAGATTTTCCTCGTCATAGAAATATTCTGCCAGTATATCAGCTGTATCCTCTGAGGGCTTCAATTCTTGTAATAATGACAAGGCTATCTTGTAGACACATTCTTCCTCTGGTAGAAATCGACTGAACGAGATCATATGTACAGCCCATTGTAAGGTTGTAAAGCATTCTTTCATCCACTTGTCACCTTGTTTATCATCCCAACTTGCCTGGAAAAGAGAAAATTAACTACAAGTGTGACTTGACTAAAGACAAAATATCTGTTACTATATATAGGTATTAAACTATGGAATGTTATTTTTTTGTGGCATAAAAGGACAATATTTTTATAGAAAAAACTGTTACTAATTATAGTAAGTAGCATTCATTAAACCTGTGGTCATTGTTCTAAATTTGATAATTAACCCTAGATATAAAAATATTATGTTATTATGTAAGTGATTTGTCATCGGTTTCAGATAAAAAAACTTTATTTAATAAAATGTAGGCAACAATGAAATACAATTTAATTTAATTAGAATTGTATTTTCAAAGAAACCTTAAAGTCATGCTGAAAATACAATAACTGTGTGTTTACAAGGATCACACTTTTAACTTGGTAGTTGAAATTTGTAAAGAAAAAAAAAAAAACCCTTAATGATACACAAAATGTACATACATGTATTGATAGTTACAAAGTAAAACAAAAAAATTGCCAATTTCTTTATTAACAACAAGTTTCCTTTAGTGCAAACAAAGGTTATACCAGTAATTGTTTACCATTTTTCAGCTACATATTTTGATGCTTTGTTTTGAAAAACAAAGGTAAAATTTCTTTTAAAGAGCAGCGTATATAGTGAAAAACAATCAGTTGTTGTTTATACTTATCACAGTGTTTTTTTTTTATTAAGTTCTTTGGTACTTATTAGGGTATTAACACCATGACAAACAAAGGAAGCGTAATTCCTATCTCTTTGAAAGCAAAAAAGACAAAATGATATATTGGTTAAAACTTCCTATAAGGGAAACAAAATTGGTGTTATTAACTTTTCATCAAATCTAACTTTATATAAATTTTCAAAAATTAGTGACACTATTAAAATAAAAAGCTTCGCCGAGCGCAGCATGATACAACTGCAACATGTCGAATCCTGTACGTTTTAGGCCTAAGATGGATAGTCAATTGCTTTGGATACATGCAGTCATTGGTGGACTGATAAAGTTTTTTGACACAGCAGCCTTCGTTAAACTTTCCACCCTTTTTGGTCCCTTACAGCAATTAAGGGGAGGGGGTGTCACAAATTAAATCCTCAATTTTGTAAACTATATGCTTCCCTACTTTTGTAGGCAGGGCATAAATAACAGTAAAGTATTTTATCCCTAATTGTACTAAACATTAGATCATTAGATCAAAGGGCTAAAGATGTACTAATTTACACTAGACATATAAGCTATAATCATAAGGTAACTGAGAGAAAAAATTTATGAATATCAATAACAAACAGTCAACAAGGTTACAGAGTAAAACTGCTTTCTGGGAAATAATAATCTTTTGGTGTATTAAAGGTTTATCATGGTATTGCCAAATGTCCATATCATGTTCAAAATCTTAAGCTTTTGTGGTTTTTGCTTTGCTTTAATGTTTCTTATTTTCTATTTTGCTTTATTATATATACATTTTAAACTTGAAACGTTGACCTCTCCCTAATGGTGTTTCTTCATTTTCTTCAGTCTTAAACACAATTATTTTCATTTGGTATTTAGTTTCACCATTTCACACTTTGAAACAAGTTGGAATCTATATTTGCATTTTTTAAAATAATATTCTATCTATTTCATATACCCCTTATCTTCTTTAAAGTAAAAAAAAAAGATATATCATTTTGCAAAAATCACTGACCACGAAATCTTTGAAAATAAATACTGCATAAAAATGTGTATACCCTGACGTAATCTTGGTAATTCATATCATTCAAATAGCTTTCTTTCTGTCTGAGTTTCTTGGACAGTGTATCCCTGGCATGGAGCACCCATAGACATGTGATGAAGTCCCTATAGCTAGATAAGATCTGTACAACCCCTGGTTCTGATTCTGACAGGGTTGAGGATACTGAATTGTACTGTTGGAGTATCTCTGGTAGCTCCTTACATGGCCCTTCTGTTGTTGCCTGGAAAGATATATAGTAGGACTCATATAGACAGAGAGTGTATAAAATATTTTATATTTCAATATTAAATCTGATTAAAAAAAAAAAAAATTTAGTTAGTCTAGATTCTTAAATATAGAAACTTGAACATTTAATGTCTTTTTTAAAATGTTTTTTAAGTGTAATCTAATACTGTGGTTTTCATTGGGCACTAATTTTTGTAGTTTTTCGTGCGTGCCAGTCAACAACAAAAATTAGAATTTAAGGAAGTATTAAATGAATATTGACTCCCTGACACAACAAATCTACATACCATGAGATTAAAAAACTAATCATATGTATTTTGGGGAAACCACAAAAAAAATATGCATGGTATAGAAATTGAGCTTTGCAAAAGTATCACTTAACAAAACATATTCTTAAAACATGATATTGAATGTTGTGTATATTTTGTTGTACAAAAAACCTAATACATTCACAAGTATGCAATTCACGTGCATGACAGGAAGATGTCTGACGCAAATGCTTAACTTTATCTCACATTTCCATAGAATATAAATGTTAAGAAATTTTATTGAACTTTAAAAACATTAATCATTTACATATAATAAGGATGAATTTTTTTTCATAATATGTCAGAAAGGTGTAAAAAGAAGTGATGACAAAAACATAGCATGGGAAAACATAAAGGTCAATAAAATTTATTTATCCATCAGCAAAATGTCAAAATAGGATAAACAATATTAAACCATACATCATCATTGTATTAAAGATGAAAAATGTTTGCTTTAAACATGTCTTACATACATTGCCAAAGTTTGTATGTTACTGGCAGATCCAAAAGGCCAGTGAATGATTGGCCCCTCCCTTTCTGTTTTCAAATTACTGACCTGTTACCAGATCAAACCCTTTAAAGGTCAGTCAAAGAGCACCCTATTTGAATAATGCCTTGATCTGCAACTTAAAATATGAATCTTAATTCCACATGCTTTTTCATTTAAGAATTTAATGTTTGTATTAGAAGTTTCATTGGTGTTTTTATATTGACTGTATCACATTTTGAATGAAGCATGCACCCTGTTATAAATGAGCGACCAGTCAACTGTTTTACTCGCCTATGAAACATCAAAACGAACATTAAATTCTTATAATCACATTTTTTATTTGTTTCTGATTTTTTGTTTTGTTTTATGGTGTACATTTATGTATTTTTCATTTTTGTATCATTATCCAAATGGAAATTCAAGTTGGGAGAATTTATCTAGATAAGATCCAATTATAGTTTTGCATATAATAAGGTAATGAACCTGTTATGGCCACATGACACAAACGACATGTCATTGAGGTATGAAAGACGATTCAATTGACCAATTAACCAATGGGATTATCACTTTTTAATGATATGCACATTAAATGTAATTATTTTTAAAATAGTACTATCACACTAACGTGCAATATGAACCAATTCATAATTGAATCCCTTTAGACATTTAATTATGTATACAGATTTATTTAAAGTAGGTTACATATACTACAAACAGTAAAAAAATAAAAAGAGGCTCACTGCTATATGCAAAATATTTGGTAATACAGATGGAAGCAACTGAGACTCCAACTTCTACAAAAGAAATGGACCACTCTCCTCTTTTCATACAATTACCAAGACTCCAAGTAATCACAGAATATTGTGGTTAAGTGTTAGTATACCTAGTATAGTAAAGGTGACTTTAAAACTGACCTTGAACTGTGCAGCTTTGTCCTGAACTTTGACCAGTTGTTGTATATACCATCTGGTAGCAGGAAGTGAAACATGTGAGGCATTGAGAACAACAAGGATTAGCTGTACTATGGATGAGACCTCAAATCTCAACTTCTTCTCTAAATCAATGTCAGGTGAAACTTTCTCCTGAAAAATTATTGTCTCATATTTAATAAATTAACAAGAATATGTACAAAGGACATAATGCCCATCAAGCAACATTTGGGGAGGACTGATGAACAGACAGACAAACGGGCAAACAGACCCCCTAACACTATATGTTTCCCTACTTTCTTAAATTAGGCATAAATATGATTTCTTTTCATAAGACAGCAGAGATAGATTTGTGTACTTTTTCAGAAATCTTTAATGTCCATTTAAGTAAGAAATTTATGAAAAAGATAAATCTGGTAGTTTTCATTATATACCGGTAAGTGAATGAGACAGCTTAGTAAAAAAGATATACAATATGAACATTAATTAAAAAGTCAATGGCAATATTTTATACCATGAATGGACAAAGGGTAAACCTTTTCATGACACATTTATAACCTGATTTGCTATGAGCAGTTACAATCTCAGAATTACTGTATAATCATTTATTTTCGTGGGGATAAAATTTCGTGGTTTAGAACTCAAAACTGAATTAGAGGGGACAAATTTTCGTGGATTTTAAATTTTGAAATACACTCATCAACTAAATATTTTAAATTCGTGGGGATTTGATTTCATGGATTTTTCTTACCCACGAAATAAACGAAATTAAATCCCCCACAAATATTTCTGCTTCTACAGTATGTAAAAGGCAGTCCTTGTCTGGCAAATCACTACAGTTGAACCCTTTTTTCTAGGAGAAAAAAACACAAACAAAGAGTAACAAGAATATGTTCAAGAGACATAATGCCCTATCTTGGAAGGATGAGCAGACCCAAACACTATATGCACGCTACTTTCGATAAAAATTGACATTAACAAGCTTATCCTACCTCAGAAGTATCAGTCGGCTGTGGACAATACAAAGGGGGAGCAGGCAGGTAGAACCCCTGAGGCACCACAGGGTGGAGTTTAGACACAACAATCTTCAGTCTGTCCACCAGAGTTGACAACAGCCATGGCATAATTTCTACACTACTGATGACACCAGCTTTAAGTAAGTCTTCCATAGTCTTTGTCAGCTGTACTATGTTGGTCTCATTATTTATAGGAATAAAATCTGAAAATACAAGGTTTAATCTAATTTAAGCTGACTGAAAGATAGATTTCTTTCTCTAAAGTCTTATATCTTACACAGGATTTTCCATATAGGGTCCCATATAATCATGAGACTCCCATATTAGGTCAAGGCATTGGTCGAGACCATAATTTGGGTCAAGGAATTGGCCAGCATCTGAGGGTTGATATGGCATATCAGGTCATTGGTAAAAAATATGACTTGGATACTTTCGTTAACTGTTTCATATGGACAAAATCACTTTTCTCTAATTTTCATCTGATTTATCAACCTCTCGACCATTGTAGAAATGTATTTTTCTCCTCTAAGAGAAAATTCTGTTGTAAGCGTAGTTGCATGCACAATTGATGATCAACCTATTGCATTTTTTTACCAGAAGACATTAGAAAAAAACCTTCTACAGCTAAATTCACGATGATTATAGAATTTCTAACATATCGGGGAAATAAATTTGATTTTTAAATTGCTCTGCATGCCTTGCCATCAAAATGATCAAATTTATTTCCTTTAATGGTAGAAATTTTATAATCAACTCGATCACATTGTAGAAGCAATATATATAAATGCTAAATGTGTGAAAAAAATTAAATAATTTATACCTTGCATTTGATCCTTAGATACTTTATCTAGATGTATCAATGCTTCTAACTTATCTTGAAGTATAGCACCAGGAGACAAGTTATCTGGTAACATAAAAGGCTTGATCTTTCTGAAATTAGATATGAGAAAAAAAAAAAGGTACGAAAGTAAAAACAGTCTCGAAAATATTGACTTATTTTTTTAAACTTGGCCACAAAGTAAATAAAAATATTCGACTTTTTTCCTAGGGTATTATAATTTTATTTTTCTGCAAGTATTTTATTGCACTTCTTCTGTTGTATAGAAACAACAGAAAAATTGAACAAAAAGACAAAATGGTTATGACAGAAAATTAATTTCTGTGACTTAAAATACAAATAAATTCCACAATTTAACCGTTATCAGCAGCTTTTCCCTTAGATCTCATCTGCCTGATATTTTTTAGTATCATGGACAGTCTGTGATACAAGAAAATATCAGGTGGGAGCACTTGAAAACTGTGACGTCATTGTACTTAAAACTTGTTAAATGTGTGTGTTTTTTAATTACCGATAAAAAGAATATATACTTTCCTTTTCAATACTATCTACATCTAGTCTCATATCAGACCCCTCCTACCAGACTTGTCTGATACTCACCTAGATATAGATAGTATCAAAAAGGAAAATACATAATATTCTCTATATCTCGATTGTTCATACATTTAAATATCGAAAACATGTCACTTTCATACTAGTTATAATGTATAACCTTACTTTTTGTATATCTTGGGTGACATCATTCTATGATTGATACAAGCCACAGATAATAGTAGGCCTGCCTTCCAATCCCCCATCTTATCAGCAAACCAAGTGGCCTCACAAAGTAATCCACTGAGCAACATATACTCTAAAGCTCGATCTGTAGTCCATGTCTTACTCAATCCATCCTTGGAAATTACTGAGTTTATTTCTTCATGGTATTTTGGAATTATTCTATTATCTGAGGATACAAAATTTCATTTCATTAGTTGGACCTGTAAAGAATGATAAAGCAAAGTGAGAGATACTCAGTAAGCAAGAGATCAAAAGGAGGAGAATCTGTGGGTTGGAAAATCAAAAATTTTGATAGTTTTGTGCTAATTTTCGACAAAACTGAATAATTTATTTAACGGTATTAGTATTCTGAATAAAGAAATATGTAGACCTCTCTTACACAAACTATAATTATGTCTTGTAAAAATTTTAGAACAAGTATATGTCAAAAAGACATAATGCCCCATCTTGCAACATTTGGGACAGACAAATGGACCTGAACACTATATTCCCCCTACTTTCGTTGATGGGGCAAAAAAGTCTTTGTTAAGAGTCCAACAATCAAGACAAATGATAAAATAGAAAAAAAATTTCACCTTTACCTTCATCACATCAATTTGAAAAGTTTAAAAGTTATTAAACTGTCAATGCACTTATAAAAAGTGAGCAAACTTAATAAACTGCATATCAACCACAAATTAAAAGTAAACAGTTTAAGAAAAACATGAAACTTTAAATTTCATTTCACACTTTCTTGAAAACAAAAAGACCTTGTGTAGTATATCATAATTTATGTAGTTAATTGACAAATAAATAATACATAGATATTTTCCTTTTTGTTCAGAGGTGTCACATAAATCTGCATTTTATACTTGAGAGGGTTGCTACATGTATAAATTCAAAATAGTTGAAAAACTTTGTCTATTTTTAAAGTATCTTAGGTTCATTGTAAAGCTTTGAAAATGTACACATGTATCCAAAGAAATTCTACAACATCTTCAATACTCAGATTGCAAGTTCCTAATAGCCCCCATACTGGAAAACTTGTACCTACAATCTGATGAATGAAATAAGGAAACCTATTCCCTTCTCTTCACCCCTAGGAAATGTATGTTTCTATATTTCTTATTCCATTACAAATTGACGAATACGACTTTTTATTCAATATTCTTTCATTTTTTCTTGAAATAAATTGATAAACACATTGCTTCCATTGCTCCTCATATTCTGATGTCAGATCTTACCTCAGTTGACCTTTGACATTTGGACATTCTAATATCCGGAATGTCCCGGAATGGACGAACTTGCAATTGGTCGTTTATTGCATCTAGCATTCTATATGCATATATTATATTCCCTTTTTATGATAAAGGTTATCTCTTTGTGTCTAAATATTTCTATACAATCTTACTTTTATTCTTGTTTTCCACATGTATTCAGGGTAGGGTTGTGGACTTACTTTTATGTTTCTGGTTGTCCATATGTATACAGGGTAAAGGTTGGGGACTGTGTGGCGGTAGTATATATACAGGCTGGTTACAGAAATAAGATGCCATGAACCTCGCCATACTCTGGACCAGCTGACGGACTGACTTGTCATGGATACATGGGACCATGGTCTGAGTATCATTGTGCTACAGAACATAAACACATAACAATATAGCATAATCAAAATAGTTATTAGGCATTATTTTATTATTTAGATATGAAAAACCAATATCTCATATTCAATGTTTGAATACTGTTGGATACATTTGAATATATAGTATATTTTGTACTTTTATGACTACTTTGTCATGTTCATAAGGTATTGATAAAATTCCTCTTACTGTTACATAAAAAGTTTTTCACTTTACCCTTCATTCTTTTTTGAAAAAAAAAATCCATGCCCTTATTACCTTTTCAAACTTCCAATTTTTCTCTTCATTTTTTCGAAATTTTAACATCTATAGTTATACCTGAGATTTCATTGTGTCTGTGACCAGTGTCATAAGCGAGGGTTTTTCTATACCAGGTCTAACATTAGGGAGCCTTAGATTCTGAGAAGACATCACATTAGAATGTATAATCAGCTCGTCAACAAAGTCTATGGCCTGTCCGAGCTGGTCCTTTAACAAGTGGGTGTATAACACTGCATGGAGTACATGGCTCTTCTTCTCTATATCATCTGGGTGGTCTGTAATAATTTCATGAAAAAATAACAACTTTATATCAAATTTCTGCAAATAAATTACTGAACTGTATTTATAAGGCATTATTTTGTCCCGTTTATAGCATGTTTAAAAGTATTGATAAAACATTTTTTAGATTTATTGACATTTCACCAGTCATCCCCTCAATTTTTTCCCTAATAAACAAGGAACTAGAAAAAAAAACAATGAAAAAAACAGCTTAAAAAAAATATACCTGATAGATTCTTTAGTTCTTCTCTCCAAGCATCTATAGCCATGGTATGTTTCCCCCCAAGACTAAGATGTTCACCTATCAATAAAACAAACAAACTATCTCAAACCTAAATCTATGAATACAAAATTGACAACTTTCCATGCATTGTTAACCAGAGATATTTCTTGGGATTACAACATATTAACTTTCAAATAATCCAGATCTAAACCTTATCTATCTTAAACAAAAGTCTATACAAACCATAAATACCAACTCTAAATATATTTTACAATGACAAAACATGTTGACAATAAACATAAATGTATTGTTGTGGTTCACTGCACATGCCAAATGGGAAAAGACATAAAAAAAATTGTTCTGTGTTGTTTCCCATTTTTTCCATAATGTTATAGGGGGCAATTAACTGACTTTCAAAGGATTGTATAGCATATCATCTTTTACATAATATCATCTTATATCTATCATGTCTATAAATTTGGCATTTCACAATACTATAAATATTTTCTTGTTGCTTTAGTTTCAGAAAGTTATATCAATTTCAAAATAAGAACTTTCATCAATTATATTTTTCATAAATTGTACAGAATACTCAGTATTCGTTTATTTTCTTGGGTTGCTGACAAATGCCTGTTTGTGGGTTCTTTAATTAAAGTTTGTTTTTGCCTACAAAAACGATGTCTCCCCCCGTTTCCCAAAAAGTTCCAAGTTCAAAGGACCATAACTCCCACAAACATTTGAGAATCAAAATTTCCTGGTGATATGCACAACTACAGATGATGTTCTTCCTATATACCAAGTTTCATTGAATTCGGTTCAGTAGTTTCAGAGGAGTTGCGCTGACAAGATGATAAATGAGGATTTTCAGCAATTTTCTCAGTTCAAAGGGCCGTAACTCCTACAAAAATTTGAGGATCAAAATTTCCTGGTGATATGCACAACTACATATGGTGTCCTTCCTATATACCAAGTTTCGTTGAATTCAGTTCAGTAGTTTCAGAGGAGTTGCGCTGACAAGATGATAATTGAGGATTTTCAGCAATTTTCTAAGTTCAAAGGTCCGTAACTCCTACAAAAATTTGAGGATCAAAATTTCCTGGTAATATGCACAACTACATATGGTGTCCTTCCTATATACCAAGTTTTGTTGAATTCGGTTCAGTAGTTTCAGAGGAGTTGCGCTGACAAGATGATATTTGAGGATTTTCAGCAATTTCTAAGTTCAAAGGGCCATAACTCCCACAAAAATTTGAGGATCAAAATTTCCTGGTAAAATGCACAACTACATATGGTGTCCTTCCTATATACCAAGTTTCGTTGAATTCGGTTCAGTAGTTTCAGAGGAGTTGCGCTGACAAACTTTGTGACGGACGGACGGACGGACGGACGGACGGACGGACGGACACAACAAAAACAATATGTCTCCCCACAAAAGTGGGGGGGGAGACATTATTATATAATAGTTATAAAGTTTGCAGTATGCAAAGCAATCATTAATTTCTTTATATGGGGAACCAAATTTTGTGGATCAGCCACAACCACAAAAAAAACACATGAAAATTGATACGGCACACAATAAATGAAACCCTAGAATGTCAGTAGAGAAATTCCTTGTCCAAGTAGGTGTTGATTTGTCATACAAATTCTCACCAAAACAACTTATTGTGTAAAATAGCATACAAAACATACAACATGTGCATTTCCAAAATACAGTTGACCATTCTGAAGACTTGGTTGACAGATGTGCATGTCTCCCTTTTGAAGTGATACACACAAAAACCTTCACCATATCTGAACTAGTAATAAACAAAATAGAAACTTGATATGTTTTCTGCCTTGCTTTTTTCTTACAAATAATGAATATTTCCTCAATCAAATCAACACTTGTTGGCACAGGCCAAGTTTGATTTAGAAATTCTGAAATTAAAAAAACTTTTATGATTCAAAGATAGATATAGAGGAAAAATCAACAATGTAAAACACAAAACAATGTGGGAAACAAGTACATGTCATAAACCATGAAGTCCCACTTTCCAAAATGGAAAAGTAACTTCAACCTGAAGGTATATACCATAAAGTAGAATGGACCCAAACACTAAATGCCACTCTACTTTCGCAGGTAGGCATAAAAATAGAAATTTGGGAATTTATACTTATTGACTGGGTATGAGGGAAACAGGCAGATTATTTTCCCTGAGGTGCAACTATTATCTGAGGCAAAGGTGAAGGTAATAATTGTGTCCAATGGAAAATAGTCTATTTGTTTCCCCAATATCCAGTCAGTAAAAGTTTTATTATACCAAAATATACAGCAGACAAAACATTTAGCATGTAAACAGAAGTGTCACAACGTACAAAATCTAGAACTGGTGCCTATATAAAAAAATAAATTTTCAACCACTTTTAAAGGTAATAAAAAGTTGCATGGAAAAGAACTAATAAAAGTGTTGGATGGAAAACTCATGCAATTATACTTTTTATCGTTTTTATGTGGTAACATGAGTAAAATATATCAATCAAAATTAAACAATAAAATAAAATGGCTGAAGGTGAGGCTTAATGACAATCAGAGGGCAAACAGTCGTGGCCATGGGTAAAAGTTGGAAACGATTGACTTGTCTATAGTTCAATGCTAATAAAAAGAAATAAAAAGCTTCGCTGAGCGCAGCATGATACGACCGCAACTTGTCGAACCCTGTACGTTTTAGGCCCAATATGGATAGTCTATTGCTCTTGACACATGCAGCCTATGGTGGACTAACATAGGTTTTTGACACATGCTTCTCTGATGGACTTTCAGCCCAGGGGGTAAAAATATCAATTTTCAATTTTGTATTCTACTCTTGAAAAGAATTATGTTTGGGTAAAAAAATTAAAAACCAAACCAGAAAAAAAAATGATTAGGGCCTCTTAGGTAATGAGTGAACAAGGAATCCAATGAAAAAAAGATTTTGAAAATCGGACCACAAATATAAAAAGTTGATTTTAAGGGTGTGGCCTGTCTTTAGCCCCCTGTAGCAATGTAATGATGAAATACATATCAAAATCATTGACACATTTAGTAGACAGAATTTAATGATGAATTCGGTAAAAAAAGAATTTTCAAAATCGAATGATTAATAAACATTCTACAATAGTTTTGTCAATACACCCGTTTTAAGGCTTTTTGGCCCTTTTTTCTAAAAAGGTAGGGGCCACAAACCCCAAATACAAAATCAACATTCCTTTAGTGGATATAATCATCATATTAAAACTTCATAACAATTGGCAAGTCCCCTACAACTTAATTTTTGGTATAAAACTATTTGCCTCGACAAACTTTGAAAAATGGCGTTTTTGGCCCCTTTGACCCCTAATTTCTCAAAAACGGTAAAAGATATTGCAAATCTGATTGAAAAATGCAGGCAGGGATTTTCACAAGGATTCCAATGGAAAAAAATTTTGAAAATCGGACCACAAATAAAAAAGTCAATTTTTTGGGTGTGGCCCCTTTTTGACCCCAGTAGCAATGTAACAGTGCAATATATTTCAAAACCATTGACACATTTTGTTGACAGAATTAAATGATAAATTCAATAAAAAAAGAATTTTCAAAATCAAATGAATAAGAAAAATTCTACAACAGTTTTGTCAATACACCCGTTTTAGCCCTTTTTGACCCTTTTTTCTAAAATGGTAGGGGCCACAATCCCCAAATGCAATACCAACCTTCCTTTAGTGGTAACAAACATCATATCAAAATTTCATAACATTTGGTCAACATTTACTCAAGTTATCGCACGGAAACCAAAGTGTCCCCAGACGACGACGACAACAACGACGACGACGACATCGCCATAACATTATATGATCGCAAAAATTTTGCGGTCGTATAAAAATATTGAAAACATTGTCTATGCATCTATTCAAGAAAAACACTACTGGGGTATAGTAATAACAATTTTCATCTTTAACATGTAAATTTTGTTTCTTCTTTGTTGTTTTTGTGTATTGAATGTACCCTGTAATTTTGAAGTTTCCATTTCTACTTAAGAGATGTGAATGTCTCTTTTATACAATAATTTGGTAGCAGTACTATATTGAATAATCCATGTGACTTCAGGATAAACGTTTAAATTTCTAAAGAAACAAACAATTGTCACATGTATCTATATGTGAGAATTACTATACACAGTAAAATAAGCCTACGCATACCTAAGGAAACGTTTCTAACATGCAAACTGTTAAAATTTCAAAAGTTTTTAAAAAGGTGTTGGATTTTCCATATGTTAGAATATTAACACCTGCCACGGCTGTGTAGGACTCCAATTAAACAACAACAACAATAGGAAGAAAACTTTTGATAAAAAGCTGAAATTGACATGACAGTCTTTCACAAAACAGATGCAGCTTAAACAAGTTAAAGACAACTTTAAAGGTTACTTATAGTCCTTAGTCAAAAGCAAGATTAGAATACTCAATTCAATGTGTCCCCATTATAACAAGCTTAAATACCAATACTTCTACAAAAGTTGTTGAATTTAATAAAATGACAGTATAATATAAATGATCAACATGTTACAACAATTACTCCTTCCAAATATAAAACAAATTGTTCAAAGAGTTTCTTAGGGTTTGTGTTTTACAATATAGTTATGACAGACAAATAGACTGCCAGACAACTGAAGAATAAACCAGTTAAAAACATTATACACACAATATCTGTGCTGCATGTGGTATAAATAAAAATGTTAGGTTTTTCATAGTCATGTCAATTCAACTCCAAAGCCAGTAAATAACCTATATAGCGCTGCATGGGCGTAAAACACCAACTAGTTCACTCCTAAATTAAGCAATTCATATGAGGCTCAGGTTGTTCTATACAATCCTCATTTTGCTTGCCCTTTTCTAGAGTTTATTTTTCAACTAGACAATCCCCATTCTAAAAAGTGTCATTCTAAGATAATCTGAATGTTGACCTTTGTCAATGACTAAATGAATGTGATTTTACAGGTGTAACAGAAGGGATTGTCTATGTGTAAATAAACCTGAGAAAAGGCCAAAAATATAATTTTATAAAAACAACCTAAATCAGCAATATAAAGCTAAGTTGCCAAGGAATAATTCCTTCAGAAAAATCCAAGATATATGATAATAAAAACATTTTTCCTTTTTGACCCTTAAAATTGACAAAAGTTGTCTCAGTAAACAGAAAGTGTCTGACCTGGAAAGGGGAGGCAAAGTACGACTAATCATGTTATAGCTGTGTATCAAATTTGAAATTCATTCCTTCAGGAGAAGTTGAGAAATTTGTGAACAGATGAACAGATAGATTGAGGGACAAAGGTAATTGCAAAATAGATCCTTCTTTTTTTAAAAAATGAACAATTATACAGAACCTTGATAACTGTCCAAGTCAAAAATAGCTGGAGTTAAACAGGAGGCAGGTGATTGAATGACCTGACAATGAATCCCACATTATGGGACCCCATGCTGATGCTGCATACCAAATATCAAGAGGCTGTGATTAGTATTTGCTGAGAAAAATGTAACGAAATTTTTTAACTCACCCGCCCGCTGCTCAACATTCACCTTTTTATTATCTGATTTTCACTTTGTGAAATTTGGTTATATAACTGCAATAACATGAAAGGTCTCTTGCCAGATGATTTAACAATAGACAAGAAGTATGGCATACCCTGAGTGATTCTAGGTGATGGTTGCACTGGTATGCTACCATCGTTCTGTTTGATATTCTGTTCCACAGCAAACATCAGATTTACCAGCTGTTCTCTCTCCTTGCTGTTAGTTGGGTTCTGTTGAAGGTAGGTCTGATAATGACACAGGGATCTGTATAATAACTTCCAACTTCCACACAGTCTACAGAAAGATAAGGACAGATTTTGATGGTATAAAATAGAAGAAACACTAGTTGAAACAAAATTATTCCACACACATTTACTTCTAGTTGTCAAAGTAATGTAATCATGGCAATAGTTTGATGCGCAAAATACATATCATATCGAATATTATTATGACCAAATAATCTTGCTTCTTTTCACCTTAATATTGGTAAAATGGGTCAAGCAAGCTATTAACTTATGAGAATCCCTCTCCAAATTACAAGAGACAGGCTTTCACTTCTGATTCATTTAGAAGACAGCAATTGAATTTTAATAGACTTCTACAATTTCTTAAACATGTTTTTGGTATAGCCTTCCATGCATGTTGTTTATTATTAATCTGATTTAAGGAACATCAATGAAAACTAAGAGCAAGCTCTGTCTTTTGGGTTTGGGAATGGGTATAAAAAGCATACAAACCTTTTTCCTGGTTGCTGCATTTTTACATGCCTAGGAGAAACAACCCCAGACAGCTGTTCAACGGCAGAATAATCAACTTCATTGGTTCTTGGAGAACCATGTGACCTGGGTGAAAGGTTAGTCACCACAGCTGGTTGATAGGCATGCTTTTGATCTGATCTTTTCTCAAGTGGAAGACCTGAATAAATCTCATCACTATGGGTCCAGGTGTAGACCTTGTTCAACATATCCTCTGTAAATTTCAACAAAGCATAACATCCTGATAATGTTTTAAGTCTTGGGTCTGTCCGTTGTAACTCTGTGCTTGTGAGAACCAAATTGACAGTTTCATAGGCTAATTTCAAAGACACTGGCATCAGATGTTTGTTTATGATATCAAAGCGAAGAAGTTCAATGGCACGTTTGTATGTCGTGATGACACTGAACAGTCTTGGGTTCTGGGCAGCCACTGTGGTATTCCTGTGGTGAGAGAGTATACTATCAATGTCTCTACACTCAAGCAGAATGGTGAAAAGCTTGATGAAGTTATGTCCTACTTGTTTGGAAACTTTCTCCATGTCAGAATGCCATGATTCAGTGTAAGACAGGGAAAGTTTCCATGATGAAAACAGAGCACTCTCTGCCAACTCCATGTGTTTCAATAGCATCTCTGGTCTTGTTAGTCCTGTGAAATCTCCCGAGTCTAAGACTGAAATACCAACATCTGAAAATTCTATCTTGCCAGCTTCAACTCCTCCATACATATCATTGTCTTGGAAGCTTGTATCACTATCTTGATCCAGCTCATTATCATCTTCAAACTTAAAATTTCTCCTTTTACCCATGGACCTAGCAGATATATCCTCTGAAATTCAAAGTAAATTACATGCTATAGTCTAAAATGTTTTGTAAAAATATTGTTCCATTCTTCTTCGTTTTCAACAATTTTTGTTCTTACTTTTAAAGATATTTCATAATAAAGCATGATAAAGCTTTGTTTTAACTTTTTTTCTAAACCAAAAAAAAATAAAGATATTATTGTTTTTGTATTCTTAATAGTGATCAGATCACACAGCAAGCTTTTTTTAGTATCATTTTCATTCTCAATCTAGAGTAGATAGCCTCTTATGATTCTTGAATATATGAAACACATATCAGGTAGCAAAATTTATTACCTGGAACTTTTTTACATATTCTTTAACTATTTTTTTTCTAATTTATATGAAAATCCAATGATATAGAAAGGTATTTAAAAAAACAGACAATTTAAACAGTTCTTTTTACCTCTTTCTGATGGAAGCCTAAATGCATCTGTGAGGGTCACATCAAGGTTAGCCATTTCTGATATCTCCTTCAAATGTTTAGCAGATGTCAGAACAAATTTCTTCATCATTCTTATACAGGTGACGTCTGCTCGGAATTGTAACACTGTAACCATAAATCCATCAGAAAAAAGGATTATGGGAAGGTTTGGATGAGCAGAAATGGAAAATCTCTGAGAATGTGGATTTGTATAGGCTAAATCTAGGTCATCATGTCCTCTACAATAAAACAACACAAAATTTTTATATACCGTATTTTGCTGTGTATAGTGCGCATTTATGTACAATGCGCACCCCCTTTTGATGATGAAAATCTGGGGAAAAAACGAAGTTTTGTGTAAAATGCATGATCATTTTCTATGACAAAGAACCCTGAAAATTTGTCTCTTTTTTCAGGTAGAAAGACTACAGATGAAGATTTTTTAATGAAAATAAAATTGTTGTGTAATTATTTGTGAAAATAAAAATAAACTGTTATATTATTTGTGTATTTTATTATGACAGCAAGATCGTAAATCCCGGTAATGGTCCCCCTTTTCAATTAACAAACAACAAGTGCTAACCAAAGCTCACATCTTTTGATGAAAACAATAAAGGTGTCAAAACAGTGATGATCAACAAATTACTATTCAAACAATCCTGAAGTATTACAACTGAATGGCTTTGTTAATTGTCCAAGCCAGTTTGACAAAATATCGATGTTGTATGCAAATTAGCCTCAGTGTCAAAACAAATAATTACCAGTAAATCTAAATTATCTCCAGCTTGGGATGAGTATTTATTCACAAAACAATAAGAAAATGGTTATCTCTTTCTCAAGTTGCTCAAATTATTACATGAAAGAAAATACACGATCATGTAAACAAACCATTCTATTTTTAGAATTATTTAAATGAGGTTACTGAGGGGAATACACAATATTGATTGAGAAAGGAAACAAGTAAAGGGAGAATAAATAAATAAATAAAAATCATATTTTATTATTCTTATTTTGAATAAAGAAATTGGATAGAAGTATTTTTTTAAGAACACAAATATTAGATATCAAACTAAACATATCCAAAATGGCGGACGATATGAAAATGAAATTAATAAACAAACACATGAAGACACTTTAATTAAGTACCAGTCTTTCTAAAAATCATGCAGAGGGTGATTCATGGTAAAAAATAACACATGGTTTTGAACATGGTTTCTAATACAGAATGGTCACCTATTAACAAAAACAACAGCCATTTGTTTCTATGATGTTGGTCATAAGAGATAAAATTTACCTAGATTGTATTAAAAATATTGTAAACAAGGGAGATAACTCTTTTCTTGCTATGCATTTCATTATAATTCAAAACACTGATTTCTCCAATGACCAAGACCTTTGTGGAAAACAGACTCGATTTTCAACAATAACACTATATCTTGATTCAGAAAATGTAAAGAAACCCATGTGTTATTATTTACCATAAATCACCATTATCATAAACCCTGCATGATTCTTAGAAAGACAGATACTTAAGTATTTTATTAAGAGATACTAATAATGAACAGGATTCAATAGAAATCATGTGAGTTATGATTTTTGTGTTCAATCATGGATGAATCTTCTGTCCAAAGTCTGACAAACATCGATCTTTTGCCGTTGCAGATGTTCATGAAAATGTACGAAAATCTCATATAGGGATGTACTGTGCGCACCCCTATGTTAAATTCTGGAAATTATTGTAAAAAACTGCGCACTATACACGGCAAAATACGGTAGTCATTAAATATTAACAAACATTTAAAGTTTCTTTCATAGTTTTTGTAGGGTGTAAAAGCTAAACAATTCTTTTGATTAAATTTAAGCTGTGCCACCACATGGCCATGTGTATTTACTGAGTTGTTTAATTGTATGTATTTTTTCTACTTCTTCTTAGTTATTTTTTTTGTAACTTAGAAGGATTTTGAGGTTCTAATACCCCTTCAGTATTCTTTTGTTCTTTAACATTTTTTTTTGTATTTAAACTTTTGATTACCTCATGACAATAAGTGGATGTAAAGGTAGAAAATGTGAGGGTCCCATATCCATGGACTGTCCAACCACCTGTATAATGAGGGGTTCACCTAGTCTTGTGAGTACACATACACAACCATTGTTTATGGAGCAGGCTAAAAATAGACTGTCACATGTCCACTCCATATCAGACACCCAAAAGTCTCTGGAAATAAAAGATCAGAATATTCAATTTTGATTTGATTAAATATTTATATAAGTACATGTACATATACCCAGTGTAATTTTAAAGAAATGAACAAACAGTATTGTTGAATATCCATCTCAGAAAACATTTCTGTTGACAGTCCAATGAGAAAGCAAAACCACAGACAAATGGGTCGCAAAAACATGGGTTTCCTATTTAATGTATATTTGTTATAACTCCCCTTCACCAGAACAATTGTTCAAAATGAATGTATAATGAAAAAATCTACTTGGTTTCATACAAACCATTTGCTTTTTTTTTTTCCATTCTAATGCAAACTAACCTTATTGTGTTAAAGGATACTTTTATAACTATCATAAAAAATTATGCCAAATCTACCATGTATACTTGACCATCTGGTACATACCTTCCAGATTGAGAGTAGGGATCTCTGCATCCACAACCCTTCAGACTCACAGGAAGTACTGTATCACACAAGGGTGAAGCAAACAGGATACCAGTATGCAAAGGGTTCTTTTGATTGGCTGCTACAGCAATCACCTGACCATTATTTGCATATCTGGATACAAAGGCACCTTGGGTATAGACTGGTTTACAGCTTGGGTGGATGAGTTTCAAAGGATATTGGATAACAGTCCATTCTACATTTACTGGGGGCAGGCTGAAAAAGTAAAAAATATTTCATCCACCATTTTTTGAAAACATACATGTTATTTCATAACCTTACAACCATTTTATACTTTAATTTCTTTGTGTATATGTGTTTAGTACTTTGGTGGAAGATAACATTGAAATTTTTCTGATATAAAAAATAATTTAAATAAACATGTCAATTTTGAAAACTATGGATAAATAAAGAACTGACATCATAAAACAAAGCTGGTCATTTTGGTGTCTTTATTTAAAAAGAAAACTATTTACATACATCTACAGATACACTTCAAACGATAAACAAATCACTATAGTTAAAAGACAAATTTAACCATCACCAGTACAAAATTTGAATAGTTAGTTAGAATCTTAAAATGCAACTATCAGAACAGAAAAAAACATCTTAAACAAGTCTTAAACTTATAGTATACAAACATGCTATAAATAAGGTCTAGCATGTGTATCTACATGTAATATCACTGACTCACACCTAAAAAATGAATATACTACATGTATTTCAAATGTTTAATAAAGCATTTGTATTACACTTTTTTAGTCTTAATTTGCTTGTATAACTGTGCCCTTTGGAGGCAAACAATTGCAAAAAGATGTATAATTGTATCCTCTGAATACAAACATTCCTATCTTAACCTGCATTAAGCCTAGAATTTATATTAAAAGTTTGTGAGTTATGTTAGTTCTATCACTGCCCTAAAAGCCAAAGTGCTCATTATACAATAGTGCATATTATAATGTTAAACTTCTAACAAAGTCTGTTATTCAAACCTGATCATTTCGGTTTTCTCGCTATGTAATGTATTACCAGGGATAAAAACGCTGTCAAAATAACGGACAAAGCAAATATATATGGAAGGTTATAAAAGGCTAATACATTGACAGATAAAGCAGTGTTCTCCTCAGAATTTCAAGATTATAAGTTGTTTAATCAAAAATTAAAATAAAAGACTTTATCATTTTTTGACAATCAAATTATTATCCTATCAATTTACACATAACATTTAGGATCTCTCATCAAAAATTAACTTTTGCAAAATTTGAATAAAACAATTGTAAAGTAATGTTCTTCTTTATCGGTAATAAGCGGCTTTTTCCTTTGATCTCATCTGCCTGATATTTTTTAGTATCATGGACTGTCCGTGATACAAGAAAATATCAGGTGGGTGCACTTGATAACTGTGACGTCATTACCGATAAAAAGAATATTATATACTTTCCTTTTTGATACTATCTACATCTAGTCTCGTATCAGACTCGTCCTACCGGACTCGTCTGATACTCACCTAGATATAGATAGTATCAAAAAGGAAAGGACATAATATTCTATATTTATTTTTTTCCAGAACTACTAATCAATTGTAAAAAAGATTAAATAACTTAGCGTCATCATTTTCAAGTTCAAGGATCTGAGAATAACATTTCAAAAGACAGTTTGTTAGTTAACAGTACATGTAATAGCAACCTTATATATACCAGGCAGGTAAATACATGTATGTATGTCCATATACATGTAAAATGGATAATTGTTGATAAAAGGTAGTATAGGAAAAGGATTGTCAAATTCATGCTAGGTATGGGTTTCTCACAACAAAGAATCCTTTTAATAATTTCAGGTGTGTATACAAGTTTAGTTTAGTAATTTATTGGCATGGATTTAAAGGGTACATTGGAAGCATTATATTCACGTTTATATATAAATAGATAGTTAGGGTTACAAGCATTAGTTCAAATAAATAATTCTATTTGAAATCATATTATACATGTATAAAATTCAAAACATTTAGATATAAATAAGGCTACAGCAACTAGTTGGAACACATATTCTAACAATTGATTTTTACTAATCTAATAACTGCATATGTTTGTTGTTCTTTAAAGATATTACAATACTAAATTTATACCACTCTTAAATTTAAGTATTGACAACTGTAAATGCTAAATTTCTAAAATAAACAATTGAAATGACAACAACGTTCCAGACAATAAATTTTGTTATGCTTGACACGCATTTCATCTATTCAAGACTCATCAGAGGCCCAGCAGTGCTTTCCTTCATGTGTGTTACAAATTAAACTGACAACCAGGTTCCAGACAATGAATTTTGTTCACCTGATACATGGGTCCTCTATTCAAGACTCATCAGAGGTGCTCTACCAAAAATATTGAAAAAGCCCAACACCAGGCCTGGGGTAATGGTAATGTGTAATGTGTAATGTATTGTAATGCGGCCATATTCCATGTAATGATGATGTAATGTGTAATGTGCCATTTTTTGCATTACAAGTAATGGTAATGTAATGCATTACTTCTTTAAAAAGGGCTGTAATGACCATTACTTTTACATTACATTTGCATTACTTCAAAAAGTTGGAAGATTTTAGTATAATGAATTTTAGTCTAAGCTTTTTTCTTTAGTATCATGTTTTTGTGGACTGTTTGACCAAATGACCTAAAAGATTGACTGTATCCATAATTAATGTCCCATCAACACTATATAATGGAATGCTATATAATACAAACTATTGAAACACTCAAACTTGCATGCATAAGATAGCTTAGTCATGAGTCATCTTATTTCTTTACTTTCAATTTCATACAATGAAATACAAAATGAAACATTTTTTTAAATTTACCGTCGTTTATCCTCCTTGTTAAAACTTAACAGTACAGTAACAATACTGATTCCTTTCTCTTTGTTAAATACAAATGATATCTGACTGCAATATCCAAGATTCTACAAACATAAAACATCATATCCTGAAAAAGCTTGCATTTTCTTTCTTATCAAACATAATATATGACAATATATGTATCATGCAATTGTCAGCCTAGTTGGAGTATGACTCAGCTGCTTCTTTCCCAGGGAAAAGAAGGTCAACCAAGGGCTAATCCTGAGGGTAATGATTCTTAATTTCAATTTAAAATAACGGCTCATTCAAAAATCAGATAGGGTGATAACTGTTATGATAATGTGATGATAATTGTTATATTTTATCAAATATTAACATAATACATCAAAATGGACAAAAATTGAGACACATATGAAAAATTCTCACAAGAATAATGTAAAATGAAAAATCGTCTGTGTCAAACAGTAATAAAAAAGTTAGGAGTGCAAGGTTTTCAAAAATGTAACTTATCCTTCGACGATAATATTTGCTTTAAACTTATTGCTGTTTTCATAGAAATATGTTATTTTCTATTTTGACAACAAGCTTGATATTGTGTGACTTTATGACAAAGGCCAATACCTATATTTAGGATAGGTAATTCTGAACTCTTTATAATGCATTTACTATACAACTGATATAATTTACCTGATGATTAAAGAATATGCCCTCAACACAACATTCAGGGCAGTCATCGTGTCTTGGTATCCCAGCTTCTGCTGGCACAGTAACCAAGTTCCATGTTCCCCTGATTTCTGGTACCCTAGATTCCAGGATAGATTCTACTTGATCCCTGTTCCAGATGTAAATGTGAGTGGTGCTAAGTATTACAATGATGTGTTCACAGTCATCAGATGTGAAAATGGCAGTCTTACCTACAAAGAACAGATCTTAACAAACTGTCAAAAAACAAATTTAATTGCAACCAAATTAAAGATTAAATTTTCAAACTCTGTCTCATGCTCATTTTGTCTAGAAAACAGTTGAAAAGCTGAATGAACAAGAATATGAAGAGCTCATTATTAAATCTAAGAATATCACACAGGGCTCCAAATACAAAGCTAAAATTGGTCTTGTCTTATTTATGTTAGTTCAACTGGTTGTATTCTGTCCAACTATAGGGTTCATAATAGACAATAAAGAGATGTTGAATAAGTGTATGCGACACAATCAACATAAAGAAACGGAAATTTCAAAAATCACAATGGTAAACAACCAGCAGTCTTCAACATGACCAGAGGTCACTGATCACGTCTTGCATTGGCCCCAAGACTAAAAATACAAAAAGATTCAAACAAATCCCTAAATAATGAACAAAAGACCCATTTCTTGACATAGAACAAAAAACAGATTGATTTTGACAGAGTTGATGTTGGTTTTAAGTCATTGCTTTTCATTTTTAGGGACACTGGCACAAAAACTGCAACGTTAATAGCAATGACCACTTATCATTGTAAAAATGGCTGGCAGTTCTAGATAATGCCAGTTTTTATGGATATTGTATCATCTCATTTATACAACATTTTTGTTTAAACTGTGACAAATAACAAATATATAGGAAATAGTTTTTGTCTCGCCTGCGAAGCAGAGCGGGACATAGGTGTTACTTTACCGGCGGCGGCGGCGGCGACGGCGGCGGCGACGTTAACTTTTTGAAAAAGTTTTATGAGCACCTCCATATCTCAAGAACTATAAGTCCTAGGTTAATGAAACTTGGTATGCATATGCCCCAGTAGTAGCTTACCACAGTTGCATCCCCATCTTTTGACCTTGACCTTGATTTTCCGGTTGAGTGACTTTGACAATTTTCAATACATATAAAAGCAATGGAAAAGTTTTGCGAGCACCTCCATATCTCAAGAACTACAGGTCCTAGGTTGATGAAACTTGGTATGCATATGCCCCAGTACTAGCTTAGTACAGTTGCATCCCCATCTTTTGACCTTGACCTTGATTTTCCGGTTGAGTGACTTTGACAATTTTCAATACATATGATAGCAATGGAAAGTTTTGCGAGCACCTCCATATCTCAAGAACTATAGGTCCTAAGTTGATGAAACTTGGTATGCATATGCCCCAGTAGTAGCTTAGCACAATTACATCCCCATTTTTTGACCTTGACCTTGATTTTCCGGTTGAGTGACTTTGACAATTTTCAATACATATGATATTATTTTTATTGCATTTATTTGCAATGTTTGAGTTTTATAAACATCTTTTGATCTCAGAAACTGAAAATCCACATAAATTCAAAATATAGTGGAAGTAAGAAAGAATAATTGTTTATGATGGTGCCGGCAGGCGAGACATACTTTAGTGTTAACTCTTGTTTTATTAAAGTCTCAATTAATAATCTTACTTCATTTCATTCTATATATAGTACTAACCATGTATAAAGTCTTCTTTTGATATGATGGTTTCAAGTCCATGAATAGATTTCAGAATATCTTGATCTTTGTGCCAAACAAAAACTTCTCCACTTCGTAGTAGTCCGACAACATATCGACCTAAGGAAACAATCACTGTCATTTTTAAAATAAAACTCTTAAATTAACTAGATGGAGCCTTCCCCGGAAGGCATATGTCGCCTGCGTATCTATGTTTGTTTGCCAAACAGGAAGTAGTTAATTTTCAGGCATTAAATCGCCTTACACCTTATAGTACTATGCAATGAATATTTGGCATCTTGCATCTATGACCATTATATTCAAATTCAAATTAGTTTATTGGATAAAGCATAGTCAAATAATGAACAAACAATACAATATTGCGTAATCCAATACATTACATGAATACAAAATTAACATAGAAAATACATATTTTCAAAGTATAATGTAATATACACATGTATACTGTTATATAGCTATATAATATTAAACATTTTTATTTTTGGTAGTAATGTTTAAATGTGTATTTAAATACTAAATATCATATAAATTTGACTGAATAATTATTACTCAATAGACTGTTTCAAGAATTTATCTCTAACTGAAAAGGATTCTTGTAAAAATAAACAAATATTTTTGGTGTCCTGTATTGTGGTAGGATTTAAAAGGTTACTGGCAATTTTTAAAGGGGTATCATTTATGTCATTTAAATTTTTATTAAATAAAGTGAAAAATTTATCTCTTAGTTTATTATAAGTGGGACAATCTAATAAAAATGGAGTTCATCTTCTACTTTACTGCTGCATTGTTTACAAAATCTTTCTTCCACAGGAGTAATAGGTTTACTATATCTACCTGTTTCAATGGCTAAGCTATGTGCGCTTAGTGCGCTTATTTATAAAATGTTAAGTATTCGTCAAACAGGAAGTAGTTATTTTTCAGGCATTAAATCGCTTTACACCTTATAGCACTATGGGATGAAGCTACATACCAAATATCAAGAGGCTGTGGCATGTAGTTGCCTGGAAAACTGCGACAGAAGTTTTTGTGACGATGCAGGACGACGCAAGACGAAGGATAGTGCCAAAGTAACCCCTATATGTTGCTTCTGCATCATGTTGCAGGCGACATAATGACAATTACAATGTATAAAAAGAAAACATTTTTTGCAAATACATGTATTAGGTTTGGTTACATGTAACACCAGCATACTCACTTTGAGCAAGACTCAAGTGTCTTAAGGTGGAGAAGGACAGTGGTCATGTGACTTGCCCAAAATAAAATGAAATTTGAAAAATATTTTGAGATTTTTGTGTTTTTAGAATCTGTATACCTAGTTTAGACACATTTTATCAATAGGATTAAAATTTGTATTCCTCAAATAGTATAAATTCTCAGCTAAAGTATGGTCAAGGGAGGTAATTTGGCAAAAATCATGAAAAATCATCGTTTTTGGCTCCTATCTTTGCTTGTAAGTAAAAATCAAGGGAAGAAACCCCACTTTGAATTGATATAAGATGATGAATTATTGCAAGATCTATAAAATGTCAAAAAATGAGGGAAATCTATTGACAGGAAAAAAAGTAATGAAACATTTTTGTGTGTTTTTATGGCTTTTCCTATATAATTCATAGTAAAATATTGATTCTTTAACTTGATATAACTCGAAAAGTAAGGAAGAAACCCATGAATTTTGAATCAAATTATGAAAGAGTACATCATTTTGGACATTTATGCCAATTTTGAAGAAAATCTATTGACAAATTAATTTTGGACCTAAGTGCCACGCTCTACCTTAAAGATTTAAGCACAGATTATTAGACAGATTATTAGACAGTTAGCATTTCAAATAAAAGCACCGCAATATTTCGGAAAAGGATTAGAGATAAAAGTTTAAAGATTCTTGAATTAATATTTTTACTTACTTCACATCAAACTGTTTTCTATTTATGTTATAGCCCAATAAAAAACATTTAAATAACATCATTCAATAATAGTACTTGATATTTTGGCACAAATAATGCATAAAAGCTAATTTCAAAAACATGACTGTCTTTATAATCTTACTATTTTTGGTCTTGGTAATAATTTCAATATTTTCTAGAAGAGGAGATAATTTGTTGATTTTTCTCTTGGTGTTGCCAGAGGGCACATAAAGTACACTCAATCTGTGAGTCTGATTATCGAGCAATAACAAGCTTTCCTTTTCCTGCAAAAAAAATAACACAGATTTATCAAAATTAAGATATGGGTATGTTCTGTCCTTGTCATGCATTCTTTTATATCATGCAAAAACAATGTGCATTGATATCTAATTGTAAATATAATAATGTAAAATTTTTATCAATATTAATCTGTTATCTGAACTAATATGCATGGTCTATCCATTTAAAACTTAAAAATTAAAAAGTTAGAACTTTATACCAAGCTCTATTTAAAAACAATTGTCATGTAGTTTAACTAGATAAACCTCTTCGTAATAAATAAAAAATAATAAGATGTGGAATGAGTGTGCCTGACACAGCCCACAATCAACCCATAAAATGTGACCTCTTACTTACCTCTCCAACCCAAACAATTTTTGGCCATGGCTTCTTCCTTTTGATGTTCGTGGAGGCTAATACCTCTAATTCCAGTTTCATTTTGTGTCAAGATGGTGCATGATTCAAAGGAAAGCCTGCGTAGAAAAAAAAGTAAGTATCCATAATTTTCATTTTAATCACAATATAAGTATTAAAAATTTTCAACTTTTTGAAAATCTGCAACTCCATATATACTATTAATTCCAGACTCTACTGGCTACATATTCAAATGATCTACATGTTTAAGGCATATATCAAAATCGTTTCTACTGATAATTTTTTTTTCTAAATTATACATTGTAATTGCTGCTGAAATTTTATTTTGCAAACCATCATAGAACATAATATTATTCATAATAGAACTGTATGAAAAGTTTGTGAGGCAGAAGTAGTCATACCACAAGCATTTTCGGGTAGTTCGATTCACCGAAATCCCCGGTATTTACCAAAATCCCCTCATAACTCACCGAAATCCCATTGTTTTGTGGAATAATACCTTCAAAATCAATAATACCATCATCGATTTGCCTTATAAAGATAGTTTTATACAAAAATAATGTATTTTAAAGTTTGTATTCATTTTTATTGGTGTGCCGTATATATAGTCTATATCATTACAATCCAATATGGCGTCCTATACAGGTATTATCATAGTGCTAAAACTAGTATACAGACCCGATAGCAATTATGTTGTATACACATTTTAAACTAAAACATAAAACATTAAAATATAGAAATAATAGCAAATCTTTAATTATTAAAACTAAATTTTACTTACAAGATGAAAACATCTTTGCTGCATTACCACCATTCATTCATAAAATTTAAGAATTAGAAAGTTGATTTGCTAATATTAATATTATTTAAAAATATATATATATATCATTTATCAAATATATGATCAATTGCATGGGTGGTCATTATTGATAACTTTAATTATTTAAAGTTTATTAAGAAAAAATAAAATTGACTAAGATATCCTGCACAAGGCTCAGGCATATCTATAGCAGTCCGCGATTTCACAATTATTTCAAGTTTATAAGAAAAAAATAAAAACTTTTTAAAAAAATAAGTAATTGTTTATTTATGAAAATTTAAAAAGCACGCAATACGACCGTAGCAACTTGAAGTCCTCTTGAAGGTTGTTCTTCTCTCGTTGATACGCCTCCTCCTCTGACCAATCTTCCGTCCATGTGTTCGTGGTTTTCACAAAGCTTCTGAATCTTCGGACAAGACGCTGTCGTTCCTCATGTGTTTTGCTGGCCCATGCTGACTTCGATATAACAAAGTGTAAATGAGTATCGGCTACTCTATATTGTGCCATACTGACCAAACTACGCATCAATTCTTTATACTGAGTGCCCACCATGTCTTGCAGTATTTCCACCAAATCTAGGAGTTGCTATGACTTCCAATTAATTGCCCTTCTCATTGCATGATTAAGGTACTCGCAATTGCTATTATTAAATTCTATTTTTGAGGTTTTGTTGTGTCATATGATATAACATTTTTTTTAATTTAGTATATATTGTATTGTTGTATGCGGATCATTCCGTTTGTATTTTGTCCCGTTTCGAACGTTAGGCAAACCAAAATCTATCAATCAACCAGAGATGTCCAAAATCAGTTTTATTTAATCCCTGAATCAACCACGTGCATTTAATGAATTATTAGCAATTGGGATTTTATTTAGCGTTTTATTTCATGATAAAAGTAATAGCTTAATTTGTTTCTTTTCATAACTTTTATTTAACAAAACTTGAATATTTTACTTTTTTAATATACAAACTTGGTAATTATAACTGGAAACTGACATTCTTAAAAAAAAAAAAAAAAAAAAACAACTAATAAATCAAAATGAGAACAGCGTCTATAATTAATTGTGGAAATACTAATAATTGATTAAACATGCAATTTGCAAACGATCTGATTGTACGGTTTACAGCACGTGCTGTATAATCCGATCAACAGAAACGGGTGCCATAAATCGATCATCGCTGGGTATACGCGTGCCATTAATTAATCACAATCAATAGCTAACAGGTTTTATGTTATACGCATTCATTGACATTAAAGAATTATTATGATGATTAAAAATTTAATATTTTAAAAACTGATTGAAATCTAAGATTTACGGAGAAAAAAATTCATAAACACAAATTAAATTTAAATATCTGTTAAGCTAGTAAAGATTGTCATCAATATTTTTTTAATAATAATTGTTTGTTATATAAAATACAAAATAATATATTAAAAACAAAATAATTGATTATTATATATGACATTAAAAATGATGAGAGAAAAATATAAATATATATAAAAACATGATGAAAACATGTTTATATAACGGCATTTTATTTATTATCCCACCACCCCATTCTGTTACTAATATAACAGCGGTTCGCACCGGTCTGTTATACAAAAGTTCGGGGAAAACTAGCTTACTTTTTAAATGAAACAAAACACGAAATAAAGTTCGAAATGTTAATTATTCATAAAATACACATGGAATAATCCACATAAAACAATACAATATGTTTTAAAAGACGGGTTACCGTAACAATAATTTTGAATACAAGTTGAAAAACGTACGACGTCCGTACACTTAAACTGTTGGATTCCAACTACCCTAAAACATTAAAAACATCGATTACTTCGGAATTTTGACAATAAATTAATTAACATAGAAATAGCACTAAATAGACAAAAGAGGATTATAGACTTGGCTATGTTTGAACAAGACCGGATACAAAATAAGAATTACTTAAATATGTCTCAAACAATACTACCGGGTATAAGCGTTACCGCGGGAGAGTCGCTAAAACGTAGGGGAGAGTCGATTTGAACGTAGGGGAGAGTCGATATTTGACCTAGATCGGAGCACACCAGGTATGTAAACGATAAAATCATCTATTTTCATTGATCAAATGTTACAAATAAATATTGCACGGAAATGAGATGTGGAATACTGTACGCGACACAGCTCACATAACAAGTGGCAATTTAGAAAAAAAAAACACAATGGACAACCGCCAGCCGCCTTCAACGAGGCCAGTAGGCGCTGCTCGCGGTTCTGCAATTGGCCCATGGTCTTAATAAAATGCATACAATTCAAATCCATTACTGAAATAGTCATAGATAGACCCCCTTGCGACCTTTTACCATCAATTGGTCGTCGTCGGTTGTCGTCCGTTAACATTAAAAAAAATTCTTCATTGAAACTTCTGAACAGAATTTAATGAAACTTTGTATGATTGGGTCTTTGTTGCTGCACAAAAGTTGAGTTCTGATTTTAGATCCATCGAAAACACATGGCCACCGTTGCTAAAAATAGACTCGGAGAGTCAGACTACTGTTTTGGCTTGTTAAGATATAGAAATAATCTGATGCAACCAACCTTCTTCAGTTACATCAGATCTACAAAAGTCTCTCTTTGGTCGAAGATGTCAAATCACTTCTTATAAAGGTTAAGGCCTTTTAAAGGTAAAAAATAGCGGATTTTCATGTTTTTGCCCTACAGAACAAAATATATTGCAGATCGAGAAAAGCTGTCGCTTGCTTCAATCTTCAGTTCACTGAGCTCTACAAAAGTCTGCATTGGTTCGATCATGTCAGATATGACCACTAATAGGGTTAAGTTCAAGAAAGGCGTTTTTTATGGCTTTTTTTTTTGTCCTAGAGGAAAACCTGCTTAACCATTCATCTCATTTAGTTTTTCAAAAGTCCCTTATTAGGATAACAGCTCATTAAGCTTAAGGCCAGGTGATCGATTCAGGCCTCTTTTAGTCTCTTGTTCAGTAATGAGTAAATATAGTAATTGTTTGCCCAACATACGAAAGAAGGGGTTCATATATAGGGTCCTAAACTGCTTGTCCGTCCATCAGTCCCAAATCAGACTTATGGCCTTCTAGTCAAAACTGTTTTCAAAGTAAGAACTATGAGATCATCATAAAACTTTATACATGAATTGTATGCATCATGATAGTATGAACTCCATAAATTATTCTCTACCTATGTAGTGAATCATGCCAGTTTATCCTGTCTGTCTTTCGAGGTTTCCATATAATAATCTTTTATGTGTTCGAAAAAAAATATTTGGTCATACTTTGCACAGTTGTAATTGTACAAAATGATATAAAATTATTTCAATTTCGAGCAGAATTTGAATTATATAGATTTTTCTAGTTGTTCTGCTTGAGTTAAAGGCAGGGAGAGCGGAAACTTTTATATGAACACGAACAGCTAAAAATTCAACAATAAGCAAAAAGGCCAATATATGTGTTATTTCTTGTGTTGGAAAAATACGGTAGACGACAGACTAAAATGAGACTGCTGTCTACCCATTTCTTCTATTCTAAAAGTCTAGAACATGTTAATGTTTTGAACTGTCCTCAGTTTGCCATTTCTCTGCAAATCTATGTATCCACAAACGAAAATTTAAGAAGCAAAAAAAAAAAAGAAGTTATACATATAAAACATTCATTTCATGCATCAATTACACAAATATTATGGAAGTTTAATCAGTCACTTAAAATGGAACACCAAATAACAACCATTAAGTAAAGTCCTTTCCACTTTATGATGTCCACCATCCACATCACTATAATTCAGTCCTTATACAGAATACAGTGACCACCATACAACTGTTGGGAAATCCGACCGTAACAGAAGACGGAAAGTTTTTAAGCTCCTTATGTACTAGTGATTGTAATTTACCAAATTCCATTTCACCGTCACCTAAGGGCCGTCACATATATGTATAAGCTGAAATAAAATAAAATAAAAACAGGTTAAACTTTGTTTAACGAATTAACAAACAAAAGTCTAACGGATGCACAGATAGATGAATTCTCAACTGAGAGGTGAACAGGGAAAATCGCAATCTCCGCCCGGAATCGGATAAGAAAGTAGGAGAAGCTTATAAATCAATGTCCGTCTATCTGCTTCTGGGGATAGGGATCAAAGAGGGCGTTATATATTGCATGAGGGACTAGGTGCCGAAAAATTGAGCGAGGGGCTGGAAGTGGTGTGAGCCTTTGCTATTAGACCTACATATATGTTGTTAACATTGATAATGCATGTATTTTAACATCTGACAACACGTACAGTAAAACCGTAACATAATCCTATGATACTTTTTTCAAGCTTTTGCAACGTTTGTTGTAAAAAGATGATTGAAAGCAAAAAATGCAACTCTCTTCTATGTTCACAACAATCCAAATCGACTCTCCCCTACGTTCAAGACAAATCGAATGGACTCTCCCCTACGGCACTTACGTTGTTGTTGAAAAATTAACGAATAAAATTTTATTATGACTTTGTAAAGGGTAACGGGGAAGTATCTCTTCTAGATATCAATCTTGTGCATGTACCGAGTGCATGCGATTGTCATATAATGTATTTATTGAGGAGAAAATCAGATTTTAAGATGCGATGTCACCAAATTTACACTGACCGTCCGGAAAAATTCGAGGTGTTTGGTATGAAATGTAAGGTTCTGGGAGGCAATTTTAGCGTGTACACATTCTTAAATAATTCTAATGTTCCGTGCAATATTTATTTGTAACATTTGATCAATGAAAATAGATGATTTTATCGTTTACATACCTGGTGTGCTCTGATCTAGGTCAAATATCGACTCTCCCCTACGTTCAAAGCGACTCTCCCCTACGTTTTAGCGACTCTCCCGCGGTAACGCTTATACCCGGTGAATACAAAAGCAGCTGACGGATTAAATACAAGATAAAGTGACAATTTCAATCAATAAGAATATTTTAAGATAATCCTCAAATAGAGTTTTCACACAATCCTATGGGAAAATAATTGATCAATTTAAAGGTCCAAATATTTTACTGAATATTTATATAAGTCTTAAATCTAGAGATTCCACTGTCCAACAATGTCAAAAAAACATGAAACTTAGTTATCGCATTTTTCCGCTGTCACACTAAACACATCTGGAAAACCATGAACGTTTTAGTACTTGGACACTGTAGTGTTTGGGGTTGATGGCCTGATTTAACTCCCTATAAACAACATGTTAACTAGACTACATATTTACTAAAACTAATGACTCAGATACAGAGGTACAGATTACAATGCTATAGTCACGTGATATATACAGAGAATGCAGATACTACAATCCCTCCTTCTTTTAGATTAAGAACCCAAATAAAATAATTCAAATTTAAACTTGTCAAAATTAAATTCACTATTAATCATTTGAAAATTAAAGTCTATTGAAAGAAAATTTAGGTTTTTTTTTTAACAAATACTAACACTACGAATCTACTAAATGACTACGGATATATTATTGTCCATTATAAAAAATCATTATTCTTTATTTACTTCATAACAAAATCGTCATATTTAGCTGGTAATCTAATGCTACGTTTCGGTCTATCTTGTATCTGAACGGCTGTGTCATTGTCTAGATTGTCACTATGTTTAACATCAGTGTCATCAGTGTTGTAAGTTTCGTCTACAGATTTCTCGTTTAACTTCTTAACATGTGACGAGTTTCTTTTCATAACTACACCGTCATTTGATTGAATAACGACACTGTTACCATTTTTCTCCACAAGATCATACGGTGTTTTCTCGAAAGTTGTTGAAAACTTATTTTCCTTCTTTTGCTTTAGAAGTACACGATCTCCCGGTTTCAAGTCACTCGGTTTAGCATGTCTTATATTGTCACCATACTGCTTTCCCTTCTCCTTTCGCTCAGAGTCTACGTCACGGTATTGTCCATCTTCAACATTTAAGTGTTGTAAATCCGGTATTTTGGTTCGAAGTTTTCTGCGAAATAACAACTCGGACGGCGCTATTCCCGTAGTACTATGAGGGGTGTTTCGGTAAGTCACTAGATACGTTTCGACTTCTTGCTTCCAATTCTTGCCCTCAGCATGTGCAATCCTAATTCTTTTCATTAACGATCGATTTTGTCTCTCTACTTCGCCGTTCGCTTGCGGCCACAAAGGTGTATTTCTGCGATGTTCTATTCCATTTTCAGTAAGAAAGTTTTCGAAAGTGTCACTGACGAATTGTCTGCCGTTGTCGGTTCGCATCGATAACGGTAATCCATGAATGGAAAATATTTGTCGACATTTCTCGATAACTTTATCGGACGTAATCGTTTTCATTGTTCGAACCTCATAGTACCTACTAAAATAGTCAACTACAACTAGAATGTAATTTCCATCCGGAAGCGGACCTAATAAATCTGCTGCAACATCTTGCCACGGTCCCGACGGTAACGGAGTTCTCTCCATAGGTTCTGGCGGTGAACCCTGACTAACAATTTGGCATCCATGACAAGTCTTACAAAACTGTTCAACATCACGGTCTATTCCGGGCCACCATACGGAACAACGTACACGCGATTTCATGCTTACGATTCCCGGATGTCCTTCGTGCGCTACACTAAGTATACGATCGCGATACTCTCTCGGAACAACTATTCTCGTCCCTCGCAATAGAAGTTTTCCCACGATACTTAGCTCATGTTTAACTGGTAGATAAGTCTTTTTCTCGAGTTTGTACCATTGGCCCGTCTTTAAACAATGGCGTACGTGCGAAAGTTCATCATCAGCTTCTGACGCACGCTCAAGTTCGCGCGTTGTTATCGCGTTCGGTGTAGCTTCCTTCGCGACGAATTTAATATAGTCCTCAGTGTTGTCACTTTTACTCGTTTTCGGCTCGGTTATCGTTAATCTTGAGAGTGAATCCGCTATGTTCGTAGAGCCTGGACTATATCGCACGGTGAACGTATAAGGTTGTAGCCTTAATACCCAGCGCTCAATTCTAGCCGACGGTTTTGACCTTTTCGAGTAAATGAACTCCAACGGCTTATGATCGGTCACTAGTTCGAAATTAACGCCATATATATACATATGAAAACGTTCGCATGCCCAAACGATTCCTAACGCTTCCTTCTCGGTGGTTGAGTACCGTCTCTCAACATCGGTCAAGCTTCTAGACGCATAACTTATTACTTTTCGAGTTCCACTTTTCGTTTCTTGGACAAGTACGGCGCCTAGTCCCACCGGGCTCGCGTCTGTTATCAAGATCGTTTGAGCGTTCTTATCAAAATATCCCAACGTTTCGGCTTTAGATAGTCTCTGCTTTAACGCATTGAACGACTTTTCCTGTTCCGGTCCCCACTCGAACGGAACGCTCTTTTTCGTTAGACGCCTTAACGGCTCCGAAACGGTTGCTAAGTCCTCGATATATCGACCACTAAAATTAACTAGTCCTAAGAAGCTACGTACTTCTGTCGCGGTTTCCGGTTGTCTCGCTTCTACAACTGCTTTGACTTTCGTTTCTGCGGCACCGATTCCTTTTGCCGATAGAACATGACCCATAAATGTCAGCTGCGACATATTGAACTGGCACTTGTCCCTATTTAAAGTTAATCCCTTTTCTTGAAGCGTTTTGAGCACATTTCCTAACCTCGCGTCATGTTCGGCCTCGGTCGCCCCGTAAACTATAATGTCATCATGTATGTTGTGAACACCGTCGCATCCGCGTAAGGCTTGTTGCATCACCCGCTGATACATCTCAGTCGCGCAGCTTACTCCGAATAGAAGACGCTTATATCGGTATAATCCACGATGAGTTACGAAAGTTGTGACGTATCTCGTATTTTCGCTTAACTCGATTTGATGGTAGGCCCATTTAATGTCTAACTTGCTAAACACGGTACTCTGGTTTAGATCTTGAAGCACTTCTTCTATCGTTGGTATTGGATGGCGTTCGCGCACGATACAAGCGTTCGCGCATCTCATGTCGATACATAAGCGAATGTCCTTATCTCCTTTCGGGACTACTACAACGGGCGAAATCCACGGTGTGGGACCTTCGACACGTTCAATAATATCAAAATTTTCTAGCTCATCTAACTTCTTGTCGAGTTTTTCTCTTAGACTAAACGGCACGCGGCGCGGTTGTTGAGCTATCGGCTTCACGCTTTTGTCGATCGGTAATTCAAGTTGGAAATTTTTGAGTTTGCCAAAACCTTCAAATAAACTCGGAAACTTATCCGGCACTCGGCTTCCGCTTACGGTATTAACGTTAGGGCCAACTTTTAAAACTCTTAGTTTAATTGCAGTTCGTTTGCTGAGCAACGCTTCGCCTTTCCCATCGAATACACAAAATTCTTCTTGCATAACACAGGCATCGCCGATTACAACATCTGCTTTAAAGCAACCTATCAACTGTAACGGTGTCTGACTTCCATACACATAAAGTTTTCTGTCAGTTTTGTATGATTCACATTTAATGTGTTTTCCTTTCAATTTGACCCACATGTCCTTGTCAATTAAGTTTGCACTGGAACCTGAGTCTATCAACATTTTAATGTCAATTCCTCCAACGTTTACATTGACCTTTTCACCTTCTAAATAGTTTTGAATGGTAAAAGCATATTCATCATCGCTATCAGTATCAGCTGATTCTTTCACTTGGTTTACACGAGATTTATGTTGTTTTTGTCTCCTGTGTGAGGGTGTGGATGAGTACTTCTGTTTCGTTTTACAGCATTTTTCAAAATGTCCGATGTTCTGACATTTATTGCAACGTTTTGTTTTTGCTGGACACTGGGGATCTCTTCCGTAATGCCCTTCTCTTCCACATCTAAAACATGCATTGCGATTGTGCGAGTTTGGAGTCTTTGCATGCCTACTCACAGCTTTTGGTTCCGTTACTCTATTTATTTCTCGTTGGGAGCCCTCAATAGATCTTGCTTGAGCGTCAGCTGTTTCATGCGCACGGCCTACTTCTAAAACATTTTGCAGAGTTAATGTTTGTCCCTTTTCTAACAGTTTTCTACGTAATTTATTTGACTTACATTTTTCAATCACTTGGTCCCGAATCGAATTGTTAACATTTTCGAACTCACAGTTTACGGCTTTCTGTTTTAATCGAGTCACATATTGTTCGATTGTCTCATTTTCACTTTGTTCCATCTTTCGGAAAACATATCTCTCGTATGCTGAACTAACTTGCGGTTCAAAGTATTTGTCCAATGCATTTACTGCTTTTTCAAAGTCATTGTCTCCCTGTCCTTCTTCTAACGTAAAGAAAATATCCTGAACGTTCATCCCGGCACAATGAAGCATCAGAGATTTCTTTTGCTTGGCGTCCTTTACTCCCTTTCCTTCTGCAAATAATTGGAATGCACGTTTCCAACGTTTCCATCTTGACGCTATGCTAGCATTGTCACCTTCACAGTCAAATTGTGGTATTCCTCCTAAATCCGAATTTAATGCAGTTGCCATTTTGCCGAATTAAATCCAATTTAAATCAAATTAAATCAATTATTGATCCTCGTCGCCAATTTGTAGTGTTTGGGGTTGATGGCCTGATTTAACTCCCTATAAACAACATGTTAACTAGACTACATATTTACTAAAACTAATGACTCAGATACAGAGGTACAGATTACAATGCTATAGTCACGTGATATATACAGAGAATGCAGATACTACAGACACAGCTTTGTTGAACTCCTCCGTAAACGACTTGAAGACCCAAGAAAACCACACCAATGGATAGACCCTACTAACTGACATGCCCAATGACAAGTTAATGTACATGTACACTTGAAATCACGGTTTCAGCGGCGGGTACGTAACCACACTTACCAAGTAGATCAGATCCGGACTATTGGTTCACTACAAGCCAAGGATAGTAATTCTACTAATTGGTGGAAATGATTGCAGCGTAAACTTATTTGAGGAAAAACAATTCACCAAAGATGTTAAAGATCTAGTTATCGAATGCACTACCAGAGGAGCAGCTGTTTTGTTAATGGCAGTTCTCCAACGCTCCCGAGTTAGTCATGTACACCAGCTGAAAATGAAGAAAGAAGAACCATTGCTAACAAAGTTTTCCTGAACGTGGCTAAAGAACACAAAGCAGTTGGCTACTTCAAACCTATCAAAATCTATCATAGGGAATGTGAAGCTACAGATAAAGTGCATTTCAACGATCTAGGATATTCAGCAATGCTCCAATCACTAAGAAAAAGGTGTAAGTTGGTTTGTGAACTATTTGTCCAGATTGCAATTGTACTTTATTTACATATTATTTTACATTGTGTAAATACGTTACTCTTGTTTATTATTATTATTAATATTATTTAAGAAAAGAAATAAAATTTATTTTAATTGCTAGTTATTGATTCATGAGATTTTATGATGAAATAAAATAAAATTGATACCATGTGGTTAAATCCAAATGACAATCATGGAAATCTATATATACTTATTCTTTTTATATTGAAAAAAAAAAACAAACAAAAAACTATTTTTTAATACTTTCTCGGAATATCGATACTCATTTTAGCAAGACCATCACCTGTATACATGTAGGACGCCATATTGGATTTCAATGAATTTTACACATCACACAAATTTGTATACAGACTTCAAAATACTTTCTTTCTCATTAAAAACTATTGTTTTTAATCAAATCGATGCTGATATACTCGATTTTGAGGGTATTATTCCACAAAACCAAGGATTTCGGTATTTTCTGAGGGGATTTCGATGTTTTCTAAGGGGATTTCGGTAAATACCGGGATTTCGGTGAATCGAACTACCGAGCATTTTCAAATCTAAAAAGGGCACTTTCCACCTATGGCTATGCTAGGAAAATGCTATCTTTTTTGTATGACATGTCACAACTTTGTTAAGTCTTGAGAGTATGCCATTCTTTAATAAATATCATATTCAGGGGACATTTATAACATAAACTATCAGATGGTGCAAAGGTTCATGTTAAGTAAAAATTATCTAAAAACTTGTGCTGTTGTGTGCTTCACAACGGGTTTTTTAATGACGAAATTTATCATATGACCATTGCTAATTAGTGATTCATTTGTAGTGTACGAATTGTACCTAAAACAATGCTATTCTTATAAGAGATTGAATAAGAAAACTCAATATTTCATACACTTTGATCTTGTCAGTGCTTGTTCGGAATCTCCGCTGTAAACAAAGTGGAGATAACTCTGTATTTACCTAAAACCCGTGTGAAACATACCGACCAGTAGCCGAATATCCGTAACACTTAAATTAAGACGAAAAAGAAATATTTCTACATATTAAAAAAACATATTTATGCTTTACTTATCTTTTTTAAAATAATCAAATCCATTTGTGTCAAATTAATTATTACATTTTCTCAATGTTTCTATACCAAGTGGGAGAACGAATGCACATTTTTCGGGGAAATGGCGGGAAACTTTTCCTGCACGTTTCTCCCTCCGGGGTGTGTAACTATTTTTCAATAATATCATAGAAGTGTATTTGATATACAGGTCTATGATAAAATCAGATAAAATTCAAACAGAAATTAATTTATATCTGATAATGTGGTGATCGAAAGTTTTTGTCGCCCTTTTGCTGTCCGTGAAGTCTGTTAACTCATTGTTATTTAATTAAAATTACAAACGGATCCTCAAAAGTAATCATAGACTTGTATATTCTTATACAAGTCAATGCTTTGATATACAATAACAGATGCCCCTCTCCCTATGATTCCTTGTAATTCCATGTAGATTTAGGAAAAACTGGTCTGGAAACACGCCTCCTTTTCACCCTTACTGGACTGAATGTGTCCTCCTTTTCGAAATCGGCTACGCCTAGTGTTCATGAAATAATCATTTTCAATCTGTGGAAGCAATGAATATGTTTTCAACAAAATAAAGCAAATAAGTACAATATTACAGAACGGCGTCCTGTTCGAATATACCAAAGATTCGTGCAAGATGTAAAATGCGACTGTCAAGAATGCGTTTTGATTATATCAGAGAGAATTTTAACTTACGGTTCATCAGACTCACAGCCATAGGAATCACAGTCTTTTTAACTTTTCAACTCTTGTGGCTGAAAAAATGATATATGTAATGCAACGTTCAAAAATAAGTAAATAAAAAATATTAATTCTGAAAAAAAATCTTTTTTTGTCATCTTGTTTATAAGTTCGAGGAGGCTGGTTCATATTATTAACTTCAAGTGTCCTTATCAAGAAGCACAAGACATGCATTTTATATCAATTGTTTGAAACGAGGATGAAAATAGCAAATAGAAAATGTAACTTTTTGATAAGCATGTATCACAGTGACAGAACACAGAAAGTTGGTATAATTTAGTAAAATACCGTACTAATTTTATTAATCAGTAATTTGTCAAAATAATTATCTCGTCATTTACCTGATATTATTACTTAAAATTTGATATGATTGGCTTTATGGCTCTATTATATGGTTTTAATTTTGTTTTGACACAATCAAAATTCAAAGTTTATCTTACAAATATACTTTGACAGTTTTACTTCACTGTTAATTAGAGTGTCATTAATTTGTCAGAAGGTGATATTCAAGGCAGGTGGAAAAAATACCTGTACACTGTGACGTGATTACCGTCAACATCTGAATAACCAATAATACTTGAGTATTTCTCAGCAGGGACTATTTTTAACAACTCCACGTGGTTTTAAAATCAAGAAAAATATTCAGTTTGGACCATATAGCAATTAAGTTTCTGGATAAAACAAAACAAATTATATTAGATATTGGATATCACTAAATACAATGAAGGGACTAATGTAAGTTGTTTACAAATTGATATTAGAAATTGACAGAATTTTATTTTATTTTTATTTATTTATTTTATTTATTAAATTAGTATCATAGTTAAATTGTGGCAATACCTCGATCTGTTGTACACTGTAAAAACATTAAAGAATGAAATATGAAGTAAATATATTTTATACTTAAAGAAAAGGTAAAATTACATAAATGCATTTTAGAAAATCTTTCACTTTTCTATTTCAGATTGACATTTTTATTGTTGGATACAATTTGTTATGGATTTCCAGGTAAGAAAGATTTTGTTCTATACTTTTTCCTCTTCATAACTTTTTAAAATTGAAAAATAAAAACATGAAGGTTCTTTTTGTTAAACGTTTACTTAACTTTCATTTTATATTAATAACCCAACATGACATCATGCAATAAAGGCATTGTCTTAAAAATATCAAACTGCATATCTATATTGATTTTGGAAAAAAATATACACAAGAAAAATGCATATTCTGGCACATATTCCATATTCTTTCATTTTTAAAATATGACGTACAGAATGTACGTATATTTAGTTTTATTTCATATTAAAAATTGAATTATAAATCTCAACAAGTTCAATAGTTGTTTTATACTGGAGATTCAAACAATAAAAAGAATTAGGGGCCATTGTCGTACCCTATCTCGTTTTCTCGTTATAGGATTAACTTTATTGTCAAGGGCATTATCCTTTTATTCACATTAATCTCCAAGTGACCAAATTTAAATAAAAACTCTAATGTAGAACAAATCATTTTATAATCTTTATTACCTATGAACAAATCCCCTTTTATCGCCATACAAACATGGTGATAGAAAGAAAATTTTAGTGAAAACAGAGATTTTTAAGGTGTTGTTTGATGTAGAAGAGAGCACACTCCTTGATAAGGTGATAATGTACCTCAAATTCATCGCTTGATACGAATGTTTGGCCATATTGTCCGGACTTTTGGAAATTAGCGTGTCTGGGTTAAAAATTTATAACCAAACTTACTGATATCGACGGGTCCGTAGCGGATTTTGCTGATAATAGCGAGAGGAAATAGCTAGTTCTCGAGATGAATGCGTTCATTTATGAACTAATAAATTACAGTATATACCTTTTCAGACTCTTATGAGACTTATTAGTCATGTGTTTTGTGGACCACAAAAATAGAATAAGATACATGTGTCTGTTGCTGATTTAATTTTTTCTTTGAAACAAGCATGGCAATTGATTTATCTGATCTCTAGAATATGAACTATTTCGTATATAAGAGACTACTGGAGGATATCCTTATTTTTGAGTTTTGTCACTTATGCTTATGACTTTATCTTGTTTGACATTAAGTTGTGTTTATAACAAATCTGGCGATGATCATCATTAATTCGTAGATATACAAACAAACAGATAAGGAATCATCCAAAATAACGCTTCTATATCTACGCTACTTGACACCTACTTCTCAAAATTTCCCAGTTAGCGCAAACCTATCTTTTGCATGATATACACCGTAACCCATTCTTAAACGGGATTTTCATCCTTGTGTTCAATAACGACGTTGACATCTGTAATGTATTAATGCAATACAAGTCCAAATTTGGAATAAGAGTAAACATGACAATTTACACACAGACAACCTACACATTATAAACTATAATTATAAAAAAAAACATAATGCACCATCTCGCAACATTTGGGACGGGTGGACGAACGGAAGAACGGACTGACGGATGGACAAACTGTCCCGAACACCACATGCCCCCTGCTTTCCTAGATGGGACACAACACCTTTGTTATAAACAATTATTTCGAGAATCTTAATTTTGTATTTTATCTGTTTTAGAGACCAATGCAGTAAATGTACCACAGAAGACAATAAAGAAACCACAGAAAACCAACTGCTGTCAGAACAATGGAATCTGTATCCTAGGAACTTTCTGTAAATGTAAAAAGTAAGACAAGTTCTCTGCTTCGTCGGTGTGACCGACCGTGTGCAGCATCTATTCCCTTTAATTTATATTTCGGTGCTTGGAAAAAAATATTGTTGTTTTTTTATTCTCGTGAAGATAAAGAGAAAAGTTTATAGTTAATACGATATATTTTAAAATTTATGTTCTATTTTGTTAAAAGATGATAAATATTTTGTTTTTATTAACACATACATGAATATACAGTTTGGAATTTATATTTGCCACTCCATTGTCTGCATTTTTTCAAAAATGTGTTAAAGTTGGTCCATGCCTGTATATAATTATGTTTTAAGTTTGAATTCATGGGAAATAAGCAATTTATGTAAAGAAAAGACAAACAAAAAACGTAAAAGAAAGTATATTAAGCATCAGTCTATATAACAAACTAAGGAACTATTTAACATTTTCAGGCATTTCTACGGAAGACACTGTGAGCACCGTATTGAGTTCAAGTCCTGTGGTACTATTGCCCATGGTGCATGGTTTAAATCAGAATGCAACTTGTGTAAATGTTTTGATGGTCAGATCTCATGTATTCCGAGGATCTATCCAGGCTGTGGTAAGTCCTTTCAATACTGTAAATGATAAGGTGTGAAATATGTGTACGTGAAATAAACGCAAAGTATAAATCTGCAACGGAAAACAGCAACCGACAATCTCAAATGTAGACCAATGGTTTCTTTAGCAGCTGCGTGTTTATCGTCTTTTAGTTCGCCTTAGACAAAATTATAATGCAAAGTTTAAGAACAAATAAAATTACCAAAGAAACTCCTTTTGGTCACATTTAGGCAAGTTGAAAACAAGATTTCGTTAATTTGCGTGAACGGTGATGCGGGAACTCGAATCCGTATTGAAAGATATAGTATTGCATAGGAATAGAATACAGCGGACAAATAGCGCTACACTCTTTTCGTTGGATTTTTATTTTCAATTTTTCATGCCCATATAGTGTTCCGAGTCCGTTCGTCCGTCAATCCCAACTGTAGTGAGATGAGGCATTGTCTTTTGGACATATTCTTACTTTTTTTTAATTCCAAGAAACTTAACAGCACAGCAAAATTTTCGATCTTCTATTTCCTTCATTTTGTTATGTAAGATAAAAATAAACTATAATTTTTGCAAGTTTTCCTTTATTCATTTATATAAATATTAAGAATTCAAAAACAAAAACAAAACAACACATATTGTAATACATTTATTTTATATATATAATTGCAGAATATGACAGTCCGTTTTTGGACAAAGAAGCAACCACAAAAGACCCACTAATGGCTACGAACATACAAATAATCAGCAATGACAGAGATTTTCAAGACGTCAAGCATTTGGACGAGTTCAATTTAGAAGACTTCTACTACGATGATGTGGAAAACACCTCTAGCCGAGCAATGACGAATGTATATGTAAACTTTATGATCATTTTGATTGTCGTTTTTGTCATTATATGACGAGAACATAGAATCCTGAACTGAAAGGATTAACAAAACCAAAGCTCGTGTATACACCGACGTGAGCAATGTCTAATCATCCACTACTCTTTAAGCACACCGAGCTAGATGTAGTGTACGGCTTCGGTTGGCCTATCAATACCTGACTGGATTAAAGGTTCGTTTTTACCAGAACTTAACGAGAAAGGGGTAATGACATCAACCTTAAAACCTACTTTTAGTTTGAAGCAGCTGTAAGCATATTTGAAGAAGCGTCAGGTTTATGCTTAATACCATTGCATTTTTAGCGCAAATTATGCGTGCGTAAAGTCCGCTTCGGGCATTTGGTTAGTCATATAGGTTGAGAAGGAAGCGCAAAGACTAATAATCAAAAAGATGGGATAAAGCAAACTTCGGATGCCTGAATAAAAGAACTAGGGAACGACTTTTTTTCAAATAAGAATGATTGTATGTTTCTCTATAATGTATGATGTATATTTCAATGTTTCCTATAGTTTGTAGTAAAATAAAGCGAAGATTAATAAAGTTTAATCAACTGTATTGTAAATCTTTATTATGTTAAAAAAACGTTCTTTGAATAAAAACTTTTCGGATATGATCCAAAAGTTATCCAAACAGTGGTTCCACAAATACTAAGATACTGCCCATCGAGGACGGAAGGGGGAGTTTGACGAAAATCTACACAAAAAAATTCTGCAGGAACCCCCTTAACACCTTTCCTTTTGAATCCGCCATGGTACATTAAAACATCTTCAATGCGAACAAAATAAACATAAGCATTAGGATCTATCATCTTAGTTTGCATTTAGCCTGTCTTGATTTTTTTACTATTTTTAAGTTTGTAATAAAGTTTATTGTTACAAATACCAAAACGCGGGTATAAACGGTTAATTTTGATATGCTATATATCGATATTTCAAGGAGTAACCTCTCATCAGTAGCATTTAAACCAAAACATTGGAAGGTCAAAATCCAAAACAGTTGAAAACGAAAAGTACTCAAAACCAAAACGTTCGAACAAGGAAGCCAAATCCAGCTCCGAGGATATCGACCATGTGCATTACAAGGAAAGAAACCTGGTGTTTTTATCAATTTTGAATTTAACAATCGGAAATTTCAGCGACAATATATTAGAAATTTTATGGTAATTCGTGTCAGACAAGTCTGACTACCAGGCTTGTGATTACCCTCGGGGACCTCTGGTCCACCAGCAGCGATTATCGCCCAGTGGTTTCAAAATTACAAATACCAAAACGCGGGTATAAACGGTTAATTTTGATATGCTATATATCGATATTTCAAGGAGTAACCTCTCATCAGTAGCATTTAAACCAAAATATTGTCCTTTTTTTTGCACTCGTGACTACATGTCGGGAGGGGGGATTACGTATTACTCATGTCCGTCCGTACAATTCTTTTCTCAGGAACCGTACATGAGAATGATTTGAAACTTGGTAGGATGGTTCAGTATGACAGACTGTTTGTCCTAAGGGACTTTCAGGTCTGTCAAACATCTACTTCTTGTAACGTGCTTGGGGCCTAGCCGGGGCATCCGTGTTTCATGGACACATTCCTTCTTTATTTTCGTTTATACTACTGTATTTGATCATTTTTGATGTTATATGTATTACATTCAGTCAAGTTTAACATTTTTCTTATCACCGTCGCCTCGCCTGTGTTAAAGAGTGCATCAAAGCTATGAAAATATCCGTGTAAATTCTAAAACTGTCAAAATCCTAATAATTTTCTTATATCGCAGGCATAGTAGGTTGATCATGGTCAGGTTCGGCATGTTTTTGGTTCAGCGTGAATAGACGAAACGCGCGTCAGACACACATGTGTAGCATTACTTTATTTGTTACGTGTAATTTTTTTAATGAAAATAATGTGTAAGCATCATAACAAAGAAGAACCACATGATACGCGGATTAATCTTTTAGAGATGAAAAAACATTAAAGTATACATTTGAACAAAATGAAAACTGAAAAATATAACAACAGCAATATTTACAAATAAGATTGATTGTTTTTCAAACCAACCCATATAAGCACAAACTTGCGTTAGTTTCGTCATGCATATAAATTATCTTACCATATATTAATACTCGAAATCTCTTGACCTAGGCATAGCTAGGTATAGTACAAATGGTTTCAAGCCATGATTATTGATCCTTTTTGAAAAAAAAAAATAAAAAAAACAGCAACAAAACATTTAAACAAAAATATCACAAATATCACTTGTTTTTTTAAGTAGTTTTTGTATGGTTTCTATATATATTTATATTACTATTTAAATGTTTGAAAAGATACACAGCAGTAATAATCAACCTCTCCGGTTGCACTTGTTATTCATATAAGCATGGTTGTCCACTCCTGCACTTGTGGCACAAATCACTTATGTGTGGCTTATTGGGATCAATATGGCGATCCTTTTTGTCCTGTTTATAGCAAATACAATCAGCAAGACCGCAAATAGAACATTTTAGCCTTTCAACTCGGTATGGATCGCATGCTGTTCCACATTTCTTGCAATCTTGTTTGTAGTAAATCTATGATATAGAAAAACAGAAAAGACTGACAAATAAGGAATATATCACATGAACATTGTCAAGAATACTGTTCATAGATGTATTGTCACTGATGTATAGAATTATTTTATGCACTTATTTGCTTAATTTCATATAATTTAGAAGTGCATAAAATACGGTTCAAAGACAAAGATATCGACGGCAATGAAAGGATGGGGTGCAACGATGCAGGTATAGAACCTAGTTGTAACAGGTTTTGTTGAGATAACGCTAAGACACAAAATTTTGCAAATCGAAAGGGTGGGATTATATTAATATTGTGCAAATGTTAAAAAAAGTAATAATAAATGAAACCCGGAACAATTACGGGGAGGGGGGGGGGGCTACTAAATCCACCGTGACCACCCAAGGGGTGGGCCATGCAATCAAGCATAATGAACCCGTATTCTTGCTTATATTGTTATCCATTTAAAGTTTTGAAACTCTGGTCTTCCACAAATTCTTGCTACAACATAAATTATATTTGAACAAAGACGACTTTCATGATTTTTTTTTATAGAAATATTCAGTGGTGCTTTGTGAAAAGAGTTCAAGTAAAATTATACAGAGGCCTGTCTAATTCAATGCTTTGACTCACTGTGTTTGAACCTTGGACGCAGAAAACATAGGCACTCTCCCAGCTAGCACGACAATCAGTGCATCTAAAAAATCCGTATCGCCTTTCTGGCATGTTTATTGTTTGTTGTAAAATAGAGAAAAAAATGTTGATCAATATCTAAAGTTCGCACTATATATATTACATAATTTTCATTTACGGAAAACTATCTACTTTCTTTTTTCCTGTAAAGTCCCAATATTCTTTTTTTAGTTTTATTTTCGTTTTCAATGCAAAAAAAAACAAACCCAACATGACTTTTATTGACAAATTTTGTTAAAATAAGTATCTAGTATTTTCCTGATATATGTAAACAGGCTTCCTGATCATGACTGCAAGAAGTTTCCACAATGCCAATTAAGAAAAACATTTCTTTCTTTATCTAGTATATATATTTGAATAAATATTCTGAGCATGAAAGAGATGATTTTATTAGATTTTTACATTTTTTTATGCCGACAAACAGAAAACAAAACTACCATAAACAAGCTGGTTCATCGGAAAATCGAAAATAAATAATAAGATATTATACTTTTACACATTATTTTCGAAGGGCAAGGTACAGTAAGGCCCGTATTTGGCCCCCTCTTAGACTGAAAAATAGAAAACTGATCTAGAGAAAAGTTCTTTTGTTATTTATTAAGTCAAATGAACGAAGAAGATAAAACAGAATTTTTTTATGTTATTTATTTGAAATCGCTTGTCAAAACATGGTGAATATGTATGATTTCTTTCAAATTCGCAAAAAATTGACAATATTTGGGTAATATTTTCAATTTTTAGATGCCAGCGACTACTTAGACCACAGTTATTGTTTATGAACTTTAATTTGCACTATAAAATGATTATAAATCAGTCGAGAAATCCATGGTCTACGTTGTCGCCGATCATTAAAATTAACAATATAAACACGAAAAATAACATTTTTGCGGATTTTGTTACTTTTGCACTACTTTAGGCCTTTATAAAATTAAAATTACAGTAGATGACGGAAAATGTTTACCGTTGTCAAAATATTAATCATCTAACTTAAAAACTTAATTATATTTAAATCATTTACTTAGAATTTTTTTCTTTAAATAAGGGGGCCAAATATTGCCCTTACTGTACCTTGTCCTTTTATCGAAAAATATTCAGAAATAGAGATTTTGGAGCATTTTGAAATATTTGGGTTAGCGGATGTTGGACCGGACCCGGGCCCGGGTTACTCGTTTTAGGCTCACCACCTAACAGAAGAAGTATGGTTGTAAAGACGTGCGTTTCTTACCCCTCAACAATATAAACCCATAATTTGATTTCTTGCACAACAACACAGTTTCAAAATTTCAGAGACTCCTTTATACTTTATTTCTATTATTTTAACAGTTAAAAATAAGATGAATGCAGGTAACTAAACATAATTATCGTCTAAGTAGCAGAGGAAGCCAAGTTTAATGTCTCAAAAACGTTGATATTAATTTTTATTAATAATCGATTATGAATCATTTAATCTAGATCTCAGCTCCCGGGTCTCAGCTCTGCCTATAGTAAAGGTACATGTATGAGGTGGTGACTAGTAAAACGAGTAACCGGGGCCCAGGCCAACATCCGCAAACCCAAATATTTCAAAATGCTCTAAAATCTTTATTTCTGAATATTTTTTTTTTATGAAATTTGAAAATACGTGTAAAATATAAAATCTTATTGTTTGTTTTTGATTTTTGAATCAAATGACGTAAAATTTAATTTTGAGGCAATTTTCAATTTTTCGGTGACTAAAATGTGTAACCCGACGAAAAGTGGAAGAAGCAGAGGTACCAATGGGGTATCCGAATATCAAAAGTCCTAAAGGGCAGAGACAAAACCAGCAAACACCAACAAGAACGGGACAAAAACAGACAACATGTAAAACATGGAAACACAAAACAACTGAATATCAATCAACAACGCAAACTCTAGTCGAAACCAGAGTGAACTCAGGTGCTCCGGAAGAGTAAGCAGTTCCTGCTTGCTATAGCACACCCGTCGCGTTGCCAATAGTCCATTCAGCGTGTCAAATCCGGTAAAGGAAGACAAAACAACACCCTGACCAAGTTAAAACAGTTGATGGACTTGAATTCATTAAATTACTGTCAAATTTCACCTGAATATTCACATTTTTCTGTTTAACAGTACCAAATAAGAAACTATTAGGTAAGATTTGTTATGAAATTTATTAGATTTCCAAGAGGTCTATTATTAAGTGTGAATTTGTAAAAGAATGAACGATTGAATTTCAACTGTTCCTTTAAAAAAATGTATGAAAATGAAAAGAGAAATAGCATAAATAAAGCAGCAAGATATACTCTTTCTAATAATATATATATTTTATTTGTACAATTTATCATGTAAAAGCTTACTCGCTTGTAATGCAAGTGCCTATTTCAAAGGCGAATATGCGGCCAAATTTGAATTAAAAAATTTAGTGTGGGAACACTGTTATTTTGGATTTATCACAGTGTCCAATCTCTGGGTTTATAATTGTCTCAGGTCTATGTAAAGGCCACCAGTATAGCCCTTTTCAAAAAGTAACCCGGAATTCCGATTCCGATTCTTTTGTTTTCATTTTTGCAAGAGTAGTTTCCCTTTGTGGGTCGGCCTCATGGTGTGAACGACGTTGATCTAAGGAAAAACATCAATTAATCCCTATCCGATTTTGGTGTAATTTCCCATTCCCGGTTCAAATTAACTGGTTTGGAGTGAAGCCTTGGATGTTAACGTATGTTTTAGTCATTTTAGACTTTGGCAATCAGATTTAAAATGTTTTAACAAGTTGAAGAATTTAGTTAATTTCAACAGATTTTCAATGGACAGGCCTACCCGGAAGTCGTTAACCTGTAGTGCATAAGTAAAAGATTTCTCAAGTCTGCACGTCCGGAAAATACTTTCTAAAAAGGACTATAGATCAATAAAATGATTATTATGTCATTTTTAGATACTGTTTATTGTAATCAATAAGAAGATGTGGATAATGTATGTGACGTGACCTACATACATGTAAACAAACAGCAATTTTAAAAATCCACAATGGAAGACGACCGGCAGTTTTCAACATGACCATTGGTCATTTATTCATAGTCTCTGTTGTGACTTTGTGATTCAGACAAAAGGTCTTGTTTATTTAACAGAAAAGGACCAATATTTGATTCAATGTGCATTTGTATTTGCATTGGGGACAAAAAGAACATGAGGAAAGTGTTTTATTTATGAAAAATACTTTAAATCCATTGAAAAGTCTGATATCAGGGAAAAGATTTAAGCAATGTGTTCCACAGTGGTGGATCCAGGGGGGGGTTCCAGGGGTGGGAATCCCCCCTTTCCTCCGAAATTTTTAAATTTTTGTGTAGATTTTCAGCAAAATTGGTCTAGAACCCCCCTTTGGCCCACAGAACCCTGTATGTGGAACCCCCCATTTCGAAAATTTCTGGATCCGCCCCTGTTCCACACTGTTAAAGGCTCAGACAAAAGCAAATTGGCAGTGTTATTAACTAGACAAAGTTGCATGAAAATCAGAATTACAGCCGGTTTTATTTATCTTTTTTGGCATTTAAAAAAAATAATTAATAATTGGAGACTGTCATATGACTATAGGTATGTATATACCACAGATTTCGAAAGTACTTGATTAAGTGGTGCATTGAATTAATAAATATTTTTGCATTATTACAAATGCACAATGTATGTATTATCAGTCTGCACCAAAAACTTTTTCAACAACTAGTCCAACAACAAGTTTTAAAGGTTTTTCCTTAAATGTCTATATAAAATCTTGGCTATTTTTCACTAGTCCAAACAAATGTTTACTAGTCTGGGGCATCGGACTAGTGGCTAACGGTGCAGACTGTATTATTAGTGCAGAAAAGTTTTTTTGGGGCGCATTTCTATTGAGCAAATTTTTTCCAGGTAAATACAGTTAAATATAGGTTAAAGACTATAACATTTAGACAAATAAAGAAGGAAGAGGACTTAGATTTTCATATACATATTATACTCAAATAACATTTTTAAACATGTTTATTTTTTATATTAAAATCAGTTGCAGAAGAAAAAGTGATTCACAGTTTCGATACCTTGATACATTTTTATCTCATGCATCTATTATAAAATATTGAATTTCTGATGGATATTTATCATAAGTACACTAGTGACCAAGTTACTCAATTCAAATTTACATTATAAACTGCTTGGGTACAAATTTGGTGTTTGCTTTGATGTGTAAAGTGTTAAAGTCAGTCTAGACTTTAACTCATAATGCTCACATTTAAAGTTGGTATCTGACAGTGTTTGCTTTTTTCAGCATGTGAAACATTATTTTTATAAACATATGATATTGTTTGCATATTTTGTTCTATCTATAAATGTTTACTTAATAGTAAGTACAATGGAAAATTATCCCCAGAATAACCCGTAAAAGCAAAATTTACCTGTAATTAACCTGTAGAAAAATTCGCTCTAAATTTTTTTTATTTTGCTCAATTGAAATACCAACTGAATTGGCTCAAATGAAGTGCACCGTTTTTTTAAGTGTTCACTGTGCCATTAGATTGAGATTCATTTGTAAAAAAAACAAAAAACCTGTAGGCAAGTGAAAGCTGGCAAAAATAAGAGCTACATTCTTGTACTTCTGTATTTGGGTACCAACTACAGCCAACATATTTTTTTCTTGAATCATGCATGTACATTTAGTATAATTGTGTGGTGTGACAGTCTCTGTCAATTAACTAAGAGTTTACTCTATTTTAAACCAATAAAATGAAAATATTTTCCTGGTCAATTTATAATTTCTTATGTTTAATATGTATATCTAATTCCAAGATCCACTTTTTGAAACATTGAACAGATATTATTTTGTGTTAGTTTTATATATTCTGAGTTTTATTTACTGTTGTGTATATGACCAGACTGCAGGCGACTAGTGTCAGTTTGTAACTTAGTCAATGTTAATTTTATTGTGTACCGGGATCGGCTGGTCATAACTGGGGAACAGCTCCTTAACTTCAAAGGCCATTGTAAATAAAACACCAAACAGATGTAAATTATATTGGAATAAAATAGTCAATACTGCATACATAGGTACAATATAATCCAGTCCTAAACGATAATAAAGAAACTGTTGAAACCGAATATAAAATGCTAGGTAACCATTTCGTAACTTGTCATGACCATCTCTCTCGGGTGGAAAGTCATGAATGTGTATCTGGGAGATTCGTTCTAAAATTGTTAAAATGCCTCAAGTGCTATAGACAGACATTGCATAAGAAGTTCCATGACCATTTGACCAGGATTTGTACATGTAGGAAGTAATTTGTCATGTAGTAACTTTCAGAAATAAACATGCAAGATTTACAAGGTTAGCAATTATCTTGACCTTCAAATATTTCCAACTACGATTAATATTTTGTAAATTAAATAAATGACTTTGAAACTATAATTATTAACTTTTGAAATAAACTATTGAAAATTAGGGTAAAATACTAAATTCATAATCTGTACAAAATATTGGATTTTGCACTGGTCATATGCTTCCCCTTCTTCACCTAAGATTTCTCCCGAAATCTGTATCTATATTTTTTTATTTTTTTTTTACCCATAATCCTGAAAGATCAATAAAAATAAATCACAAATAAAACATAAACAAAACAACAAAGAACAAAATAATTATTATAAACACATATTCAGAGTCTGAATATATATCTCCTTCGACTTCTCATCATTTCCCAAGTGAACTATAACATTTATTGTTCAATTCATCCAAATAATCGAACTGTTAATAATGTTGTTCCACTTAACATGGTTTGCCTGGCCTGGGCAAATAAAGTGTTCTTCTTTTAACACATATCTAATAGGTAGCCGAATCCATTTGTTCTCCCATTGTAGAATATGGTTGTTTAAGATCACTTAGTTCAAGGATATCTTATAACACTAAATCTTTATCAACAGTTCATCTTCAATAAACATCAACAGTTATCCATTATAATCATCAACAATGCATCAACAACAACAAAAATCATCAACAGTTCATCCACAACATAATCATCAACAGTTCATCAACAAAAATCATCAACAACTCATCAACAAAAATCATTAACAGTTAATCTCCAACTGAAGCTCCATCACATCTTTTGATGAAAATTCTTCATATGGCGATCCATCGTTGTGTGGCTTCCAGCGTTGCCCAATGGGAAATCCAACGTTGCAATCCATCGTTGTGTGGCTTCCAGCGTTGCCCAATGGGAAATCCAACGTTGCCACGTACGACATGGTAAGGAACAAGTGTTTCCTAGACTTAACGTCGACAGGTTCATTGGTTCCAGTAGAAAACCATTGTAAATCTCCAGCTTTAGTAATTGTCTCACTAGTCAAAAAAAATCTCTGTGGCTTCATCCAGCTCAGATTTTCTTTTTGTAGAGATTCACCCTTAACACATGTGACATACCCTTACTTAACATTAAATGACACCAAAAAAAAAAGCAAAGATAAAATAACAATTAGGTAAAAAAAAAATGAAGAAACTAATATCTGTTTACTTAAAAATGTATAACTAACTAACTTCAGTAACTTGTACTAATGGATATATGTGTATCCCTATTACTTGCAAAAAAAATAAATAATGTATATATGTACATAGACAGCTGACTTGGCTACATAAGCAGACCATGCTAATGTAATAGATGTGATTTTAACAAAGATCAACATTTCTATTAAAGGAAATATCATTAACATTAAAATTAAACAATTTATACTCCACAGAAAAAGGTCGTCACTCCTTTTCCTAAAGAATCTCTAAGAATAAAGTTTGGGTGACGAATCCAACCCTTATTCATGAGATGCCAAAATCAATCCAAGTGCTTCTTTGCACATGCTTAATACCCCCTTTTGAAATTATTTCTTGTTAATCCCATGTTGATTTTCATTTACATTCTGCAGAAAAAAAAAAAAAAATTCTGCATTTTTTTATTTCAATAAAGTTATGAATGGCCAATTCATAAATGTGCATCCCATAATATAAAAAAATAGGTCATCATAAAGATAAAACAAAACAAAAAATCACTACCATGAGTTGAGTTGAATAAAAAAAAAATTAAAAATTTTCTCTATTAAAATGCCTTTGTAAGGTGAGTCTAAAATACTGAATTCCAAGTGCTGATGATTGATGCGAAGATAAAAATACACACCGATTTGGTGTTATATGATGTGAAAATGTTCCAGTTGCTATATTGTATGATGATACCGGAATAAAGTTTCTGTGTTTTAGAGGATCTTGAGATTGTAAGCATTTTATCTCTTGTTGCTTAATGGCATCAATAAAATTTTGAAAAGCTTCTGGAGAGACTTCATGACTCAATAACATCCTTGTAAAAAGAGCACCATTTGGAGATTTTAACAAAAATGTTGATTCCTTGTGCTTCCTATCTACTTGCCCATATATAACAATCTGAACTGGATTAGTTGTTTTAATAGATTGGACATTGGCTTGGGGAGTTTCGAAAAATTTACTCCTATTATTAGGCTTTTTCCTTCGTTTCCCTTTTGCATTATACAGTCTATGAAATTCCTGTTTTAATTTTTCAGGAATTAACACCCCATCTTGCCACGATCTTTCTGATTTCCCAACGAATTTGATTTTATAAATTGGTTTGCCTTGATATAAACTATATTCTAAGACTTTTTCTATATCATTTTCTGTAAATGGAATCAATGGTTGTTTGTTTGATTTCCTAGTGTGATTGTTTTGTGATGATGTGATATGCTTGTTTTTCTTTTGAGCATGATTGCTATTTTTAGACCTTGACTGCTGATTGTTCTGACATTTAGTATCAATTTCCGGCTCATCTTGTGTGTCCTCAGCATCTGTGTCATTCATATAATTTGACTCTGTGCCATCACTGTCATCTGTTACCACAGCATCATGTGGATGGGTTTCTTCTATCTCCTCAGGATTCAACTCTAGATCCTGATACTCTGGCAAAATATGTTCGGGACGATCATCTGGACTGTAGTATAATTTTAGCCGTTTTGCATGTACCAAAGATTTCATTGTTTTGTTTGTGGCAATGTTTCTAAGTTTAAATGTATTGTTTGGTCCTGGCATTATAATTGTATAAGGCCCTGTCCATTTCTGTATTAGCTTTGGCGACTTTCCTTTGGGAACCCTGCTGCAGTAAAGCCAAACTCTGCTACCAGTAGTCAAAGTTGTAGGTTGCGCCTTCTTGTCATGTTGTTCAGTGTACTTAATTTGTTTTTGCTTCATATTTTTAGCTGCTATCTCTCTGTATGATTTTATCTGTTCCAAATATCTTGTGAGATGAAGTTTAGGTTCTCTTGCTAAATTTTGTTTTGGTACTAAAGCGACATCAACAGGAAGTCTCATTTCTTGACCAAATAGCATGTAAAATGGTGAAAACTGAGTAGACTGTGTTGCTGGAGTTGACCTATATGCCATCATAACAGCAGGTATATACGTTGTCCAATCAGTTTGCTCCTTGTTACAATATGTCCGCAATGTTTGAGCAATAAAAGAATTCATTCTTTCACAAGCTGCATTTGTCTCTGGGTGATATGAGCTAGTATAGTGTCTGGTTACTTGAAAAAGTTCGCATAGTGCTTGTACAAGTTTAGACATGAAGTTCTGTGCTCTATCTGATATAAGTGTACGACACGCTCCGTACCTTGTAAAAATTTCGTTGAACAGTACTTTGGCAACCTCTGTAGCTTCCATTGTCTTGAGTGGGAAAGCTTCACACCATTTGGAATAACTGTCTACTAGAAGAAGTAAGTATCTGTGTTTATCTGGAGTAGTTGGAAGTTCTAAAAAGTCCATATGCCATCTGGAAAACACATCTTCAATAGGTAAAGGCCTAAGTGGAATTGGTTTGCTATGCTTGGAGTTCTTTGATTGTTGGCATACTTCACAAGTTTTGATATAGGTTTCAGCATCTTTAAACATATTTGGCCAATAATATTTTGCACGTAAAGCTGCATAATTTCTTTCTAATCCTTGATGACCTCCCCCTGCAATGCAATCATGGTATGATATAAGAAGATCACGGCATAAAACCTTTGGTACACAAAGTTGTTTGGTAAGACCTTGCTCTGGAGTAAGGCCTCTGGCTCTTTCTCTGTAAATATGGTACAAAATTCCATCCATAAATTCATAATGATATGCTTGAGCTACAATAGATCTTGCTCTTTTAGCATCATCTGGAACAACATCATTTTCCTTAAATGCAATAATCTCTTTGTAAAAGTCACAATTTCGTTGCAACTCTTTCAAAGTCCTTTGATTCGGTATAATATGTTGTGTATCCACTGGTTCTTCATCTGTTGCATCAATTGCCAATATGTTTGGTATCTGAGGTTTTTGAGTTTCCCATGGATATTCAAAGGTCACTGCTAGGTATTCCTTTCTTTCTGCTTGAATGTATGACCAGACTGCAGACGACTAGTGTCAGTTTGTAACTTAAACAATGTTAATTTTATTGTGTACCGGGATCGGCTGGTCATAACTCGGGAACAGCTCCTTAACTTCAAAGGCCATTGTAAATATAACACCAAACAGATGTAAATTGTATTAGAATAAAATAGTCAATACTGCATACATAGGTACAATATAATCCAGTCCTAAACGATAATAAAAGAAACTGTTGAAACCGAATATAAAATGCTAGGTAACCATTTCGTAACTTGTCATGACCATCTCTCTCGAGTGGAAAGTCACGAATGTGTATCTGGGAGATTCGTACTAAAATTGTTAAAATGCCTCAAGCGCTAGACAGACATTGCATAAGAAGTTCCATGATCATTTGGCCAGGATTTGTACATGTAGGAAGTAATTTGTCATGTTGTAACTTTCAGAAATAAACATGTAAGATTTACAAGGTTAGCAATTATCCTGACCTTCAAACATTTCCAACTAAGATTAATATTTTGTAAATTAAATAAATGACTTTGAAACTATAATAATTAACTTTTGAAATAAACCATTGGAAATTAGGGTAAAGTACTAAATTCATAAGCTGTGCAAAATATTGGATTTTGCACTGGTCATATGCTTCCCCTCCTTCACCTAAGATTTCTCCTGAAATCTTTATATATATTTATATATTTTTTAACCCATAATCCTGAAAGATCAATAAAAATAAATCACAAATAAAACATAAACAAAACAACAAAGAACAAAATAATGATAATAAACACATATTCAGAGTCTGAATATATCTCCTTCGACTTCTCATCATTTCCCAAGTGAACTATAACATTTATTGTTCAATTCATCCAAATAATCGAATTGTTAATAATGTTGTTTCACTTAACATGGTTTGCCTGGCCTGGGCAAATAAAGTGTTCTTCTTTTAACACATATCTAATAGGTAGCTGAATCCATTTGTTCTCCCATTGTAGAATATGGTTGTTTAAGATCACTTAGTTCAAGGATATCCTATAACACTAAATCTTCATTTACTATAAAAATCATCAACAGTTCATCTTCAATAAACATCAACAGTTATCCAATATACTCATCAACAACGCATCAACAACAAAAAAATCATCAACAGTTCATCTTCAATAAACATCAACAGTTATCCAATATAATCATCAACAACGCATCAACAACAACAAAAATCATCAACAGTTCATCCACAACATAATCATCAACAGTTCATCAACAAAAATCATCAACAACTCATCAGCAAAAATCATTAACAGTTCATCTCCAACTGAAGCTCCATCACATCTTTTGATGAAAATTCTTCATATGGTGATCCATCGTTGTGTGGCTTCCAGCGTTGCCCAATGGGAAATCCAACGTTGCCACGTACGACGTGGGAAGGAACAAGTGTTTCCTAGACTTAACGTCGACAGGTTCATTGATTCCAGTAGAAAACCTTTGTAAATCTCCAGCTTTAGTAATTGTCTCACTAGTCAAAAATCTCTGTGGCCTCATCCAGCTCAGATTTTCTTCTTGTAGAGATTCACCCTTAACACATGTGACATACCCTTACTTTACATTAAATGACAAAAAAAAGAAAGAAAGCAAAGATAAAATAACAACTAGGAAAAAAAGAATGAAGAAACTAATATCTGTTTACTTAAAAATGTATAACTAACTAACTTCAGTAACTTGTACTTAATGGATATATGTGTATCCCTATTACTTGCAACAACAAAAAATATATATATATATATATACATAGACAGCTGACTTGGCTACATAAGCAGACCATGCTAATGTAATAGATGTGATTTAAACAAAGATCAACATTTCTATCAAAGGAAATATCATTCACATTTAAATTAAACAATTTATACTCCACAGAAAAAGGTCGTCACTCCTTTTCCTAAAGAATCTCTAAGAATAAAGTTTGGGTGACGAATCCAACCCTTATTCATGAGATGCCAAAATCAATCCAAGTGCTTCTTTGCACATGCTTAATACCCCCTTTTGAAATTATTTCTTGTTAATCCCATGTTGATTTTCATTTACATTCTGCAGAAAAAAAAATTCTGCATTTTCATTTCAATAATGTTATGAATGGCCAATTCATAAATGTGCATCCCATAATATAAAAAAAAAATAGGTCATCATAAAAATAAAACAAAAAAAATCACTACCATGAGTTGAGTTAAAAAAAAAAAAATAAAAATTTTCTCTATTAAAATGCCTTTGTAAGGTGTGTCTAAAATACTGAATTCCAAGTGCTGATGATTGATGCGAAGATAAAAATACACACCGATTTGGTGTTATATGATGTGAAAATGTTCCAGTTGCTATATTGTATGATGATACTGGAATAAAGTTTCTGTGTTTTAGAGGATCTTGAGATTGTAAGCATTTTATCTCGTCTTGCTTAATGGCATCAATAAAATTTTGAAAAGCTTCTGGAGAGACTTCATGACTCAATAACATCCTTGTAAAAAGAGCACCATTTGGAGATTTTAACAAAAATGTTGATTCCTTGTGCTTCCTGTCTACTTGCCCATATATAACAATCTGAACTGGATTAGTTGTTTTAATAGATTGGACATTGGCTTGGGGAGTTTCGAAAAATTTACTCCTATTATTAGGCTTTTTCCTTCGTTTCCCTTTTGCATTATACAGTCTATGAAATTCCTGTTTTAATTTTTCAGGAATTAACACCCCATCTTGCCACGATCTTTCTGATTTCCCAACGAATTTGATTTTATAAATTGGTTTGCCTTGATATAAACTATATTCTAAAACTTTTTCTATATCATTTTCTGTAAATGGAATCAATGGTTGTTTGTTTGTTTTCCTAGTGTGATTGTTTTGTGATGATGTAATATGCTTGTTTTTCTTTTGAGCATGATTGCTATTTTTAGACCTTGGCTGCTGATTGTTCTGACATTTAGTATCAATTTCCGGCTCATCTTGTGTGTCCTCAGCATCTGTGTCATTCATATCATTTGACTCTGTGCCATCACTGTCATCTGTTACCACAGCATCATGTGTATGGGTTTCTTCTATCTCCTCAGGATTCAACTCTAGATCCTGATACTCTGGCAAAATATGTTCTGGACGATCATCTGGGCTGTAGTATAATTTTAGCCGTTTTGCATGTACCAAAGATTTCATTGTTTTGTTTGTGGCAATGTTTCTAAGTTTAAATGTATTGTTTGGTCCTGGCATTATAATTGTATAAGGCCCTGTCCATTTCTGTATTAGCTTTGGCGACTTTCCTTTGGGAACCCTGCTGCAGTAAAGCCAAACTCTGCTACCAGTAGTCAAAGTTGTAGGTTGCGCCTTCTTGTCATGTTGTTCAGTGCACTTAATTTGTTTTTGCTTCATATTTTTAGCTGCTATCTCTCTGTATAATTTTATCTGTTCCAAATATCTTGTGAGATGAAGTTTAGGTTCTCTTGCTAAATTTTGTTTTGGTACTAAAGCGACATCAACAGGAAGTCTCATTTCTTGACCAAATAGCATGTAAAATGGTGAAAACTGAGTAGACTGTGTTGCTGGAGTTGACCTATATGCCATCATAACAGCAGGTATATACGTTGTCCAATCAGTTTGCTCCTTGTTACAATATGTCCGCAATGTTTGAGCAATAAAAGAATGCATTCTTTCACAAGCTGCATTTGTCTCTGGGTTATATGAGCTAGTATAGTGTCTGGTTACTTGAAAAAGTTCGCATAGTGCTTGTACAAGTTTAGACATGAAGTTCTGTGCTCTATCTGATATAAGTGTACGACACGCTCCGTACCTTGTAAAAATTTCGTTGAACAGTACTTTGGCAACCTCTGTAGCTTCCATTGTCTTGAGTGGGAAAGCTTCACACCATTTGGAATAACTGTCTACTAGAAGAAGTAAGTATCTGTGTTTATCTGGAGTAGTTGGAAGTTCTAAAAAGTCCATATGCCATCTGGAAAACACATCTTCAATAGGTAAAGGCCTAAGTGGAATTGGTTTGCTATGCTTGGAGTTGTTTGATTGTTGGCATACTTCACAAGTTTTGATATACGTTTCAGCATCTTTAAACATATTTGGCCAATAATATTTTGCACGTAAAGCTGCATAATTTCTTTCTAATCCTTGATGACCTCCCCCTGCAATGCAATCATGGTATGATAAAAGAAGATCACGGCATAAAACCTTTGGTACACAAATATGTTTGGTAAGACCTTGCTCTGGAGTAAGGCCTCTGGCTCTTTCTCTGTAAATATGGTACAAAATTCCATCCATAAATTCATAATGATATGCTTGAGCTACAATAGATCTTGCTCTTTTAGCATCATCTGGAACAACATCATTTTCCTTAAATGCAATAATCTCCTTGTAAAAGTCACAATTTCGTTGCAACTCTTTTAAAGTCCTTTGATTCGGTATAATATGTTGTGTATCCACTGGTTCTTCATCTGTTGCATCAATTGCCAATATGTTTGGTATCTGAGGTTTTTGAGTTTCCCATGGATATTCAAAGGTCACTGCTAGGTATTCCTTTCTTTCTGCTTGAATGGATCCAATTGCTGGTAATTCATCTTCCTCAAAATTATCTTCTGGTTGTGTAGCATACTCCCTTCTAGACAAACCATCAGTATTTTGATTTTTTAATCCAGGTCTGTGAACAATTTTGAATTTATACTGTTGAAGAAATAAGGACCATCTTCCAAGTCTTCCTTGAGCATCTCTATTGGTATCCAGCCAACGAACAGTTATATTATCTGTGTAGACTGTAAATTCTGAATTTGCCAAATATGCTTTGAAGGTTTTAATGGCTTCTACTAAGGCAAGTCCTTCTTTGTGATTAATGTGCCACGCCTTCTCCTGCGATCGCAATGCTCTTCCGCCATAGGCTATGACATGTTCCAATTCATCATCTTGGACTTGGCTCAATACAAAACCAATGCTAAAGTCAGATGCATCAACAGCCAGAATGTAAGGTTTAGAAAAATCAGGAAAAGCTAGAATGCTTGCAGATGTCAGTTTATGTTTTAGAATGTCAAATGCTTTTTGTTGGTCATTATGCCACACAAATTTTTCATTTTTGCGTAAAAGTTTGTTTAGTGGTTCACATATTTTACTGTAACCTTGTATGAATCTTTTATAGTATGCACACATACCAATAAAAGAACGAAGTTGTTTAAGTGTTTTTGGAATTGGATATTCTGCAACAGCTGATGTTTTCTCCTTGTCAACTTGAATACCATTTTCATTTATGATATGTCCTAAATATTTTACTTGTTTTGAAGCAAAGTGACATTTTGCAGGCTGCAATGTTAGATTAGCTTCCCTTAACTTTTGGAAAACAAGATTTAAATGGTGAAGGTGCTCATCAAAACTTTTAGAGAATACCAAAATATCATCAATATAAATTAAAGCAATTTTCCAATTCAGCTCTTTTAGGACCTTTGTCATGAGCATTTGAAATGTACTTGGTGCATTTGTTAAGCCAAAACATAAACGTTTGAATTGGTATAAACCTTGATGTGTAATAAAAGCAGTTTTGTGTTTAGTTTTCTCATCTAGTGGAACTTGATGAAATCCACTTGCTAAATCTAAAACACTAAAAATGCTGGACTTTGAATCTGCAATTGTATCAAAAACTTCTTCAATTTTTGGTATTGGAAATGATTCCAATTCAGTGATAGCATTGAGCTTTCTGTAATCGATGGCGAATCTGAATTGCCCATTTGCTTTTTTGACTAAGACAACGGGGCTCTGATAAGGTGACATCGACTCCTCAATAATATCATTTTCTAGCATTTGCTTAATTTGTCTTTCTGTTTCTCTTTGCATGGCTGGTGTTTGTGTGTAACGTTGTGTTCTGACTGGTTTTTCTGTTTTCGTGTTAATTGTATGGGAATGCATATTAGTTTTTCCTAACTCAGAAGAATCTTTGGCAAAAACATCCCTATTTTGTCCTATAAGATATTTTAACCTAACGCATTGTTCGGGTAAAAGATGAGTTTCATCAATTTTGATATCTAATTCTGCTGCTTTCTCTAATGGTGAATGAAAATCAAAAATTTGGGCTTTGGATTTATCTGTGCTTAGTGAAAAGATGGGTTGTTCTGAATTATGAAACACTTTTGCAATAACAGTGTTAGCTTTAAAAGATACAGCATCATTTGAAGGGTTAAGTATACGATATGTTACTATACTATTCTTCACTTGATTCAAACTTCTACTTCCTATCAATTTCTTATTGAGCAACACCTTGTTTGGTTCTAAAATAACAGTTTCATTATCCTTAATTTTAGAAATAAAAAGTGGAACATTGCATTCAGATAAAGGTGGAATGACCACAGGAGTTGTGATCTTTGCGATATTAATTGGTTTTTCCTTATCTTGTTGAGTCTAAAGTGTTGCGGCTGTCATACATGTGACGGATCAGTGATGACAAAGCTGGAGATTTTGATTTTTTTGGCTGGAGATTGGACCAAAAAACGGGAGATTTTCAAAGCTCATTAAAATTGCATTTCGATGTCAATTAAGGGGGGGCACTAGCGTGTGCCAAAGATACATGGCTTCACTGATTAATCTCAAACTGTTTTTACAATCATGAGGTCAATTATAGCAATAAACCTTTAATTAACACCTTTACCTGTTAAATTAACGTTTACCTAATTGACAAACCCCTAAAACAACGGAAATGTTTTATGACTGAACAATTAAAAGGTCTATAAAACTAAAATTTTGTCATGTCTTGAAAAAGCGGGAGATTACACAAAAAGTCGGGAGAACGGGAGATGGATTAAAAAGTCGGGAGATTTCGTCTCCCGGCGGGAGAATCACATGTATGCGGCTGTCATTTCATTTTGAAAAGTAACTATTTGTTTTGAAAAATCTATAAAAGCATGATGTGCTTTCAAAAAGTCTTGTCCAAGAATTAATTTAAAACTTTCATTGTCAATAATGTAAAAATGATGCATCATTTGAAGGCCATTCACATCTATTACCAGGTCAGTCTTCCCATGTAATTTTAAAGACTTATTACATACTCCTTTTACAGAGTAAATATCAGTTTGAAAAACTTCTGGTAAATCATTATTTAAAAATGCTTTCTTAAGAACATTGGTATTTACAATAGAAATGTCTGCTCCACTATCTATTAGAGCATTTATATACAGTTTTCCTAACTTGACTTTTACTTTATTATTGTTAACAATAGCTGATTCAATAGAAAACACTGAAACTGAAGGTTTAACTGATCTCATTTTGCCCTATTAATGTAAGTATTACAATTAGGATAAAAAAAAACAAAAACTATGGTGCGTATAAACAATACCCTATCACAAAAAGTAACAATTTAATATCTTTTTAAGAAAAAAAAATATGTCACATGTGATGTTAAGGTTGAACTCACCCTCTGTAGTTTCACACAAATGTAGATCAGTACCTCATTACAATTTGGAGACCGGAATGGAAGTCCAAAACATTAGAACCACGGGTTTCTCTACCACTCTATGTCCAGACTGCAGACGACTAGTGTCAGTTTGTAACTTAAACAATGTTAATTTTATTGTGTACCGGGATCGGCTGGTCATAACTCGGGAACAGCTCCTTAACTTCAAAGGCCATTGTAAATATAACACCAAACAGATGTAAATTGTATTAGAATAAAATAGTCAATACTGCATACATAGGTACAATATAATCCAGTCCTAAACCATAATAAAAGATACTGTTGAAACCGAATATAAAATGCTAGGTAACCATTTTGTAACTTGTCATGACCATCTCTCTCGAGTGGAAAGTCACGAATGTGTATCTGGGAGATTCGTACTAAAATTGTTAAAATGCCTCAAGCGCTAGACAGACATTGCATAAGAAGTTCCATGATCATTTGGCCAGGATTTGTACATGTAGGAAGTAATTTGTCATGTTGTAACTTTCAGAAATAAACATGTAAGATTTACAAGGTTAGCAATTATCCTGACCTTCAAACATTTCCAACTAAGATTAATATTTTGTAAATTAAATAAATGACTTTGAAACTATAATAATTAACTTTTGAAATAAACCATTGAAAATTAGGGTAAAGTACTAAATTCATAAGCTGTGCAAAATATTGGATTTTGCACTGGTCATAAATGGATCCAATCGCTGGTAAATCATCTTCCTCCAAATTATCTTCTGGTTGTGTAGGATACTCCCTTCTAGACAAACCATCGGCATTTTGATTTTTCAATCCAGGTCTGTGAACAATTTTGAATTTATACTGTTGCAGAAATAAGGACCATCTTCCAAGTCTTCCTTGGGCATCTCTATTGGTATCCAGCCAACGAACAGTTATATTATCTGTGTAGACTGTAAATTCTGAATTTGCCAAATATGCTTTGAAGGTTTTAATGGCCTCTACTAAGGCAAGTCCTTCTTTGTGATTAATGTGCCACGCCTTCTCCTGTGCTCGCAATGCTCTTCCGCCAAAGGCTATGACATGTTCCAATTCATCATCTTGGACTTGGCTCAATACAAAACCAATGCTAAAGTCAGATGCATCAACAGCCAGGATGTAAGGTTTAGAAAAATCAGGAAAAGCTAGAATGGGTGCAGATGTCAGTTTATGTTTTAGAATGTCAAATGCTTTTTGTTGGTCATTATGCCACACAAATTTTTCATTTTTGCGTAAAAGTTTGTTTAGTGGTTCACATATTTTACTGTAACCTTGTATGAATCTTTTATAATATGCACACATACCAATAAAAGAACGAAGCTGTTTGAGTGTTTTTGGAATTGGATATTCTGCAACAGATGATGTTTTCTCCTTGTCAACTTGAATACCATTTTCATTTATGATATGTCCTAAATATTTTACTTGTTTTGAAGCAAAGTGACATTTTGCAGGCTGCAATGTTAGATTAGCTTCCCTTAACTTTTGGAAAACAAGATTTAAATGGTGAAGGTGCTCATCAAAACTTTTAGAGAATACCAAAATATCATCAATATAAATTAAAGCAATTTTCCAATTCAGCTCTTTTAGGACCTTTGTCATGAGCATTTGAAATGTACTTGGTGCATTTGTTAAGCCAAAACATAAACGTTTGAATTGGTATAAACCTTGATGTGTAATAAAAGCAGTTTTGTGTTTAGTTTTCTCATCTAGTGGAACTTGATGAAATCCACTTGCTAAATCTAATGCACTAAAAATGCTGGACTTTGAATCTGCAATTGTATCAAAAACTTCTTCAATTTTTGGTATTGGAAATGATTCCAATTCAGTGATAGCATTGAGCTTTCTGTAATCGATGGCGAATCTGAATTGCCCATTTGCTTTTTTGACTAAGACAACGGGGCTCTGATAAGGTGACATCGACTCCTCAATAATATCATTTTCTAGCATTTGCTTAATTTGTCTTTCTGTTTCTCTTTGCATGGCTGGTGTTTGTGTGTAACGTTGTGTTCTGACTGGTTTTTCTGTTGTCGTGTGAATTGTATGGTAATGCAAATTAGTTTTCCCTAACTCAGAAGAATCTTTAGCAAAAACATCCCTATTTTGTCCTATTAGATATTTTAACCTAACGTATTGTTCAGGTAAAAGATTAGTTTCATCAATTTTGATATCTAATTCTGCTGCTTTCTCTAATGGTGAATGAAAATCAAAAACTTGGGCTTTGGATTTATCTGGGCTTAGTGAAAAGATGGGTTGTTCTGAAACATGAAACACTTTTGCAATAACAGTGTTAGCTTTAAATGATACAGCCTCATTTGAAGGGTTAAGTATACGATATGTTACTATACTATTCTTCACTCGATTCAAACTTCTACTTCCTATCAATTTCTTATTGAGCAACACCTTGTTTGGTTCTAAAATAACAGTTTCATTATCCTTAATTTTAGAAATAAAAAGTGGAACATTGCACTCAGAAAAAGGTGGAATGACTACAGGAGTTGTGATCTTTGCGATATTAATTGGTTTTTCCTTATATTGTTGAGTATAAAGTGTTGCGGCTGTCATTTCATTTTGAAAAGTAACTATTTGTTTTGAAAAATCTATAAAAGCATGATGTGCTTTCAAAAAGTCTTGTCCAAGTATTAATTTAAAACTTTCATTGTCAATAATGTAAAAATGATGCATCATTTGAAGGCCATTCACATCTATTACCAAGTCAGTCTTCCCATGTAATTTTAAAGACTTATTACATACTCCTTTAACAGAGTAAATATCAGTTTGAAAAACTTCTGGTAAATCATTATTTAAAAATGCTTTCTTAAGAACACTGGTATTTACAATAGAAATGTCTGCTCCACTATCTATGAGAGCATTCATATACAGTTTTCCTAACTTGACTTTTACTTTATTATTGTTAACAATAGCTGATTCAATAGAAAACACTGAAACTGAAGGTTTAACTGATCTCATTTTGCCCTATTAATGTAAGTATTACAATTAGGATAAAAAAAAAACTATGGTGCGTATAAACAATACCCTATCACAAAAAGTAACAATTTAATATCTTTTTAAGAAAAAAAATATGTCACATGTGATGTTAAGGTTGAACTCACCCTCTGTAGTTTCACACAAATGTAGATCAGTACCTCATTACAATTTGGAGACCGGAATGGAAGTCCAAAACATTAGAACCACGGGTTTCTCTACCACTCTATGACCAGACTGCAGGTGACTAGTGTCAGTTTGTAACTTAGTCAATGTTAATTTTATTGTGTACCGGGATCGGCTGGTCATAACTGGGGAACAGCTCCTTAACTTCAAAGGCCATTGTAAATAAAACACCAAACAGATGTAAATTATATTGGAATAAAATAGTCAATACTGCATACATAGGTACAATATAATCCAGTCCTAAACGATAATAAAGAAACTGTTGAAACCGAATATAAAATGCTAGGTAACCATTTCGTAACTTGTCATGACCATCTCTCTCGGGTGGAAAGTCATGAATGTGTATCTGGGAGATTCGTACTAAAATTGTTAAAATGCCTCAAGTGCTATAGACAGACATTGCATAAGAAGTTCCATGACCATTTGACCAGGATTTGTACATGTAGGAAGTAATTTGTCATGTAGTAACTTTCAGAAATAAACATGCAAGATTTACAAGGTTAGCAATTATCTTGACCTTCAAATATTTCCAACTACGATTAATATTTTGTAAATTAAATAAATGACTTTGAAACTATAATTATTAACTTTTGAAATAAACTATTGAAAATTAGGGTAAAATACTAAATTCATAATCTGTGCAAAATATTGGATTTTGCACTGGTCATATGTACATGAGTTTAATATATCATTACATAACATTTTAGCACCTCTTCCACAGAGACAACCTAGAGAATCCAGAAGGAAAAAAGCTGCTCAGTCTGAAGGTAAAATATATAAGGCATCACTTTCTAATTCAGGCCAGCATTTAAAGTTTCATTTTCTGATTAATTTGGGCTTACATGAATAGAGATAAGCAAATGATCTGTAACATTATGATTGACTCATCCCAATTAAACCACTATTCTTATGGCATTGTTGTTTTTTTTTCAAAAAAGGCAAAAATAATTAAAGTTACTGATGAATGTACCAAATAACAAATCTACAGGTCACAGAGTAGTTCTCCCAAGATAGTAAATGTTGGTATCTGATTTTCAAATATGAAGAGATACAAAAATAACTTGATCTTATAAGAGGCGAGAATAGCCTTTTAAATTAGCCATTCCATAATAATTGTATTAAAAAAAACCCAGAAAAATAATCAGCAAAATGGTGAGAACTGCTTTTGAAGAAAAAGTGGTCAAAACTTCTCTGTCCAGTATAGGTACTGTGTCTAAATGTTATATACTTTCCTCATCAATTAGTTAAAAGTAGTTCAAGACATGAATTTTTGTTTCCTTAGCTCTTAGTTTACTTTAAGTTTTAGTTAATTAAAATTTAAGTACCATATTCTAACAACTTGTTTTGTTAATAATCATTATTTATATATATATCTGCAATCTCTGTAGTAGTTATAGGCTTAAAGTTCTTGCCAAGATCCTGTTGAAAAAAAAAAATTATAAAAAAAACAGCAATCCACTTATTAGAAATCTTATAATCATTTAATTGAATAAAAAATTGTATCCATCATACAAAATGTTGTTGATATATTTAATAATTTTTGTTTCGTGTAGAATGAACTAGTAATTGGAATGCATTTACTTTGCATCATGCGGAATTCAAAGTTGACACATATTCATCATGTTCATGCCTCTGTATTTTATAGATACAGCTAATGCTGAGGATGAAGTGGGTTTAGCAGTAAGCCATGCATCTCCAGCACCAGTTAATCCAGTTACCAGAACATCCAGTGGCAATACCAGTTCTGTTGAAATTGATGGCGGGGCACTGGAGGGGGTAAGGAAATGCATAAACATATTCATATACATGTAGAACAAGGGGAGATAATAAAATTTTTGAAAGGAGATACCACACAGATTTCTGTACAGAAGAGGGTTTCTAAAAGAAATAGATGGGAAAATGATAAGGAATGGAGGGGATCAGCCATTGAATATCATCAATATGGGACATTTTTATCAATAAGGATTTCTATAACAAACAACAGAAGCAGACAATAGCAGGATATTCTTATACTTATGAACCAAAATCTGCAATGGTCATGACTTTAATACAATGTTCAGGCATTTTAAATGAAACGGTGGATTAGATCCAATATTAAAGATAAATCGCCACAACTATAGGAATAATACATGCAGCAGAAAATTGAAAATAGCTAAGCAAAGTCGTGTCATCACATCAGTTAGCCTGGTTGATCCAGAATATTAAACACTTCTTGCTTGTTGCATTACATTCATCATGTTGCCAATTTTCAATTTAGAATGTAGAACTGGTCTTATGGTGTCAAAACTAAAATTTTTAAGAATTTTGAAAATTATTGTATAATTTAAATTTTTATGATTCATGGGATTGTACAATGTATAATACATTGTACAATCTCATGAATCATAACAAGAGGCTCCCAGGAGCCTAAATCGCTCACCTGGTCTTGATGTCAACCCTATATTTTGTAGAGCTAAATGAGCTGAACATTTAAGCAAGCAACAGTTTTTCTCTGTCTACTATAGTTTTTATTCTATAGGCCAATACACGAAAAACCGTTATTTTAGGGGCCGTAAACCCTATAAGGGATTCTCTGACAACTTCAATCCTATGGAGACTTTTGTAGAGCTTTCTGTTATGAACATTAAAGCAAGCAACAGCTTTTCTCTATCTGCTATACTTATTTCAGAAAAAAACATTTTTAATTTTTCCATTCTCCAGACTACCCTTTACAGACAGTAGTTATCATTCTAAAGGCCAAAAACATGAAAAAGGTTATTTTAGGGGCTTTAATCCCTATTAAGGGTCATCTGACAACTTTGACCCTATGGAGACTTTTGTACAGCTAAATAAGCTGAACATTTAAGCAAGCAACAGCTTCTCTCTATTTGCAATAGTTTTCATTCCATAGGCCAAAAACATGAAAAAACATTATTTCAGGGGCCGTAACCCCTATAAGGGGTCATCTGACAATTTCGACCCTATGGAGACTTTTGTAGAGCTAGATGAGCTGAACATTTAATCAAGCAACAGCTTTTCTCTATCTGCAATAGTTTTCATACTATAGGGCAAAAACATGAAAAAACGCTATAAGGGGTCATCTGACAACTTGGACCAAATGGAGACTTTTGTAGAGCTTTTGATGCTGAAGCAGTAGGGTGCATCAGATTTCATCTACCTCTTATACTTTTTGATTTCTGAAAAACAGTAGTCTGACCCCCCTGTTCTATTTTTAGCAACGGCGGCCATGTTTTTCGACGAATCAAAAATCCCCACACAAGTTTTGTGCAGGATACCCTAAAGTACTACCAGACCAAATTTGGTTTGAATCTGTTCAGTAGTTTCAGAGAAGAAGAAGTTTGAAAAAGTTAACAGACGACGACGACAGACGACAACGACGGATGCCAAGTGATGGCAATAGCTCACCTGGACCTTCGGTCCAGGTGAGCTAAAAACTTGAATGAAATTTTAACTATAATGTAATTTTTGTTTGAAGAATTCTATTAAAATCATTCATTTTTGTTTCATGTACATGTGTATTTTAGGGAGGACAAATTTTAAGAAATACAGCAACCTTCAGCTGTTTACTACACAGACCAGTCAGAGTTTACAACATCAGGGCTGGCAGAAGTTCTCCAGGTCTTAGGTAATACATTTTTTTGTAAAATGTCCTTGACAGAATGTGTAAATTTATCGTATGAAAATTTATAATGGGATATTTTGCATGTTTATATAGATAGAACACATGAGACCTTGATGTGGCAGATACAAGGGAATTTATGATTATAACACTTTCACACATTCATCTTTATCAACAGAAAAGGAACAAAGAACTATCACTTCATTAAACCATGCACTATCAAAACTGTTGAGTCCCTTAAAATCCTTACAATATTAGTTCATGTATCGAAACAAAATCTAGCTGTTGACGTAGTTTAATTCAGAATTTTAACACGTTTTCAATATATATACATGTATACCGGGATATAAAAAGAAGAGAATGAAAAAATACACATAAACTTTTGAACCTTTGTTGTTGTTTTTTTCTCACCTTTTATGAAAGAAATGTATGAAGCAGGTGAATGGTCTAATCAAACAAAAAATGTTTATAGCAAACAATGCACCTGCCAAAAGTTTCATGACTGCAATATCTTTTATGTATTAGTTTTAACAACTCATTTAAACTATGTATTTTACTGCAATTCAATCCTTTAAAACACTGTAGAATTAATTGACTCAAATTATGAATTAATTTTTGGACCACCAAGTATTTGTCATCTGCAGTAGTTCAGGGTGCATAGTAGTACATGTTTATGCTGTATTGTACTTAAAATGATAAAGATGCATTTATGGGTGTGATTTATGATTCTGCAGATTACTGTACAGTTATTTAATCCCTGTTCATGGAGCAGTCAATATTATTACTGTAGATTAATTTATTTTCGTAGTTACCAATTTTTGTGGTTTGATGAAAAATTCTTCACCTCCTGAGCACCCAGTTTGACTGCTCTATGAATAGGCATTTAGAAAAATGTTTTATTTTTACATGGACTCAAGCACTTTTATAATGAAGTGCTATAGCGCTTCATGTAGAAAATGTGCAGAAAGGTCCACGCTTTTACACACCAATAAAACTACAAAAATATTGAATGTCAATGTATAATTATATTCTGTAGAAAAATTTAAATGTTTGCACAGGTTAGTTGATAAGATTGCACAAAATGCATTGTTTATTTTTTTATTACCGGTACTCTGGGCAAGTTGTTGTCAAGGTCCCCCGTGCTGGCAGGTGAATTTCATCGAGAAATTAAACTTCATTACCAAAGTACTATTAACCAATTGTAATCACAGTTATAAATACAAAACAAAAAGAATGTAGTTATTAACTTATAAACTTTACAAAAGAATGTGTGCTCTTGACTTACTGCGCATCATTCTTTGGCATGGAAGTAGTGAACTGTTACACACTGTCGTCATTTTGGACAATCATGAAATTAATGATATTTGTTCTTACTATACTGTACTTAGTAGATTTTTTCTATGTAAAATGCAGGTAAACATTTTAACTATTTTTCACCTTGAATTTGGTAAACGTACTATTTCCCTTGATTTCCCCAGGGAAAAATTAAATACTTTTTTCCCTAGGGTACTGTAAACCGGGAAATTTACGGGGCAGTTTTATTTTTGCGATTTTCGCGGTGACATTGCTAACGCGAAATTAAAACGACGTGAATGTACTCGTCTTCTGTTGTAGTCTATGGACAATAACATTTCAGCACGAATTTAAATTTGTGCAAACTAAAATTCAGTTGTCATACTGCGAAAGTAAGACGGCGCGAAAATTTCCCAGTTAACAGTAATATTACTTTAATGTCCCGTGCGGGGCCTGGGAGGCGAATAGGCCCGCAGCAGCGCTAAGCTTGTCGGTAAAAGTCCACTAAAGAGCGCTCAGAAACCTGACATCGGGGTCAGGCCGCTTTGCCCACAAAGCGACTGGGATATGTGCCCCAGGTGGTTGAATGGGGCAGCCCTGACATCGAAAGATGCGGGGTCGTCAGGCGATAATGCGAAAAACCTGACCGCAAACCATAGTGGTGCACCGTGTTGGGAAAAATGTCACGTTCCTCGCACGTTAAAGAACCCTGCTGCAGGTCTCGGTAAGAGTAGGACCCATAGGATCCCCATGCAGGAGGCTAAATTTCCCGTCCCTACCCATCACTCCTTTTTCCAGTGGCAGTCAAAACTTTCCTTCCCGATTGGCCTTGTGTCCCCATTTCCTCCACTTCATCATCATTTCATGTTCATTGTATCACCACTTTCATGTTCATCTCCCGGATATAGCCGAAATCGTGCTGCTTGGGAGTAAAGCAATAACTAACCAACTAACTAACTATTACTTTAATTATATTTTGTGGGATTTTTGTATCATTGGCAGTAGGCGTGGATAAGGTACACATTAAAGAGTGTGCAGTAGGCTTGGCTTTAGTTAAGGAGTTCACGGGTTCATTAGGACAGTACGCACCTTGTGAAATAGGAAGTACCTCGTGGAAACAAATGTACTGTTTCCTGTCCTGACTAGTAAACAAAATTTGTATGAAATGCTTTACATTATATGAACCAATTTTCACAAAATAGTAATTTTTAAGAAAATGATCTGGATTATTATAAAACTTGGCACAACAAATATGTCATAGTGAGCATAAAACTTTTATTTCATAACATTTGTCCTTGCTAGACCCCTTTAGGATCAAAGAATTTGTTTTGTATAGATAGGTGTTCAGTTTTATACTTTATACAGGTTCAAAAAGGTATGAAAATCGAAAGAACTGACTTTAAAACCAATTTGTCTAAATTAAGAAATATTTTAGTTTTTTCTGGGTTTAATTTAGACATATTGCTCTGTATTTAAGTTTTCCAATTACTTAACGAAAAATTAACATGAAGATCATCTCCTTGTTTTTCAGACCACAACATCTGACAGGTCTTCTCTTAACCAGGGATGTATGCCAAGGTAAAATGGATGGAGGACAAGTGGGCTCAACAGAAATCAAGTTTTATCCTGGAAACATAAAATCAGGGTTCTACAAAGGGGACACTGGAACTGCTGGGTTTGTTAAGCTTTCAACTATTATTTACTTTGAGTTCTTTTAAAAGACAGTTAACCTATATTATCTTTTATTTTAACATTTTATTCAGACCGAGCAGGCCATTGCTGTATTTTTTGTGTCTTACAGGTGGTAGTGTCTTAAAAATTAAAAAAAATTGTTTATCACAGTCTTTACAGTAAACTTTTTGAAGCATAACATTTTTGACATTTTTCTTTACACAAGAGTCTGAGAAACAATTTTACAGACCAGGACCATCAAACTTGTGACTAAATTTGATGACAAAATACCTGAATTCAAATTTTAAATATTTAAAGCAAGCATCTTTTTTCTATTTAAAGGAGTATATGTCTACTGATGCAAGTAGCCATCCCATGTTTAGTCTATGCAGATAACCAAACAGAATTAACCTTGAAAGGAGGAACAAATGCCGAGATGGCTCCACAGTTAGACTATATGTTAAATGTATTCAGACCTACTGCTGAAAAATTCGGAATGAAGTTTGATTGTAAAATAATTAGAAGGTTTGTTTATAACACTATCTCTGTTTTTATTCCCAGTGTGACCAAAGTTGATTTCTTTTTTCGGAAAGGGTCTATAGGGATCCCTCTATCTGTCATCTGTTCAAACTTGCATGTACAATGTTAGATACATGGCCTTCAGTTTTTATGTGGCCTGCAACTTTTAGGACATATAGGAGTCACTTTGACATCTGTCATCTTACTATGTCTGGCTGTGTCACAAAAAATTTCTGGCACAGTTTTCAGGCAAATACATGCCACAGCATTTTTTGTTGGCATGTAGCTTTGCCCTATAAAGCAATTTATGTCCATGACTCATCTACCACCTGTTTGTTAACTGAACATTCTAACTATGCAGGAGACATACCTCTTCCATGGAAGACCAGCCTTCTAGTTTTTAGTTAGTACTTCAGACTCGGTAAAACTGATCTTGAACCAGTAACAACATGGACAGCTTTTTTTAGGAACTCAAGTCTCCCTTGCCAATAAAACTCACCGCCTGTATTTCTCATGAATATCAAGCTGAAACCACTGAATAGAATTTCTTAAAAAATATAAACATACATAATCATGCACTTCCATTTCAAATGTTTTGATAATTTTAAAGTATTTAAAAAGAGTTTTAGTTATCTTAACATTTTGTACAACCTTAAGCTTGCTTTTAGTTGTTGAATAAACATATAAGTCTTTGGATATTCCAGTTACTACAACTTAACAAGATTTGTTTTACATTGCAGAGGTTATTTTCCAAAGGGTGGTGGTGAGGTTGTGATCACTTCTTATCCAGCAAGGCAGCTAACTGCAGTCAATTTAACAGACCCTGGCAAAATTAAACAGATCTATGGAAGATCATTTGTAGCTGGAGTTCTCCCTCATAGGGTATGACTACAATTTTATGAATATAACCAAGATGGCTGTGGAATAATTGTTTATGACATCAAATTTATAAAATATCTGCAATCAGTAGTGGATTAATCAAAATATGAGAACAGGAAAGAAAACAGGGACTTGTGAGAACCTTTTACAACATGTTTGATTATTAACTTAAAACAGCTTTTGTCGTGTCTTCTAAAATAGCTCTTATATTTTTACCTTTATTTATTCTATTATTAAATTTTGAACAGCTCATGTACTGATTTTACTGTTTATGTACATGTATGTAATAGGTTGCTCAAATAATGGCTTCAACTGCTGAGGATTACATTCGTCAAGATTACAAAGATGTTCCCATTAAAATTGATGTTGTCAAGGAAGAGTCTGCTGTAGGATCTGGATGTGGTATTGTGTAAGTCTACTACAAATGCCTTCACTGTAAAAAAAACCTATTTATTTCTATTGCAATCAAAGCAAAGAAGTACCAATGCCAGAAGTTTTGAAAAAGCAGACAAAATCTCTAAAGCTGAGACCAAAGACAACACCACTAAGAAACACACTTCATAACATAACATGACACATGTTAAACAACTTAATCGCAATTAACAACAAGAACTAATATCAGAGCAAGAGTAAACTCATTTGCTTTAGAAGGGTAAGCAATTTGTTCTTAAATTGTGAAAATAAAGTTTATTGGTCTTTCTTGTTTAAAGGCTCATGATAAAAAACAGTACATAAGGACTGATGATAAGGCAGTAAAATAACAATAAAAACACCACTAGAGGCTTTGCAGTTAAAACTTAGAATAAGCTTAAAGCAGTCATTTTATTCAAGATGTAACAATGAACCTTGAAAGCATTTCTCTATTTCATGATTGCAAATAGCCAGTTTTAATTTGATGGTTATTCAATAGGTTATTTTCAAAGTCAGTTTCTATAATACTGCTTGATGTGACTTGAGTTTCACAGAAATGTCTTAAAAGATAATTTTCAAATGTGCATTTTGTAAGGTCACAATTTAATTTAGATATACATGTATGTGATTTAGACCATTGTAATTAATTTAGCCCTGGACTTTTAGAAGCTTAAAGCTTTCTTAGAGATATAGGAGCTTTTGGTACTGTGGTTTCATTATTATTCATGGGGGATCAATTTTCATGGGCGGCTTGAACCCATGAAACTTGATACCCAATGAGAAGGAAATGTAACATTGATCTATATGCTGCAGACTCTAGAACCACGAATCTAAGAATCCATGAACTTATCAATTGTTATCAAACCACTAAAATTGATACCCACGAAAATAAATAATGAAAAAATTATAACTAGTATTACCTGTATCTTTTCCCTTGTAGCCTTGTTGCTGAAACAACCACAGGGTGTTATTTGGGAGGATCTTCACTTGGAAAGAAGGGTATGTATCATATAAAAGTAGTATAAAAATTTCCATTAAATAAATCAGTAAAATTTTTCACTAAGTAAGTTAGGAAATCAACTATGGAAAACAGACAGCAGCCTTTAATATGGCTAGTTGTCACTGTCTATCATATTGCTACTGACTCGAGAGTAAAATTAATGCATACAATTCAAAACCAATCCTAAAATTGCTGAAGTAAGTTTTAATAAATGATATTGTACATTGTCTCAAGTATATTTATTTTACACTGACTTCCCATTTTACAGGTAAGCCAGCAGAACAGGTAGGACAAGATGCAGCTGATGAACTAGTAAACAATCTATTCCACGGGGGATGTGTGGATGACTATGTTCAGGATCAGGTATGTTCTTTAGCTTTAGCTGAGAATAATCTTTCTTATACCCCATCTATGATAGTAAAGGGGCGTATAGTGTTCAGGTCTGTCTATCTGTTTATTCATCCAGCCAGAATAAGGTTAACCTTCACTTCAGTAGTTACTTTTCTGAGAAGAAAGTATGAACTGATTATGAAACTTTATACTCTTATGCATCAGGATATGAGCAAAAAAATCTTCATAGAATTATAACTTAAACTATCCCATCAATTTTATTGTTGATTGGTCTAAGGAAAGGGGATGCTTTCCCTAGGTTTACCCACAGCAGTTACCTTTCCATGAAGGAAGTATGATATCCTTATCCATGAAATGTTGCATTACACACATATGCATTAGGATACATGCATGAGCATACAAAAGTCTTCACAAAATTATACCCCTGACGTAAACTTCATGGTTCAGTGCATGGAGATTAACTTGATTGACTTGAACAGTTTCAAAGGAGTTGTAAAAAGGTCACACTTTGTTTTGGATGCTTTTCGATGGTTCTGGCAAGCAAGGCATTTTAAGATTGGTTGCAAATATTATATCTTTGGGGAAGCAGCAACAGGCTGCTGGCTGTTTTCCATCATGCATTTCTAAATTATTGCCGATTTATGTAGGTTGTGGCATGCACTTATTCCACATCTCATTATTATGCCCAATCTACGAAAGTAGAAGGGGATATTGTTTTTGGATCCATTCGTCCGTCCATCTGTTCATCAATCCTTCCCAAATCCACATATTTCAAAATTCACACTTACTGACATATGCCACATCAATCATATTGGTATGGTAAGTGCATCTATTGATGCTAAGCACAATGCATGCTTCGGATGCTGGATGTGACCTATTTTGCCATAGCAACCATGTTGGTATGGTTAGTGCACCTAGTTATGCTAAGCACAATGCATGCTTGGGATGCTGGATGTGACCTATATTTTCCGCATGAATGACCTCTTACAGAAGAATGGTTAAAATCCATTCCCACTTACTGACATGTGCCACATCAACTATATTGGTATGGTAGGTGCACCTAGTGATGCTTTAGTGATTGCGGAAAAAAACAAATGTTGCGAGAAGGGGCATTATGTCTTTTGGACATATTCTTGTTTTCTATGCTTTCATATCACTCTTGTTTTCATTTCAGATAATTATTCTAATGGCATTAGCTAAAGGAAAATCTACAGTTAAATGTGGACCCCTCTCTCTTCATACAGAAACAGCCATACATGTAGCCAAACAACTTACTGATGTAAGATACTTAATCACACAATTAGTTTATGATCTGCTTTAGAACTTATTAATGATTACATTATAACGACAGATGTGAAAAAATAGAATACTAAAGCTTCTCCATCTATAAGGATTATACTTTTCATATACTAGATTCTTACTCTTACTCTTGCTACTAGTGATTTCTTCAGTAAAATTCGTGATCTTAAAGGCCAAAATTTAACTATAGTGATCAACAAGTAATTATGTAAGAATCTTTTTTTTTAATTAAATGAAGAAGTGAAAAAAATGGCTGTATTTCATTAACATTATTTAACAGAAAGTATTTGAGTAACAGGTCTGAAATTGAATCCCACAATGTTGGACCCTTTGCTGATGCAGCATTCCAAATATTAAAAGGGGCTGTGATTAGTAGTTGCTGAGAAAACTGTTATGAAAATTTTACTTCCTTAAACATTTAAACATAGAATTTAATCCATCTTACTAAACCTTTATTCCTGTACATATATGTTTATACTCTGTTTCAGGCCAAATTTAAGATCACAGAAATCAACAAAGGCAGTACATTGATAGAATGTGAAGGCATAGGACTTGTCAACTCCCAGCTTGCTGCTTCATAGTACATTATATGAAGACTAAATTGTAATTCACACACTGCAAATTATTAAAGCATTCTGTGATGTTTTAAGAAGATACATGTACTCCACAATATTTTATAGAATATCCACATGACATTTAATGACGGCTTGTCATTCATGTTATGGCCATAGAAAATAAGTACAATGTTTTAAAACTGTTGTTGATTTATTAGAGTATTAAAAAAATAATTGGCAAAGACAAAAAAAATGTAGATCTAGTAGTTTCTTGTTTTTTTCTGTCTTGTACATTTTTATGACTGTATTTTTACATAATCTAATAGACTGCCAAACTTTTTGCAGTCACACAATGTATTGATAAGGTCGTTGTTTTTGGTAACACAAATGGTTTTACATCTTTAAGCTATTTCTGAATTTGCTACTGTTTTGTAACAGATTAATAAGTTTAGCCTCTTTTATACAAGGCCAACCTTAATAAATTGTTTGTTTCCCCTTTTGTGACCGTACTTCTCAGGTGGTGGGTAGGTAGGTAGGTAGGTAAAATATATTTTTTCCTTACATAATTTTTTTATATATAGCTACACAGATACTGAGTAACTAAGAAGTATTTAAAATCATATTTTTTGCAAATATGAAGGGGTATTTAAATAATGAATATAATTAAAAATTTGTCAAAACTTTATTGAATGAGTCATATCCCATAAATAAGATCCAAAAAAAATAATTTTGAATTCCAAAAGTCTTAAAAAATATTTCCAGTAGGGCTGATTTTTCTGGGTAGGTTGTAAAAGGGGAAACAAACGATGTTTTAATTTTGGCCTTATGGCAAGGGTTCCAGACTCATCCATCCAGAGCTGTAATGGTAAAGCACCTTTTAACATCTACATCTTTCAATAATCACATTTGAAATTCAGCTAGAAAACCAAAAAATGTGTATTGATTAGATTTGTCACAACTTTGTATTGGTTGTTTGATCCATATCCTCAATATCATATTTGACTTCTCTTTTAAAACTTAAAAATGATTGCTTCAGAGTGCTAATGATGAAAACAAGTTCTTGAAATTTGTATATTCAGCATATCTTAATTTTCGGTTTTTATTGCCATTAGCTTTGGTACTATGTATTTAAAATTTTTACTTTGTTTGAATTTCAATATTGTTACTGCTTAAGTTTAAACATATTTATTTATCCTGGATCAGGAAACAAGCTTACAACCTGTCTGATTAAACTATGGACTTTCGATTGAAGCTTGCAAACACAACAATGAAAATTTACGTCGTCATGAACAAGCCAATCGGTAACAAAAACCGCAAAACGTCACAGTAAGAAAAACCATCGTCAGCCAACTTTTCATCAATATCCAATCAGATTTGATGTTTGCACGACCCATTCATTCAATCAATGTATTTTTATGTAATCAAATGTAACGATTTGTGGTTTTTGCTAACGTTTGGCTTTGTTCATGGCGACGTAAATTTTCATTGTGGTGTTTGCACTCTTCACTTTACGCTACAATGGAAAGTCCATAGTTAAATTGGACGGGTTGTAATGCTTCTATAAATCCCTCTCAAGCTAGCAGTTTGCGAGTGTGGCCTTTGTAAACGGCTCCCATTGAGCCTACTCTAATCGAACTCTACAAAGGAGTCTTTAACGTGCAGAGGGTTAACCATTACACCACTGGCTCAAGGTCAAAAGATGGGGATGTTGCTGCTTATTTCTCAATAATATTTTAAATACATGTACAACAATTATCCAAGCAAGTATTTTTTTTAAATAACTGTAACATTTTTTATCAGTTTTGTCTATAAAAGTAAAATTTTATAAATCTTCAGAATACTTTTCATTTTTGTCTCGACTACATTGTAGAGCGGGACATAGGTGTTACTTTAACAGCAATGGTGGTGTTAACTTTCAATGTTAAGGTTTTATGAGCACCTTCATATTTCAAAAACTATAAGTCATTGATTGATGGAACTTAGTTTGCATATGCCTTAGTAGTAGCTTAGCACAGTTGCATCTCAATCTTTTGACCTTGACCTTGATTTTCTGGCTGAGTGACTTTGATAATTTTCATTACATATAATAGAAATGTAAAGTTTTATGAGCACATTATATTTCAAGAGCTATGAGTCCTTGGTTGATGAAACTTGGTATGCATACTCCCCATTAGTAGCTTCATACAGCTGTATTCCCATCTTTTGACTTCCATCTTCTTGGTTGAGTGACTTTTATAATTTTCAATGCATATAATAACTATGTTAAGGTTTTATGAGCACCTTCACATCTCAAAAACTATAAGTCCTAGGTTGATGAAACTTGATATGTTGTTGCGTCAGATCTAGAATGTTACAGCTGTGTCCTTATCTTTTGAACTTTACCGTCTGTTTTCAGTTGAGCAGCTTTAATTTCTTTGGTATTTTTAAGTTCAAGTTTTATGAATTTTATAATAGTTCATAAATTAATGAAAATATATGAGAATTAAGGAGGAGTTTATTTTTCCAATGGTGCAGGTAGGCAAGACATGTTTTAATATTAACTCTTGTTTAATGAGTGAATATTGTTTTAAAATATGTATAGCAATGAATCCATCTTTATTTATTTATTCTGTTTAAGATTGTATATCAGTATCTTCAAATGTGCAATGAATTAAAATTTGGGGATAATACGTGTATTCTTTTTAGCTCACATGACCTGCAGGGTTTTGTAAGGGGTCATGGTGTTAATTGTTGTTCACTTCTTTAAAAATTCTTCTCTAACACCACTGAATTGATTGCCATGAAACTTTGCACATGTAATCTATAGGGACTTCACAAAATATGGTGGCTGTTGACCACATAACATGATTGTTTTATTGAAAAGAAAAGGGGGTTCAGATTATAGCCTTTGGCTTATACCGGTAGATACCTTAAGTTGTCAAATGACCTCAAACAGGACTTATAACCCATTTAAAAAGTTAAAAACAGTGGTTCATGAAGCTTTTTAAATCATTTAATCATCATAAAATTATACTCTTGGAATCAACTTTATTGTTTGGTAATTGCGGGGGAAAACTAATGTTGCTAGATGGGGCATTATGTCTTTTGGACATATTCTTGTTGGACTTTATCTTGAAAACTGTTACTGCTAGAGGAAAAGTTAGCATTGCAGAATTGTTAAGTTCATTGATATCTACAAAAAGGATTTTCAGTCAAAATAGTCAGATCATGAAACTTTATACACATATACATCAGGATATGAACAAACAAAAATCATCATAAAATTGTACCAGTCTCATGAACTTCATGGTTTATTGATCTCAGAAAAGGGAGTGTTATACTTAAGTTTATCTATAGGTTTAAATTACCTTTTGTCTAGCCTGCGAAGCAGAGCGGGACATAGGTGTTACTTTACCGGCGGTGGCGGTGTTAACTTTTTTGGTAAGGTATCATGAGCACCTCCATATCTCAAGAACTATAGTTCCTAGGTTGATGAAAATTGGTATGCATTTGCCCTAGTAGAAGCTTAGCACAGTTACATACCCATCTTTTGACCTTGACCTTGATTTTCTGGTTAAGTGACTTTGACAATTTTCAATACATAAAATAGCAAGGGTAAGGTTTTGCAAGCATCTCCATATCTCAAAAACTATAAGTCTTGAATGATGAAACTTGGTATCCATATGCCAAGTAGTAGCCTAGCACAGTTGCATCCCCATCTTTTGACCTTGACCTTGATTTTCTGGTTGAGTGACTTTGACAAATTTCAATGCATATGATAGCAAGGGAAAGGTTTTGCGAGCACCTCCATTTCTCAAGAACTATACGTCCTAGGTTGCTAAACTTGCTATGCATAAGCCCCAGTAGTAGCCTAGCACAGTTGCATCCCCATCTTTTGACCTTGACCTTGATTTTCTGGTTGAGTGACTTTGACTATTTTTATTGTATATATTAGAAATGTTTAAGTTCTATTAACACCTTTTGATCTGAGAAACTGAAAATCCTTATAAATAAAAATATTGTGGAGATAAGAAAGAATTATTGTTTCTGATGGTGCCTGCAGGTGAGACATACTAGTACTTTAGTGTTAACTTTTGTCAATGAGTTTTACACATATACAGTAGGATATAAGCATACAAAAATCGTTATAAAATTATACTACTGGCATCAACTACATGGTTCAGTGATTGTGAAGAAAAGGACATGTGAGACAGGGCATTATGTCTTTTGGTTGCCTTGAGAATGAAAACTATTGCAGATTGATTAAAAAACGGTTGCTTACTTACTTGCTTACTCTACAAAAAAGACTTCCTTTGGTCCAAGACTTCAGATGACCCTGTACAATAATTGTCAAAATTATAACAGTATTTGCTCCAATAAATGTTCAGTTTGGTCCCTTAAAATATAAGAAAGGCTGAATTTGTATGATGATCCCTATACATTTTTTATCCCCTTAAACACCCCAAAATTGTCTAATTTCATTGTCATTTTATTGGTCATTCACGTAAAGAGCCCGAGGTTGATGAGGATCTCTTTATGGAAGATAAAAATTACTAAATCCACCATTTGTAATTTGTGTCAAAGATGTTTAGCCATTCCACCATTGGCTGCATATTTAAAATATGACAAGAGTAACTTAATAAGCAGGGTTTAATAAATAATTATCCATGCAGAAAAAGTAGGTAAAAACCACAATCAGAAGTATGCATGGTGCACAGCTTACCTTGACCCAACTATCATATCAATGTGGTTGATGTGGCATTCGAAGTAAGTAGGAATGGATCTTAACCATTCCTCTGTAAAAGATCATTCACGTGGAAATGAAGATTATAACTAGCACCTAAAGCATACAGCATGCTCAGCTCACCAAACTGCACTTACCATGCTAATATGGTTAATGTGGCACTTGTCAGTAAGCGTGAATCAACTTTCACCAATCTGTAAGTGGTCATCCGCGTGAATAAAAAAGTAATACACAGGTCACAGCCATCCCAAGGTAAACCTACTAACAAATTTGGGCAATGTAACACTTGTCAGAAAGCGGGAATAATCTGATGGATCTTAGGCAACACTCCACAAAAGTATCCATTGATTGCCATGAAACTTTGCACATGTCATCTATAGGGACTGCACAAAATATGGTGGCTGTTGACCACATAACATGATTGTTTTAGCGAAAAAGAAAAGGGGATTCAGATTATAGTTTTTTGGCTTGTAGATAAAGACCTCAAACAGGACTTATGACCCATTTAAAAACTTAAAAACATTAGTTCATGAGACTTTATAAATCATTTAATCATCATAAAATTATACTCTTGGAATCAATTTCATAGTTTGGTAAAAGATTAAAAGAGTTACACTGAAAGGTAAAAAAAAGTTTTGGTTTTTTTTGCCTAATGGAATGAAAACTTTTCGGTGCAGACAGATAGTGAAAAGCCATTGCTTGCTTAAATGTTCAGATTAAAAGAATTACAAATATCTATTGTCTCATAAAACATGTTTTTGTCTTGTAGAATGAAACTTTTGCAGGTAATGGGAAGTTGTTGCATGATCAAATATTCAACAAAAGAAGGTTTACAAAGGTTTCAAAGGTGGATGACCCTTATGGATTATATGCCTCTTACAGTTTTAGAATTGTAGGGTTTCTTTTGTTTGTTACAAAAAAAAAATGTGGACATAATGATAATGGTATGGTGCTGTCGTTGTTGTCGTCGTCGTCCGCATCTGCGTCTGTGTCGTTGTCTGTTAACTTGAGTGTTACCACGATAACTTTTGTTCTAGTAATAATATTGATATGAAATTTGACATTGATGTTCTTTACCATAAAAGGGTGGATGGGATTGATTTTGGGGGTTCCTCCTCTTTTCGTTTAGAAATAAGGGACCAAAAAAGGGGCCAAAAATGCTTCATTCTGCTTTGTTCCCAGAATAACTTTTGTTCTGGTTAACCAAGTGCTGTGAAATTTATAAAAATATTTCATACCTTAAAAAGATGAATGGGATAGAGTTTTGGGGTCACCCTATTATTTGTTAAGAAACTAGGTGCCCAAAAGGAAAAAAAGTCAAATATTATTTGTTCCCACAATAGCTTTTGTTCTGGTTGGCCAATTGTTAAGAAATTTGACAATGATATGTCTTACCATTAAACCATTGATGGTATTGATTATGGGCCCCCTTTTTCAATTAGAAATTAGAAGCACAAAATGCAACTTTTTTATTTCTAGTTTTTGCCCTATAGAATGAAAACTATTGCAAATAGAGAAAAGGTGTTGCTTGCTTAAATGTTCAGCTTATTAAGCTTTACAAAAGTCTCCATTAGGTTGAAGTTGTAAGATGACCCCTTAAAGGGGTTACCGCCCATTAAAGCCGAAAATAGTGTTTTTGGCCTATAGAACATAAAACTATCGCAGGTAGAGAAAAGCTGTTGCTTGCTTAAATGTTCAGCTCATAAGGTCAAAGTTGTCAGATGACCCAGCCCCTTAAAAACAAAAAATAGTATTTTGGCCTACAGAATGAAAACTATTGCAGATAGAGAAAAGCTGTTGCTTGCTTAAATGTTCAGCTAATTGAGCTCTACAAAAGTCTTCATAGGGTCGAAGTTGTCAGATGATCCGTTCTAGGAGTTACAACCCCTTAAAGGAAAAAAAACGTGTTTTGGCCTATAGAATGAAAACTATTGCAGATAGAGAAAAGCTGTTGCTTGCTTAAATGTTCAGCTCATTTAGCTCTACAAAAACCTCCATTGGGTCAAAGTGGTCAGATGACCCCTTATAGGGGTTACAGCCCATTAAAGGCAAAAAATAGTGTTTCTGGCCTATAGAATGAAAACTATTCCAAATAGAGAAAAGCTGTTGCTTGCTTAAATGTTCAGCTCATTTAGCTCTACAAAAGTTTCCATAAGGTCAAAGTTGTCAGATGACCCCTTATGGGTGTTACAGCCCCTTAAAGGTGAAAAATAGCTTTTTTTTCACGTTTTGGCCTATAGAATGAAAACTATTGCAGATAGAGAAAAGCTGTTGCTTGCTTAAATGTTCAGCTCATTCAGCTCTTCAAAAGTCTTCATAGGGTCGAAGTTGTCAGATGACCCCTTATAGGGGTTACAGACCCTTAAAAGTTGAATAATAGTGTTTTTGGCCTATAGAGTGAAAACTATTGCAGATAGAGAAAAGCTTTTTCTTGCTTAACTGTTCAGCTCATTTAGCTCTACAAAAGTCTTCAAAGGGTTGACACCAAGACCAGGTGAGCGATTCAGGCTCCTGGGAGCCTCTTGTTAAATTATGGGCCAAAAGTGGCCAAAATTGAAGCTTTTAAATTCATAATCCGATTTCGATTTTTTTTGTTTGTCAAGATGTGGATTCATTTTGTGAAAACTTCCGCCCTAATTGCTGTTATGGGCCAAAAGGGAAAAAAATGAAAGGTAGAATGTATTTTTGTAACTGTATTTTTTTTTGTCTGCTTTAAAAACAAAAAACAATAATGAATTCATTGTTCTTGAGAGCTAGTAAGATTTAAAGAAATCACACAGGACCTAACTTGAACATATACTAGTATTAAAACCATTCAAATATAAATTTTGCAAAATGAGACAAAAGAAATCCGATTTGCTACTTTTATTTTTGTTGTTGTCCCATCACAATAAGGGGAGATAATTTGGTGTGTTTTGCTGTTTTGTTACCGTGTCAGTAAGTCTTATCAGTTGGTTGAAAAGTTTTGAAATACCCTTTACTAATATGATGATACTAGGCTGGAAACACCTCTAATGATAATGGAGATGAACATTTGGTTTCTAGGTCTAATTCGTCAAAAAATTTTGACAAAACCTTTTTTTCATGTTTATCACTATGAAGTATCATCAATTTATATCAAGTTCGGATACTAATTGGAATTTTCAATCAAATGTAAAATTACGAGACAACACTGTCACTTCGAAAATTTCCCTGCAAGTTACGGTAAACTTGTTGTGCGTATAGAAAAGAAGCAAAGGTGTACCAAAGGGGCAAACAAATAACGTTGATTTTCAAATTTTCGTAAAAAATAAGATATAAGGTCACAAAAATCACATGAAGTTTTAATGAGATCTTGAAATATATTGGACTAAGGAGTCATACTGTTTTATATGCTTAGCACCCTAGAGTGCATTTACCGCACCGATAAGGTTAATGTGGCACTTGTTAGCAAGCGTGAATCAGCTTTAACCATTCTGTATGTAAAAGATATTTACAGATTCCCATACACAATTCCCGAGAACAGCAGAAACTTGGTATGTATTTAGTCGTAAGTGTTGATTCTCTAATCCTAGTTTTTATTGGGGTTATGTCCCTTTGAGCATGATCATTGACTTATATAAAATCATATTCTACCTTGTACAACGTTTTTTCTTGAAAGCCAGTAGATATTTAAAATAAAACACACAGGGCATAAGTTATAAAAAGTTATAAAATACCAGTATTAAAAAAACAGTAAAATATATATTTTACAAAATAAGGCAAAAGAAATACGGTTTGCTACCGTTCTTTTTTTGTTGTTGTCCCATCACAATCAAGGGAGATAATTTGGTGTGTTTTCCTGTTTTTGTTACCGTTTTTAAAGTTTTATTAGTTGGTTGAACAAATTTTGAATACCCTTTATTAATATAAGCAGGTTTGAAACAACTCTAATGATAAAAGATGGTGCTAAACGTTTGGTTTAGGTCTAATTCGCCGACTTATTTTCACAAACTTTGTTTATCATTATCACTAAAATATTGTCAATTAAATGTTAAATTTCGAGACAACACTGACACTTTGAAAATTTTACCGCATATTTCTGTTAACTTGTCATTTTGCATGTGTACATGTTGAAAGCCTTATATTTTTTTTGTATTTTCAAATTTTCGTCAAAAGTAAGAAATAAAGTCTCTAAAATCTTTGAAACTAAAATCACACGACGTTAATTCAATTTTGAAATATCTTGTGGGGCTATAAAGCCAGTCGGTTTGTAAATTTCAAGTTGAACAACTATGCATGATGTATGCAACCTGTCGGCACCAATTTACATATTGGTTTCCAGGAACAACTTGCTGGTGCAACTACTAGTTTAAACGGTAGTGACTGGTTCATGTAAGTTCATAGAAGATAATGAGGCGTGGAATAAGTGTACGCGACAACGATAATTTAAAAAAAAATCCAGAATGGAAAACAGCCATCAGCCTTCGATGTGACCAGTGGTCAGTGGTCGCTGCTCGCTGTTTTATAATTGGCCCTGGATTGAAAAATCAAGCCAAATCCAAAAGTGCCAATGAAAGACCCTCTGTTTGACAAAAAACCCCAAAACAAATAACATAAATTCAACGAATACAATCATCAGCTTTGATAAAGATTCCTGGCTTAGGACAGGCACATTTAAAATGTGGCAGGGTTAAACTAGTTTTTTTGGCCCAACCTTCTCCCTATTGATAATCAATAACAAAGCACAAACTATCACACAGTCAAAATCAAATCGATAGAAGTTCAATTCAACAAGAAATATCATGAGACAAAGCGACAAAAAAAAATAGAGAACACTCGAAGTTACTGACAGCTAGCTAAGAAGCATCTATCGACTGATGTAAAAAATCAAGTATGTCGAGTTTAAATCCAACACAACAAGTCAAACTTGTAATGATTTGGTGATGTATCATTACACAAAAAAGCGACACATTTGATCACTGTAATGCTAAAAATGACAAAAAAAGAAAAATGAAAAAATGAAAAATGCTAAAAATAAGTATATAAATGCAAATAACATTTTAAAGTAAGTATTGAATTATCAATATATCTACCAAAAAAGACTAATTTCAAAGATTTGTCAACTTTATCATTTTACTTGAAACGAAATATTTTCATTATATTTATTGAAATAGTCATACTATCAATAAGATATTGTGAAATTCTCTTAACAAAAGGACCGTTCATATCAATTATAAAGATATGGAGCGTCCAATCTCTCCGTTAACTGATAAAGCAGGACCCAAAAGTCCATTCATTGAGAACTGTTTCATAGGTAGTCAGGGCGTCAAATAAAAACGCAAACAGACTGACAGATATAAATTATAATTTGAATGACCCCTGTATCTCCGCCCCCAAACCAGACTACGAACCCTACCCAAACACACCTTCTCTATTCCTTATCAACATTCTTATTGCGTTAAGGATGACAATGATTTTACATTATTGATATATTAAGCTCAGAGGAAATATTTTCCATTAAATTAGCTGAGTGAAAATTGGTGAACCTTTGACAAGTCTGCTATCAGGAATTCAATGCTCAGGATTTATGTGTAACTTGTCAATATGACTTGGTTTCGTCTTTGGATTTTCTGTTTTATTTTATGCGCAAAGGTATAGCGTAGAGAATCTCTAAGTCTTGGATGTACTTTTAAAACATAACGATAATGTGTCTTTAATTTATAGTACAGTCACATTTTAAGCTGAAATAGTTTTAATTCAGATGCAGCTACATGTACAGAATTTCAAGCGAAATATTAAAACGCACGCGCTTCCTTTGACACCGTAATGCAGTACTTACAATGTATATATTATAAGCATGTATCAATTTATTTGTGAAGATCTTTGAATGCACCTGAAAAACATGATCTGTGTGATCCGTGAGCTTGAATTAACAAAAAGCATATCATATGTATATAGTTAAATAATATGAAAAAGAAATCAGTACCGTTGACGAACCCTGACTACTTGATAATTCAGCCTCCTTTAACTTCACATAAATAACTGAAACAGAAAGATATATCTTAGTTCAAGACATATTTACTTGCTTTTTAATGATTATGTTGAGTTCGAAGTCATAGTATATGTTATGTATAATTTTTAGGTTCATCTTTCGTTGTGTAAAGGAAAAATTAGCATCAATCTCTTAGAATACCATAACCCATCAGGAAAGGATGCTTCTGGGAAATGTTGTGACGGTGTTACTATACCGGGGTGTGGTCTAGGAGTCTGTGACCATCTATTTCGAGTTTGCTTACTGGACCAACTTTCTCAGTAAGTTTATTTTATATATAAAGCAACCTGGGTAAAACCATGAAAACATCTATGTGAATGTACCAAAAATTATACTATTCTCACCAAGAAATCATCTTCAGATAAAATGTACTGAGGTATTCCATTTTGCTACCCATTCCGTTATTGTATAATATATTTTGAACCACAAAAGTTAATTTGCTGCAATGTGCTCTATGAGTTTGCAGCATATACAGGTCAGAGATATAATTGGTCGGCAGTTCTCTGCTCTATACCTCTCCCCTTTCTTCATATGGAAGACTGGACTAACATTGACATTCCTCCAATAGGCAGTAATGAAATAAATCTGACACAGATACTCAGGTTAGCAAGATATTTTTGTTCTATATAAAAAACAAAAAAAATGTCTTCCTACGTCTACTCAATATAAATTATTTATGGTTCATTTATAGTGCTACTCGCAGAAGAAGTACTTTCAGCGGTGGATCCATCATGTTTTGGAAAAGGTTATCGACCCTGAAGAGGGGTCCCATCTTCACCCTGCTTTATTAATTCTGCATACTACTATACATATACTCGACAACAAAAAACATTTTACTAGGAACATAGATCTGTATATCAAAATATACAGGTCTATGCTAAGGTTATTCCTTATCAAAAAGTTAGGGAAAAATTTCCCGCCATATTATTTTCGCCCTGACTATATATATTTTTTCTTTTTCATATGGCTATATTCTTAAAAGATTACTTGTTTAAAATAAATGCATCTAACCAAAGAAGATTTATGTTTACTTCTTAATTTCACGTGTAATTATGATTATTCGTTCAAAAGTTATTAACGGGAGACGGATTTATATAAGGCTTCAAGTCTTGTTTCCGAATCCCGTGATTAATTTGTTGTATTGTTTGTCACATTGTCTCATGTTCAATATTTGAAAAATGTATTTGCAAATTAATTAATAAATATGTTTACACTAAAAGTTATTAATCCAAAATTTACATTTATAAGAATAACCGTTTCATTCCCCTCTACAATTTTACCCCGCTAGAAAGTAACATACAACAGCCAAGCCCACCCAGTCCTCATAATAATGTTGTAGCAGATGTCCACTTCTAGAAGTAAATAACTAAATTGTGTATTCAATTACACACTGTGTGGCTCTTAGTAAAGTGACTTCCATGAAACAAAGTCCCAAGTCTTGTCTGTATTGACTGTTAGGACTAGGGTATGAAGGTATAGAACTGATAACTATCAATTGAGCTGTTGATATTTTAGGGGATCTTGATAGATTTATGTGCTGGGTCTGAACTGCTTAAAAACCAACAGAGCACAGGAGTCTGAAATCCTATCAATGAATCAATGAATTCCTCGGCTAGATGTCCAATTTGGATTTTCCGAGTATCAGACTTGAAGTGAATCACAGGGGCTTGTGAAGGTATCAGGACACTTCGGTACCGGGTCACCTCGGTACCTGGACACTTCGGTACTGACTTGGACATTTCGGTACTCGGTACTGGACAATTCGGTACTAGGTATTGGTCACTTCGGTACTGACCAAAAAAAAATTGTAAAGCGCCACAATGAATAGTAATCTTTACTTAATATGTGTTAAATTTACGTTTTTTATTGGTATTTTAAGGTTCATGAATGTTCAATTGAAAAATATCGAAGTACACAAAAAATGTATGACCATAAATAAAAGAAAGTTTATGCATGTATGACTATTTTATTTTTATACATCTTTATTATGCGGCATTTGGCTCGGAAACATCTGCCACACTTTATTTGATGCACTGATTTGAATAGAACACTATCCAAGGCGAATTTGGGCGACTTCTGTGTTGGCATCCCAACACAATCAGTCCTAGGTGTTGTTTTTTATTTTTTAAAGCAAGGAATTAGAGTACTCTAATTTCTTGTTTAACTTTTAAGTCCATAAGATGCAAAAAGGAGCATGTGAGTTCCAAGAAGTCTTCAAATGACATGAGCTTTCCAGAAATCAAGTCTAAGATCTATAAAACAAGTTGGCCTTAAAAATTTGATGGCATAGTGTTCGGCTAATTATTTCTTAATTGAATTATTATATTTCAGCTTGACTGTTGTTTTAATTAATTACCGAAGCCATGTTGTTTGTGACACACGCTAACATCTGATTGAATTTCAATTTAGAACAATTAATATGGTCATTTACTCGAACTCGACACGGTTATTTTATAAGAATTATTTGATGATCTACAGTAATATTAATGTCAAATACAAGACTCAAATGCATTTTACAAGAAAATACGGAGGAAAATTTTGATGCTGCGGCAAAGTTATGCATTCATTGGTTTATATGCCTGGTGTGGCTTTTAAAATCAAAGAACATTTTTAAAAAGATAGAGTATGCGAAGCAACTACAACAATCTATGTGGAGGGGGGCGATTTCGGGACGTCGGGGCCCTTTTTTAAGCTTGGAAATTCGGGATTTCTGGAGAAAGTTACGAGGGGACGCCGGGATTTTGCCGGTATAAGTTTGGGATGTCGTGGATTTACAACAAAATAGCGTTTGGAGACCCCTTCCTTCCCCCCATCTATTTTTCTTGTCATATATACATGCCGGTAATACTTGATAAAGGAAGATTGCAAGATAACAATTTTAAAAATCTTTTCTCTCTTAGTTTTGGTGGAGGCTATTTTGATAAGGGTCTGAATAAATGAAAATTCTTAAGGAATACCAATAGGCTAAAAATCAAATCACTCGTTAAATATAGTTAAAACTCATAATTGAACTAGTTGTTTCACTTTAAAAACAGTAGTGGTTCTATTTTAAAATCATAAAAAATAATTACAATTATCAAAGTGATAAAGCCCACAACCAACTTCCATTTAGTAATTAAACTTATTATAATTTATTTATTGACTGAAAATATCATTTATTTATAAAAATAGTGAAATAAAAATTTTATTTTTCAAGTACCGAAATGACTAGTACCGAGTACCGAAGTGACTAGTACCGAGTACCGAAGTGTCTTATTCCATCGGTACTGAAGTGACCAGGTACTGAAGTGACTAGGATTCCTTGTGAACAGTAAAAAAATAAAAATCCCCTATATACGGTGTATAGGGGAATTATTTTATTTTATTACTGTACACAAGTCCCTGTGAATGAATATGGCGGTTAAATTCAATCACCGGATGAGCTTCATGAATATCGTGAGCAAAGCAAATTTTACCACTATTTTGAGAGGATTTCAAATGCCTGTGAACAGTGTTTGGCAAAAGATGTTATGATAAATACTAGTTACAAACAAAACTGTAAATAGAAGCTCAATAAAACTCACATTGATTAAAGGCACCCATGCAGAGAGTTAACAGACACCAGTATTTTTTATCTTTTTCTATAATTATAAAAAAAACGGAGTTATTCCCCCTTAATCGTCAAGATTGACAATGATCGCAGTTTTTGAAGTTAATCTTAAAAATCAAAAGAGCTAGTGGAAAAGTTAGCATTGCAAACTTGTTCAGCACATTGAGATCTACAAAAATGATGTTCAAGGTCAAAATTGTCAGATCAACCTATTAAGAGTTGTCTCCCTTTAACTGTTTTCTTTGTTTTGTTTTTTTTATTTGAAAGCTTTGTAACTTTGTATTCTTGATCTCAAGAGTGTTTTCTATCCTAACTAGTTTCTTAAATGTATGTACATGTAGACCATGTTGTACACTAGATAAGAGGTCTTAGTATAAGAGATCAGGTGAGGGATTCAGGCTATTGGGAGCCTCTTGTTTAATAAATTGTCTTTTGTATAGAATTTTTAAATTGAATATGTTATAATGGATAGTATTAAATCATGCACATGTGTTAATTCTTTTAAACCAAGAATATTTCTAAAAGACATAATGCTCCATCTTGCAACGTTTTGGATGGAGGGACGTAAGGATGGATGGACCCAAACACGATTTATCGCCCTTACATTTGAAGATTGGTCATAAGAAAATTAGTCGATTAATAAGCGAAATTTCTGTTAATAAATTTGGGTATTGTAGAACCTGTACATAAACTCGCATGTACCCGGGTAACCCTACCCTTTGATGAATTAATAATACCACTTTTTTTTTTCTTTATAGATCACCAAAATGCCTCCAGCCTACAGATATAGCTACCATTGACAAAAATGTTGTTATATTTGAACCAAACCAGCAGGAAGTACAGTTTACATTTGAAACATGGAAGGTTGGTATGAACTAGTGGGAATTTTTCAATATTAAATTTGCATTAATTAATGATTGATTAGAAATCTATAAATGGTTATAAGTTCTCTAAATGAAGGGATATGGAGTGAATATGCAGGACACAAAATCACTGTCGAAATATTTAAATGAAATTAAACAAAGCAAAGGACCAGCACATTTATTACAGTTTTCAAAGTTTGAAAAGTACATGCATGACATATGTATTAGGGGTTTTAAACCTCACTTAACGGTGACTTTATCCTTCAATGACCATTTCAATATCTGCAATGTGAAAAGCAGCAACTTACATTGAAGGCTGCTGACTGTTTTTTTTTCTTTTTAAATTTTTAAATTGCTGTACATGTATTGAATTCAAATGTTTATGTCCTTTAAAATCACTTTAAAATCAATGCCAGAAAGCCCAAGAAAGTCATGATCAGAAAACATTTAATTGAAATTTCATGTTAAAGTTTCTGACAGGGCATTTTGACATAAATCACTTATGTTAATAGGTTAATTACCTCTTTACCTCAACAGGTTTTGATGGTCACTACCCCTTGGGTCAGACTAAAAGGTAGATCCTTTCTCAGGGGTTTGTGACTTCTTGTATCATTTTGTTTCTTCATAAGGTTCTTGTGTTAGGGTATTTATCATGTATAAGTTTCTTCAATAGGCCCTGGAGTTGACAGATAACATGTACATACTATATGATAACCAAGCCATTACATTCTACCTCTGATTCATAGCAAATGTCTGGTGTTTGTTCTTATGATGATGAATAACCCTCTAAATAACAGCAGGACTATGGGTAAAGAAATACCTGCCAAATTTATTAAATGATATGACAAAATATTGGACTACCCAAACTGTATTACTAAGGACTCAGAAAATCCAAGGATTTTTTTTCTAAATTTTAATGGTGGTTGAATCTTTGAACTTATGAAGGAGGGCAGATTACAGTTTCAAATCTAAAGTAAACAGTGCATGTACAATTTACGACCACACCTAAAATCAATGATCATTTTTTTAATATTGAATGATTTTGTTATCAGTTCGTTTCATATTGACAGCCAAGGATTAAGTATGTAGTTTGACAATAGTTAAATGGAACCCACGTCATATCAAAAGGTCTCTGATTGTACACAGTAGGCCTACCTTTTAATAACAATAGTTAGAATGTTTGTCATAGCTCAGATTTGATAAGTCATTTCAATTTTGCTCTGTCCTTGTTAGCAAACTATATTGTACCCCATGGTCACTTCACCTCCATATCATTGGTATCTACTGTTAAACCTAAGCTTTTTCATCCTTTTTTTTTACATCTACCGTTGCCGGTGGCAATACAATTTATCAATATTTATATAATTGTCAACGGTCCCATCAAGCAGAGACAACGAATTGCTATTTTTTTGTGTAGGCATGTGTCTTTTATGCTCTCACTCTCACAATTTTCTATGTATTTTCTTGAAATTATACATAATATGTTTATGCCATTAAAATCATGTCCAAGATGGGAATTAATTTCTATTCAACAATTTTTTACAAGTTTTGCCCCTTAGACCATGAAAATAAGATCCAGATTGACCATTGCAGGGCTTTCAATAGAAGCCGGAAGCCGGCTGTTTTACCCGTTAACTTCACAGAAATCCGCCGGCTACTTTTGCAAAAAGTATGACGTTAAAAATCGGGAAAAATTAAATGTACGAGCAATAATTCTTGACTTAGTCCCGCGCATGTCCGTGTATTTTCCCTAAACTAAAAATAGATATTCTGAAAATAAACTGAACTCCGTGTCATTTTAGCGCTTGATAGTTACACGAATTAACACCGGTATAATGGCTTCTTGATGACAGCGACGAAGTCGCAAAATGTAGCGAGGTTCCAAGCAAATGGACATGGTGTTTGGTCCCTTTTATCGTCGTGGTGTCGGTTTTAAAAGCTCATTAGAGCTTGTGTTATTTGTTTTGTAACTGTACCGACTTTATAAATAAATATTAATTGACTTGACTTGACTTGAAAGAAGAGGAAACAAGGTGTTTATAGACAGAAATCACGAGAAGCAATTATTAATAGCAATGATTTTATAGTCTGACTTATCGTAGACATAAACGAAGAAATCAGATCGGGTGGGAAGATACCCCCTCCTGCTGACCTTTTGGCAGAAATTTTGCCACTTTGAAAATTGGAGAAGATATAAATTTAAGTAGACCCTGGCAATCATTTATTAGCAGACCGCTGGGGACTAGTTCTTGACTTTGGAACCTTTTCAATACTCACATCAACCCACCCCAATTTAGTCCAAGACCCTTGTCAAGTTTAGACCCATGGCCATGAGGCATGACCATCCATAGATATATTGATAGAAAGAAAAAAAAAATAGGCAAGCCAAAAAATATCCTGATTGGCTAAAAAAAAACATTGTCCTCCTGCATTTGCTATGAAGTGATGGAGGGACTTATCAATGGCGTCCATCTGTGTGTGGATGCATCTCCTCTGAAACCTAAACAGAATTTTCAGAAATTATGTAGCATATTGCTTGTTTGCAAAATGTAGTTGATCTTGGTACTGCCATTTTGATTCAACATTGTATGTGATTTTTTACCCTTTTACCATTGGTGACAATGCTGAGGCCCAGAAAAATGTATATAATTCCTTTTAACTTCAGTTCTAAATAATTTATATGGGCAATCAGAATGTTACGTGATGTGTTGAACTGTTCTAGTATTGTCAATTAAAAAAACTCTTTGGCTGACCTGTTACATTGAAGATTCATTTGTACATAATATCGTCCAAGGACAGTTGGTGGGCTTTCAATTCTTTATTTTATCTTTGATTTGCTGTCTCTTAAATACACTCTCCATTTCCAATCTTTCTTCACAGTAGTATGTAATAAATTACTGGGATGATCTTCTATAAAGATTCATTTCTGGTCCAGATACATTTGAATCAACACGGAATATAAAATTGATGATTCTCAGGAAATTATGTACACTTTATTATGAATTTAAATGAAACAATCCTAGTCTTAAAGTTTAACAGTACACGTACATTTTAATTTATTTATTTTCTTCAAACTGAAATAACAGTGGATTATTTTTTAACAAATACAGTAACAGTGACAGCTGTCATAGATCTTAATTGAATTAAATATGTAATCATAATCAGCAATTATCAACAGTCAGAGACTTTATTTTCAATATCATATTATATATGAACATTATGATCTGTTGACATCATGAATTTATATGACAGCTGTTAGTTACATAGATCTCCAAGAATCATCAGCTGAAAACAGAAATGTAAAGTATGAAACTTAAATTTGTAAAAAAAAAAAAAATTGTTGTTCTGACATCATTAATTGAAGGTCAGAAAATGCCATGAGATTATAGATTAAGATAGATATTGTCTTGCAGACTATAAACAGTCTGAGTCAATGTACTCCCAATTTTATAGAATAGAAGTCATCAGATACTGATAATAGCTGACAAAATTTAAATAATTTGTTACAAATCAATAATAATATGAAATATTGAATTCACCCCAAAAAAATCACAAAAAGGTGGCAAAATTGTTCTAAATTTAAAGGTTGCAAATGGGCTCAGGAGACCCCCAGAATGCAGGATTTTGCGTCTAGAACCCCAGAGCTTCTGGGGGCCTTGAGCGGCCCCCAGACCCCCGGCCGTAAGGGCGCACGCAAGCGTGCGCGGCGGCCGGCTAACGCCGCCCGCATCTTCAGGTTGGCTACTTTATTTCAATTATCCACCTACTTCAAAATCTATTGAAAGCCCTGCATTGTGACCTTTTTAGTGCTCTCCAACCTACAATTGTCACCAGATTTCCATGAATTTATCAACTTTTGTAGAAGTGCTGTTTAGTCCAGACCACTAAATAAGACCTTATAAGTTTTCTAAACAATTCTTTATGGGTACTCCTATGTATCTGACAAGATACATTAACTGTGGTTTTTCTTTGTGTAGTACTTGTACTTTCATAATTGCATACTTGCATTGCTTCAAATTGAATACATGTAGAATCAGATTATCAGGAATTAATTTGCAGTTGTTTGCATAACGCTTATTGTTTCTGTACAAAAAGTTTGATTGATTGATCGTTTAACCAATCCTAGGTAAATACACACAAGGTAGAAATAACTTTTTTGTCTAACACTTAGTATGCAGGGGGTAAAAATTTGACAAGTTAATGTTTTATTCTATTAGTTATAAGTTGTTCAAAACTTGTTTAAACTCCCACTATCTCAGCATGATCAGATTTTGATAGATAAAATCCTTGTTGTTTCTAATACACATTAACACCTAGCTGTTTGCATAAAGTGCAACACATCTTATGAATGTCATTGCATATTCTGGTAAAAGATACAATTGTTTTAAACGTAACCACAAACATTCCTAAAAGCATTGAGTTTTGGTAGAGCCATTCAATCAATCTTTCTCTGAAAGAGGCAAAGGAGTTCCAAAGGGCCATTCAAATATCACATGTCTAAAACGACTTGAGACAAAATAAATGTGGTCTTAGTCAAAACTTTCAATAACAAATGATTTTGTACTAATCTTAAAAAAAGTATTAAAAAGTAATTTAAATATAAAAATATATACAGTAAATGATGGTTAATTGTATAAATCTACATTTTTTGTTTGTTTTGGATCATTGTCTCATAAACTTTTATCAGGCTATCCATTATACTCCTTTTAAGGTTATTTGACATATGGTTTTGTCCCCCAATCTTTGACGGTTTGTTATTGATTCTCCAGCCTTTGTTAATGGACCTGTTGCTATCATTAGTGGAAGAGATATTAATGTCTAACAGTGGAGGTTAACTGAATGTAAATACTGGAGATCTCTGCCTTTTCTGATAATGTTACAATGAAATAAATTGGTCCATTATGGTAGAAGTTAAAAGAAATTTTAAGTCAAATTTTGAAACAGGTTAATGGTGTTTATACACCTGGCATTTCGGGTGTTTTATTTTTAAATGGTTTAGCAAAATTGTTGTCTTTCCTACATTTGGACCTTGATTTATAGAGGAGAGGGGAAAAGCTATCTTAATAAAATGCAAAAGAAGCCTAAGTACTAAGTAGTTAATATTTGTTCTTCCCTTGAATTCATAACATATAAAAAGTATTAGCCTTTTCTTTGATCTTGTGCAATTTAAACAGTTTTTGTGTGTTTTATATACCGTATTAAGGCTAGAGATTTATGACAATTCCTTTTCATATGCTATAAAACTTTCTGCAGTTCTTTTTAATGAATGCATGCATATGTACTGTAAAGTTAAATATTCCTCCCACACAAATAGTTTAATTTTCAACAAATTTGAAATTGAACTTAAAAAATGGAGTGTGTGTGTTGGTGTTTGACGCCCTCGACGCACCTGGGCCATGTAGGGTGGTCAGTTTTAATGGTGGAGGAAACCAGATTACCCGAAGAAAACCACAGACCTTGGACGGTAACTGACAAACCTTATCACATACAGTTGGGAAAGTTCCTTTTTTGTTCAATACAAAATTAATACAAATAAAAAAATGGAAATTATGCCCCCATTGAAGATTTCCAGAATCACAGAATCAAATAGTAAATTAGTCAGATACTGAGGTGGAACCAGAATATAAGGTCTATTAGTCGACCCTTTTAGGTGTGATCAGAATATAAGATTACCTTGACCTTTTAGATAAGATTACCTTGACCTTTTTTAAAGCTAGCATTTCTTTTCACCTCTGTGTAAGATTTTTTCTCAATAACTGGTAGTTAAAGAAGGATTATGTTTTATACTGCCACAATGCTGACACTTTGACCTTGACCTTTATGTCTTTTGTAATTCTAATGTCAGACATGAAGTGTGTGTCTGATCATTTATTTTAATTTGATTTATTAGAAACAATTTAGTTCAGAATTGTCATTTTGATCTAAATGCCTTTAAAGTGCAACGTCAGACCTCTTAATGGTAAAAATGACCAACCTTGAAAATTCATTAAAAATGACCTGCAACCCCAATTAAAATATGGATATAACTTACAAATTCTTAAACTTGTCTTAGTCAAGCTATTATTTTTTAAGCTTTATCATGACCAGTTTCACAGTCAAACCATTATCTTATTTAGCTTTTTCACTGTCTTACTTACTTTTTCAGGGAGAGGCAGACATCTTGGTTGAAGTGTTTGATTCCAACTCTGAAGATAAGAATATTTTCATTGACAATTTCACTGTCTCCTATAACCAGACAAAGGCAGGATATAACCAGACTACTGGTTCAAGGAAAACATATGACCTCACAGGAACCAGAAATTCTGATCCAACTAGGTAAATCTATTTCAAAGTTTTTATGTAGTCTGCAACATGTTGCAGAAGTGACTTATAAGGGTGTCTTTGTCAGTGTCAATGTTCTTCTCTCACAAACAGTTTCTGTTACAACTTTAAGATTTGAATGAATATTTGACTAATCATTTATGAATTTGCATGACTCACTTTGGTTTGCTATTAGGATAAGCACTTCAAATCTTTACTACAAAAACTTTAAAATTGAGATTTATGAAAATTGAAATCTTATCTTTGGCTGGATTTCAAGTAGTGAAAATCAGATTATCATGTGGCGAATGACCGGAAACTATTTCCATTACAGTTTTCTCAATACCAGTAGCACAGCCTTTTAATATTGGGTATTCAGAGCTTCAGAACCAGCATGATCATGAGGTCCAATGTCATGGGACTGGAGTATAGGTCTGACATTTTGAACAATATTTAGACTTTTGTGAATGCATAATTGTTTTGCTTGTTTCAGTCTTAAATTGTCTGTGTCAGCATTCTGTGACACATCTTACTATGGAACTGATTGTTCTGTTAAGTGTGTGGCCACCAATAAGTGTGATGGACACTACTCCTGTGACAGCCAAGGGAACAAACTCTGTCTGCAAGGTTGGCGTGGATCAGAATGTACAGAACAGATTCCTGGAAGTTCTGCAGACTGCAGTGTATACACAGGTATGTTTTTTATGCTTAAAGATCTAAGCATCATATGTCTACTTAATAATTAAAAAAAAAAAACTAAAGCAGATAGTTTACCACACTTTCTACTTTCATTCAGATTGCAATAACTTTTATTCAAACTCTTAGTTATTTTCTAAAGCCCAAATAACTGATTTACCTTTAACCTTTCTTTATGTTGGTCGCTGTACTAATTCAGGATAGTAATTCTCTCTGTTGAGAGTTAAGGTTTTTTAGCTCACCTTGCCGAAGGCAATGTGAGCTTTTGCCATCACTTGGCGTCCGTCGTTCAACTTTGCAAAAATTTTTTTCTCTGAAACCGCTTAGTCAAATGTAATGAAACTTGGTAGGGTTGTTCTATAGTATGTCCTCTACAAAAATTTTGTTCAAAATTTTGATTTGACAAAAAACATGGCCGTCATGGCTAAAAATAGAACATAAGGGTAAATTGCAGTTTTTTGCAAATTACTCAAAAATCATAACAGATATCAAAATTCTGGCAGCGTAAAAGTGATCAGCATATAAAGATCTACCTGCCCTGAAATTTTGAAGCAGATTCTACAATCGTTGTAGGAGTTATTGCCCTTTTTCTTGATTTTTTCCAAATTTTTGTATTTTTGACCAATATCTTGAAAACTAAACAAGATATTGGAAAAATTTAAATTGCATATGGTTAAGCACATCAAGATCTACTAGTTGTAACAGAGTCAAAGTTGTAGGACCGTTCCTTCAGATGTTATACCCCTTGGATTGTAAAAATTGACCATTTTCACAGCTTTTTGTTAAACTTTTCAAAAATCTTCTTCTGCTTAGTCAAATGTAATGAAACTTGGTAGGGTTGTTCTATAGTATGTGGTCTACAATACTAAAATGTGGTTCGAAATTTTGGCAAAAAACATGGTGGCCATGGCTAAAAGTAGAACATAAGAGTAAATTGCATTTTTTTGCCAATTGCTCAAAAATGTTTACATATATAAAATTCTGTTTTGGGTAATAGTATTCAGCACATCAAGATCTACCTGCCATTAAGTTTTGAAGAAGATCTGACACTGGTTGTAGGAGTTATTGCCCTTTTCTTTTCTTTCAAATTTTGCTCTTTTAAGACCAATATCTTGAAAACTATACAAGATATTTGAAAAATTTAAATTGCAAATTGTTAAGCACATAAATATCTAAAAATTATGTAATGGGGTCAAAGTTATAATACCTTTCTTGATAGGAGTTGTTTCCCTTAGAACATTAAAATTGATAATTCCACAGAGTAGCAGTCCTTTGTTAAAATATCCAGCTTATAATAATTATCGAATGCAAGGTGAGCGATTCAGGCTCCTGGGAGCCTCTAGTTTTAGCTACAATTTCTCTTCAAAACTTACTTGCAGAATAGTTTGACTGTGGTTTAAAATCAGTTTAGGACAGGAAGTAAAGAGAAGAAAAGAATAAGATCTTGTGATTAGTGCAAATTTTAAAAATTGCATTGTATATATATTTTAGATAAAAATGAGTTTGTTCCAAGTTCCTGGGAAGGACTTTATACATGTGATAAAGGACAGCACCGATATCCCTTGTACCTGAATGTCACAAAGCCTCAGAATACCATTAAACTTGCTGCAGAACTGTCTTTTGGAAATGTATCAATACATTTGAATGGCTCTTATCTCCCTTTTGCCAAAGCTCTGGGACTTGAAGTGAATGGAAACATTACTTTTGGATCCTTGGAATTGACACAAGTTACACTACAAGTTAGCGAGTTAAATTCTACAAATATGTTTGGACAGTTGGATTTAACCCATACAAAGGGGAAACTTTCATGTATTGTTGACCCTCTTGCTTTGAAAAAAGGTCAGTATTTTTAAGTACATGTATTTGTATGCAACATGATGAAGAATTAAACAATATTTTGAAAAACACATACACATGTATTGTCTGCTTATTAGTGTATGATTGCAGTGACATCTATTATACAGGTATATAGCATTTTAATTTATCAGAACTAGTAATATATGGGTAATTTAGGCCCATATTTTCCTTTTCAATAACATTCTAGAGAGATTTCAATAATGTTCTAGAAAGACAGAAGTGTACATTTTGTCTTCAGAGAGGATTTATCAAGTCATGCAAGTCAGCTTTTTCCTTTATTTGAAAACATGTATTATCTTTTCAGCATACTTTGATGGCTGTGATTTCAAAGGAACTTGTGTGAGATATGGAATCAGGAAGGACCAATATTACTGCTGTTGTAATGATGGCAAGTAATTCTTAAAAATGATGTATCTACCATGTATAGTCCATTCTCATTATATTGTGGGGTCTATTGTATTGTGGTAATAATGTTCATTTCAACCTAATTTTTAACTGTGATATCACCATTTCTACGTTGCTATGTGCCACAATATTACAAGATACCAGTATGATTAATATTGATAAATAAGAAGGAGTCAAGGAAGTGATTGATTTAAAGTTTTTAAGTTTATATAAAAAGATCACTGTTTTATTTCCCCTTCTCTTGATACATAATGCCAATATTTATTTTCATACTTTGTTGTATTGGCGTCCGCTGGTTGAAAAATATGTGAAATCGCTGCTTCTGAATGACCCTATAGCATTAGCAATTGTACTGTTTTCTTTTCTACATGTATATAATTTTTCAGGAAGCATTGGTACAAGCTGTTCATCAACCACTCCTACTGCATCAACTACCCAAATGACAACAAAACCAACAACATTACCGACCACCCCTTCAACAACAACAAGAACTACTACACCACAAGCTACAACAGAGAAACCAACATCTCCTGAGCTAACAACCCAAGCAGCAATGACCCCAAACCCTACCCCAAAACCTACAACAAAACCTACAACAACTCTTTCTCCAACAACACCTACTCCTAAACCTACAACTAGACCTTCAACACAACCAACAACCAAAACAACAGTACAGACAACTGTTGACCAAACTACAAAACCATCAACACCACCAACTACCAGATCAACAACAATGCCTTCAACTAACCCAACAACTATAAAACCAACTTCACAACTTACAACCAAGGCTACAACACAAAGACCAACAACCTCAACTCCTACACTGACTACTGAAGCTGAAACAACTGTAGAAGTTACCACACCTGAAGAAACAACTACTAGATCAGAAGCACCAACTACAAAAATTCTAACAACCAAATCTACTACTAAGACAACTACCATACAGAAAACAACAGCATCAACAAAAGCCACAACTTTACCAATAACAAAAGCCACCACAACCATGGCAAGCTCTACAACCAGGTCTTCTACCATGTCACCAATATTTTCAGGAGATAAAACATTCCAACTTCTTCTATTGGCTGTTAATCCAGAAATTAATGCTGAAGATATCTTCTCTGTCATCAAAAAGTCATGGATTTCAGAAAACAAAGGTACTAAGGACTTATCTAATTTTAGGATAATAATAAAAAGTTGGTATTTTGCAGGTTCGAAAATGATCTGCAATCTTCTTAGGGTGACTATAGACCTTCATTAGGTCTACCATCCTCTGTTTGGTTAAAAACAACCTAGTGACCTTGAAAATAACTTGCAGCCTCATTAAAATGTGCCTTATAATCGCCCTTAAAAGCAACATTATGACCTCAAGGATGTACCCGGCTAGAGCTCAAAATGTTTACTGATAAATGCCAGATATGAGATGTTGAATATGAACTTTTAAAATATGTTTAAGCTTCCTACCATCTGTTAACTTTCCCTCTGTTGGAATGGCCAAATTGGAGACTGTGAAATATTTATAACTTTTTTATTAATAGATCTTATTTGAAGCATGTTGCGCTTGAACTTAAATTTATTTTTGTTAATTATGTAGGCTACTTAGGTTATTAAGAAATTAATGAAATTAATTTTGACTGATTGACTTAACTATTGCGATGAAATTTTTGTTTGAGTCTAGAGACAGTATCTCTTCCCTAAGAAAATGTGTTACTATAAATGAAGTAGTATTTTTGCACTTTTTATATTTTAAGGAGTGGTTAGCTTACGAAGTGATGATTTGAAAATTGATTATAAAGAACATGCCAATTGTGTTATTAATTGGTAAGTTGTCTGAATCAATAGGTTATATTAAAGTTTTAAGGTATCAAAGTCTCTATGATAATTTAACCTGTTTTGTTTAATTAAAATGAAAAAAAAAGTAAAATGTTGTTAAGTTGTATAAACAAGAAAGAAATAGTTTAAAAGAATTTAAAGTAGCTGAAAATTTTAACATTTTACAATCAAATATAAATTATATTTTAAGAAAATGATCAATTACGAGAAGATTAACAAAAATACATAACTAAGGACTTGAATGGATGTAGGAAATTTTTGTGACAAACAAACAACCAATTTTTTTTATAGGGAACCAGTTTTTCTTATGAGATACCAGATGTTGGTAAATTCTTCCATTCCAAACCTACAGTCAATACGTCAGCCCAGTGACATGACAATCATAGATCAGCTGAAGTTATACTATGGAACAAACAAAACCCTTCTGTACACAGACAAAGGGACAGCATATAATCTGGACTTTAGTCTACAGTTCTATGTTCATGGTCCTGCGCCTAATGATAGAGACCTCAAGTTGTGGGAACATGTCATTTTAGGGGCCCTCAATCAAACATGTGGTAAGCCAAATTTTCTTTTCTCTAATTATTTACCCATTGATATTTAAAAAAAATTTGAAGTCTTTAATAGGAAAAAAAAAAGGATCATCACAAAACCCATCTACTTTGAATTAGAGCAATTTCCATTGGGTACTAGGGGTGCCAACCTTGTTCATTTCATGGGTTTTCTTTTCAGCCCTGAGATACATGAAGTGATATTGTGGTTGAAGTTAAGGGTTCTAAAAATATCAAATTTGAATAAAATGATAATTATAATTATATCTCCTTTCTTAAATCATCATTTTTAGACACCAATGGTAAATGCTATGTTGATGATGAGACTAAAGTCATTGTAAGGATGAGAGAAGAATATGTGGGAGATGATGGGTAGGTTTATTCAGAAAACTGTTTCCCTCATTGTTGTGTTCAAGTTTGTTTGAGGTATGTTTTGGATATTGAGTATACTGGTATTTATAATTGAGGATATCAGACATACACAAATCCAATATTATGTTTCCTTTTATTTCAAGAAGTATTTTTATTCCCTATCAATAAAAGTAGGGAGCATAAAGTATTCAGGTCTTTGTTTGTTCGTCCATCCCAAATGTTGCAAGATGCTGCTGACTGTCTGTCTGTCTGTCTCTTAAGCTGCTTAATGGATTTTGATTAAATTTACATGAAGGTAGTACATCATATGGAGATATGAATGAGGAATTTTCATTGCTGTCAGGTATCAATCAGGGAAGATAATTGGATTTAAGGTATCCCTTCGTGGTTTGCTCACAGCATGCCTTGTTTGATCTAAAAGTTGTATGTGATACATGTTATAATGGTGTTTCTGTCTTTCAGCATTGAAATCACTGAGATCAGTTACTTTATAGAATACATGGGAGTCACAGTCCTGCCAACAAATTTTACTGGAATAACAACTAAAGACTATGTTGAAGCATTCCAAGCTGCAGGAATCACCACAAAAATCTACCAAGGATTGAAGAAACAGAGATTCAGATTTCATTTTACACTTTATGTTGTTGGCAAAGTTAGATTTGAGGACATAAATGATTTTGAAATAGCATTAACTATTGCATGGAATACAACTTATCCACGTAAGAAGAACGAAAATGTTTTGAAATGTTGTACATGTAAATGTATACAGTTTAAATATTTTTTTTGGGTCTACTGCAATATCTTGCAAAGTGACATATAGGTCACTTTAACAAAATTTTTTGTCTTGCATTTTGCATTAAACTGATTTCTATCTCATCTTTGTGCAACTCAAAAATATTAAACACTTGTAATTTGGAATGTAGCTTTGTTTTTTTAAAGAACTATATGATATCAATTGAAACTCCTTAACTTATTTTTACTGAATGCTTTCAAATGTAGGCCCTACTCCTTCATGAATGACGACAACTCTGGTTTTGTTTCTTTCTTTTTATAACCAACCAGAATGAATTGTATTAGTATACAAAATAGATAAGGCATAAGCATAGTCTTAACGGGGTTTTCATTAACATGTATTTTTGAATATACATGTACATAAAAAAAAATAAGCTCTATGTGATAATTATGAAATGTGTCTTTGTTTATTTAGAAGTGTACAGTCTTTGTAACGATTGCAAAGCATGGTTGTTTCGTAAGGAGGCCTTCATTACAGATGATGGGTAAGTAAAAAAATATTGGTTGTTACTATGTACTTTAAGTATTAAAAACATGTTTGTTATAGTTAATGCTAACAAATAAAAACACATGCTTTTTAAACAATCATAAAGATTTGAAAAAGTCTAACCTAGGGAGAGGATTGTGTTTGATTAGTTTTTAACTACAATAACATGTATACTCCCTTCTCATTATATCATGGGTTCCATTGTATTGTGGAAGTTAAGTTCATTCAACCTAATATTCAACTGTGACGTCACCCTTTCTAGGTAGCTACATACTACAATATTACAAACTACCAGTATATGTAAAATTTTTATTTTTATTTAATTAATGTGATTTATAGTTTATTTTCTCAGGCTTGTTAAAAAACTATTTAAACTATTTTACCTGAGAAACCTTTTTGATTCCACAAAAGTGAAAAGGAATTTCTTAAGATCCAATCTAAGTTTTAGCTTCTACTTTTCAGAAAACAGGTCACAGGGCTGCAATACTTTCACTATTTTCACGGTTTAATTGAGCCATCATTTAATCATATTCCACCAAACATGGCTTCCATGTCCAGCCTGGTACAGGTCACAGATGTTAACAACCTGACGTACAGTCTATACAATGATGATACCTACCACAGATACAAGTATAGGTACAGTCTGTTTATAGAAGGCTTTTATGATCCGGCTGATGTGCAAGCCTTGGAAGATAATCTGAAAGTTGCTGTCAGAAATTATACTAATGGTAAGTATGTGTATGATTATTTATGAATCACAGAAAAAAAAAGATTATCACTGCTTCTTTTGCCTGTGTCTTGAAAAAATCTCTTTAATCCTAAGATGTGTACAAGTAATTGAAATAAAACAAAATTTGTTTTATTTTAAAGCATGATATTTATTGAAATTCTTCTAGTTTGCAAGTGTTCAGTCATTAAAAGTAATGAAAACCCATTCCTGTCCTTTCAGAATTTTTTTTAAAGAATTTTGATGCTATTCATTTTCTCTGTTTTGGCCACGAAGATAAACAAAATCTTTTTCTGCAGATAACCAGATAAACTTTGATATGATGAGAACCCCTCAGATCTTGTTGGATGACAATGGGTAAGATACCTAACAATGGTAGAATATTTGAGTGCAAAGTTATCAAAAGTGAATAGCTTTTAAGAGTGTTTTAAATTTTGTTTTACCTACCATATTGGTTCAAACAGGTCCATGATAAAATTTAAATTAGTTAATTTAGGCTGAAGCAAAGGAGTGCCAATAGAGCATTCAAATATCATAAGTCTGATAATGTCATGACAAAATTGTACTGATAGTCATAAAATACAAAGGAATAAAAATCAAAAAGTACATGTTAACAAAAAGTTTTAGAAATACACAAAAAGATCTTAACTGCATTCAGCAACATGAACTCAAGTCAAAATGAAAGTAAACTCAGGTCTGAGACTCAGAAGGGTAAAAAGTTCCTGATTGTAATGATACTAGTAATTAGGCAAGTAACTACCAAAGAGGCATATACTTTACTTATAACACCAAAAAAAAATGCTTTTATTAGTATTATTGTAATTTTACCATTTCAGCATTTATGTGACAGAGTTGGCATTTTCTCTTACGAGAAACAATAAAGTACTAGATGCCAGAATTGCAGATTTACCGTCTTCTGAATGGTTGCATGATTGGTTCATTAAACAGAAAGTCATAAAGAAGAGCGACAAACCCTATGTTGTTTATACTGGTGGTAAAAATCTCTACACTGAAGGCCAAGTATGGGCATACTACATGGAGGATTTTACACAGATCATGGATAATGATGATATAGAGAAGATACTGGTAGATGCTTGGAATATAACATTTAATGGTAAGGTGATTGGTGATAGATCGGTTATTACCAAGTTTTAAATCAAAATGAACTATTCATCATAAGTTGTACATGATATTCAACATTTATAAAAATTGAACCACAACAACAATACTACAATTACTACTGTAGAAGCAGAGATATTTGTGGAGGATTTAATTTCGTTTATTTTGTGGGTAAGAGAAATCCATGAAATTAAATCTCAACAAATTTAGAATATTTAGTTGACTAGTGTATAGCAAAATCAAATATCCACGAAAATTTGTCCCCTCCAATTCAGATTTGTGCTCTGAACCACAAATTTTTATCCCCACGAAAATAAATGAATATACAGTATTAAAGGCTGCTAGACCTTAAACAAAAGTGTTAAACAAAACTAAGATATCATTTATAGCAGTCAAGTAGGGGCAAAACCATTAGGAAGTGTAGATAGGCTGTCTTAATGAGGTCATCAATGTCATGATTTCATTTCTACAGTTTTACTTTACTTGGGATATCTTAGCTTGTTTAATGGCCTGTCAATGAATGTTGCAGGACATAGTTTTCAGTCTGTCCATCCATCCAGTGTTTTTGAAATGTGGTGTACCTGTCCATTAGACCAGCAGAATTTGTTGAGATCCAGCAAAATATCTAGCAAATTACACTTAAATAAATGGGGTTAAACTGATTTATAAAAGCTTGATGTCATGCAAAACCAATACATATTTCAACATGTCTGTCCATCCCACCTCAGGTTCATATTTGCATGTAAGCTAGTTGATTTCTTCGAAGATATGTGTGATCCTCATAAAATTTCAATACTTGTTATCTATATAAAGATGCATTTTCAAATAGTATTGGCTTAGTGAGCCATCAATGTCTTGCAGGACATTTTTGCTTGATTTTTGTGTTTTGTGAAACTATAAAAAAAATTGTTTTCAATTTTAGCAATGAACGTAGATGTAAAGATCATAAAAACAGAACTACTAATGGAAAAGAAAACAAGGTATTAGTTACAACTTTATTAAACAACCATGGCATGATTTAGGATAGTATACTTTCTTATTATAAAAGTTATCTGCTCTACGATATAAATAAGCAACTAAAATACAATGTATTAATGAGAAAGGTAAAATAAATTAAATAAATGGTAATATATACCTATTAATATCCCTTTTAGCATAACTGTCTACTTTTAGTCTTTGCCTGCCTTTAAGCATTGTTATAAAAATGGTTCATATTCCTGTCTGTTCTATGTTATAGGAAAATCTTAACAAGGATTCATTACATTTTGATGGTAAATGGAGAAATACAAGACCAGGACCTTGTTGATAAATCAGCAGAAAACACCACCATTCTTTTCTCCATGTATCGACTAAAGAAAGAACTGAGCTACACAACCTATGTATGGAATGATCAAACAGAGAATAATGTGGTCAGATTCTCTTGGATGTTTGATCTCTACTTTACATCAGAATTATCTGCCCTTGATTTGCAAAGAAACTTTTCTAGTCAGTTGTACAGTGCACTACAGACATCATGGAAACAAGGTATGAATGGTCTGAAATGTGGAAATTGATTTTTTCATCTTGACACATTTCCTTGTTTGGTCTGATTTCAAGGGATGAATAATCTGGGTTATAATATGGTGAATATCAGACAGGCAGTTTTTTTTCCTAACAGTTCATTTTCTCAGCAACTACTTATCACAGCCTCTTGATATTTTGAATATAGTTTCAGCATGAGATCTTATACCATGGGTTTGATTTCAGGTCTGTGACCTACCTACTTCCTGTTAAGCAAATTCCATCATTTTTTACTTTGAAAGATTTTAAAACTTAATAGTGGGTACCATAAAAAATCTTGGCAAGAAGAATTTTAAAACTTAATAGTGGGTACCATAAAATGTTAACTCAAATAGATCTAATCATAAAGTCATAGATGATGAATTTTGTATTATTTCTTTTCAGATTTTCATTCTAGTTTAGAAGTTACCATTGCTTTCCAAGAAAAGGTCTATATTGGTAGTAACCATAGGTATGAATATTGTTTAATTTTATAGAAGAATTTCTAACAAAATGAAAACATTAATGAATATGTTACGTGTGCATATAAAGATGAACAGATTTGCTTTATATCACTTTACATCATTGTTTTCCACTAAAGTTCAGTCCACCAGGATGTTCATAATTCTCTATTCACAAGTTCAGATTACAAAACCTTTATATGGTTGTCTTCTGCAGTTTTACCTCAATTTAAGGAGCTGCATGTTCTAATCTGGAATGAGAGAGTGACAAATTATTATCTTGTCATCAGCCTGTGGTCTTCAAGTGACTTTTCATGAAATTATGTGGATTGTGGGCACAGAGCTTGACCTGAAAATGGGAAAGTTCTTACAAGTATTGGACAATTATTTTGAGATATACATTTATTATACCCCCGCTTCGAACCGCTTCGAAGAAGAGGGGGGTATACTGTTTTACCCTTGTCCGTCCGTTCGTCCGTCCGTCCGTCCGTAACAAAACTTCCGTCAAAGTTTTCTAAGCAACTACATGAAATAGAGTTCTGATATTTTGTATACATCTTTATCATATAGTCCCATATGGTGTATACCGATTTTATGTTCCTAGGTAGTCTACTTCCTGTTTACCGAATACTTAGGTTTTAACACATAATAGACATAAATGCAAAATTTTCGTCACAGTTTCCCAAGCAACTACATGAGATAGAGGTCTGATAATTTGTATACAGCTTTATCTTATAGTCCCATATGGTGTATACCTATTTTATGTTCCTACGTAGTCTACTTCCTGTTTACCGAATACTTAGGTTTTAACACATAATAGACATAAATGCAAAATTTTCGTCACAGTTTCCCAAGCAACTACATGAGATAGAGGTCTGATATTTTGTATACAGCTTTATCCTAAAGTACCATATGGTGTATACCGATTTTATGCTCCTAGGTTGTCCACTTCCTGTTTACCGAATACTTAGGTTTTAACACATAATAGACATAAATGCAAAATTTCGGTCACAGTTTCCCAAGCAACTACATGAGATAGAGTTCTGATATTTTGTATACAACTTTATCCTATAATCCCATATGGTGTATAGTGATTTTATGTTCCTAGGTCAACTACTTCCTGTTTACCGAGTATTTAAACTTGTATGCATGGCTTAGTTCGGAGAGCGGGGGTATCACTAGTGAGCATTAGCTCACAGATTTACTTGTTGTTTTTCTTTCACACTAGTATTATTTTACAGCCATGCCTGGAGAGTGGTATTCTACCTGACCAAATCTCACAATAATCATACAATAGTTATCAACCCTGACTTTGTAAGTCCTCTGACTGAAACACTGCTATACCAGACTTTACCCTGGGTAGGAGTCGGAGGACAGACATACAGACTGTATACCCAGTACAGGATTGGAATGACCTTTTACAGAAATCAACACTTCAACCTGCTGCTGACAAGACAAGTCTCAAAGTTAGATTTTACAAAGATCCAAATACAGCTCCAAGGCCTCTGGTGCAAATATTTAGGTAGCAATACATTTAGTTCAGATTTATAAAAAAGTTGAAATTATATTATTTTTCTACAAGATTTGAAATAAAAGGCAACTCAAGGTTACCGTTACCACAAATTAGTCAAATCTTTTACAAAATTTGCACATAAATATAGACATCTCATCGAAAAATTTGATTGTACACGTAGATTTTTGATTGTTAAAGGAATATCTCATCCTGATTTTTTAGCTCACCTGACCCGAAGGGTCATGTGAGCTATTGTCATCGTTAAGCGTCCGTCGTCCGTCCGTCGTCCGTCGTCCGTTGTCCGTTAACTTTTCTTCAAAGATCTTCTTCTCTGAAACCACTGAAGGGATTGCATTGATACTTGGTATACATGATCTTTAGGATGTCCTCTACCAAGTTTGTGAATTATATACACGTCGACCAACCAACATGGCTGCCGTTGCTAAAAATAGAACAGGGGGGTCAGACCATTGTTTTTGGCTTATAACTCGAAAAGTATAAGAGATAGAGAAAATCCGAAGCAACCTTCCGTGTTCAGCATGAAAAGCTCTACAAATCTCTTCATTGAGTCGAAGTTGTGAAACGACTCCTTATAGGAGTTATTGCCCTTTAATCATCAAAATTGACCATTTTTACAGTTTTTGGACGATATCTGAAAAACCGTTAGAGCTAGAGGAAAAGTTAGCATTGCAGAATTGTTAAGCTCATTGAGATCTACAAAAATGATTTCAGGGTCTAAATTGTCAGATCAGCCGTTTAAGAGTTATTCCCCTTTAACTGATTTTTCCATTAATTTACACTGATTTTCAAAAATCTTCTTCTCTGAAACCACTGAAGGGATTGCATTGATACTTGGTATACATGATCTTTAGGATGTCCTCTACCAAGTTTGTGAATTATATACACGTCGACCAACCAACATGGCCGCCGTTGCTAAAAATAGAACAGGGGGGTCAGACCATTGTTTTTGGCTTATAACTCGAAAAGTATAAGAGATAGAGAAAATCCGAAGCAACCTTCCGAGCTCAGCATGAAAAGCTCTACAAATCTCTTCATTGAGTCCAAGTTGTGAAACGACTCCTTATAGGAGTTATTGCCCTTTAATCATCAAAATTGACCATTTTTGCAGTTTTTGGACGATACCTGAAAAACCGTTAGAGCTAGAGGAAAAGTTAGCATTGCAGAATTGTGTAGCTCATTGAGATCTACAAAAATGATTCAGGGTCTAGATTGTCAGATCAGCTGTTTATGAGTTATTCCCCTTAAACTGTTTTTATCATTAATTTACACTGATTTCAAAAATCTTCTTCTCTGAAACCACTGAAGGGATTGCATTGATACTTGGTATACATGATCTTTAGGATGTCCTCTACCAAGTTTGTGAATTATATACACGTCGACCAACCAACATGGCCGCCGTTGCTAAAAATAGAACAGGGGGGTCAGACCATTGTTTTTGGCTTATAACTCGAAAAGTATAAGAGATAGAGAAAATCCGAAGCAACCTTCCGAGTTCAGCATGAAAAGCTCTACAAATCTCTCCATTGAGTCGAAGTTGTGAAACGACTCCTTATAGGAGTTATTGCCCTTTAATCATCAAAATTGACCATTTTTGCAGTTTTTGGACGATATCTGGAAAACCGTTAGAGCTAGAGGAAAAGTTAGCATTGCAGAATTGTTTAGCTCATTGAGATCTACAAAAATGATTTCAGGGTCTAAATTGTCAGATCAGCCGTTTAAGAGTTATTCCCCTTTAACTGATTTTTCCATTAATTTACACTGATTTTCAAAAATCTTCTTCTCTGAAACCACTGAAGGGATTGCATTGATACTTGGTATACATGATCTTTAGGATGTCCTCTACCAAGTTTGTGAATTATATACACGTCGACCAACCAACATGGCCGCCGGTGCTAAAAATAGAACAGGGGGGTCAGACCATTGTTTTTGGCTTATAACTCGAAAAGTATAAGAGATAGAGAAAATCCGAAGCAACCTTCCGAGCTCAGCATGAAAAGCTCTACAAATCTCTTCATTGAGTCCAAGTTGTAAAACGACTCCTTATAGGAGTTATTGCCCTTTAATCATCAAAATTGACCATTTTTGCAGTTTTTGGACGATATCTGAAAAACCGTTAGAGCTAGCATTGCAGAATTGTTTAGCTCATTGAGATCTACAAAAATGATTTCAGGGTCTAAATTGTCAGATCAGCCGTTTAAGAGTAATTCCCCTTTAACTGATTTTTCCATTAATTTACACTGATTTTCAAAAATCTTCTTCTCTGAAACCACTGAAGGGATTGCATTGATACTTGGTATACATGATCTTTAGGATGTCCTCTACCAAGTTTGTGAATTATATACACGTCGACCAACCAACATGGCCGCCGTTGCTAAAAATAGAACAGGGGGGTCAGACCATTGTTTTTGGCTTATAACTCGAAAAGTATAAGAGATAGAGAAAATCCGAAGCAATCTTCCGAGTTCAGCATGAAAAGCTCTACAAATCTCTCCATTGAGTCGAAGTTGTGAAACGACTCCTTATAGGAGTTATTGCCCTTTAATCATCAAAATTGACCATTTTTGCAGTTTTTGGACGATATCTGGAAAACCGTTAGAGCTAGAGGAAAAGTTAGCATTGCAGAATTGTTTAGCTCATTGAGATCTACAAAAATGATTTCAGGGTCTAAATTGTCAGATCAGCCGTTTATGAGTTATTCCCCTTAAACTGTTTTTTTCATTAATTTACACTGATTTCAAAAATCTTCTTCTCTGAAACCACTGAAGGGATTGCATTGATACTTGGTATACTTGATCTTTAGGATGTCCTCTACCAAGTTTGTGAATTATGTACATGTCGACCAACCATCATGGCTGCCATTGCTAAAAATAGAATAGGGGGTTAGACCATTGTTTTTGGCTTATAACTCGAAAAGTATAAGAGGTAGAGAAAATCTGAAGCAACTTTTCATGTTCAGCATCAAAAGGCCCTTACAGGAGTTATTGCCCTTTAACTGTTTTTTTCTATTAATTTAAACTGATTTCCAAAAATATTCTCTTAAACCACTGAAAGGATTGTTTTGCAAGTTTGTATACTTGAAAGTTTGTGAAATTTATTCAAACTTTGGCATAAGAGATCAGGTGAGCGATTCAGGCTCCTGGGAGCCTCTAGTATAGCAATGTAGTTTATAAGCACAGAAATTCAAAAACAACCTTATGGAAATTAAAAACTGGCTTAAAAACCTTTTGAAAAAAGGATATGAATTCAATGTTTTAGTAAAATCTTTGCATTTCGTATGTTTTGGCAGAAATATTGATAGTTTGATAGTAACTTTAAAACGTTAAATTTTCATTTTGTATCCACTGTATTATTTATAAGCACCACAGCGATCAAGTATGTTGGTTCTGTGTGGTGATTCAACTCTAAATCATTCATTGTTTTGACGTGGGGTGTCGGATTTAGAACTGATGTATTTGATTCTTTTACATCAATCGATAAATGTTTCTTAGCTAGTTGTCAGTAACTTCGAGCGTTCTCAAGAGAGTTCCTCCTCGTCTTGTTGTTTTCGTACAGTATTTTGTCTAAGGTTCTCTCTTGTTGAATTGAACTTTTGTCGATTGCGTTTTACAGTGTGTTTTATATGTATGCTTTGTGCAAGCTTATCAATAGGGGGAAGGTTGGATCCAAAAAACTAGTTTAACCCCGCCACATTTTATATGTGCCTGTCCTAAGCCAGGAAACTTTGCCAAAGCCTTTGTTTGTCCTTGTCATTCTGTATTAACTGTTTTATGTCAAGAATTGGGTCTTTCGTTGATGATTTAGGGATTGGTTTTGAAACTTTTGTATTGTATTATAAGTCTTGGGCCAATGCAAGACGGTAAGCAGTGACCTATGGTCATGTTGAAGACTGCTTGCTGTTTTCCGTTGTGATTTTTTGAATTGCTGTTTGTTTATGTTTGTTGTGTCGCGTACACTTATTCCACATCTCAATATCGTCTATCATTACATAATTATTTTTCTTTTTTGTAAATATATGTAAAAATTCATGTACTTTGTTTGTACACACACATATATATGATCATATAAGTTTCAACATACAGTTAGTATTTTTATTTTGCTCTTTGCATTTAAAAAAAATACACTTTTGAAACATGTACAATACTGAATAAAGGTAATAACAAAACTACCGAACTTGAATGATCAACCTCATAGTCCAGAGAAAATGACAAAAACGAATCAGTCATACCGGAGAACTGGTGGATCGCAATGGTCCTGACTTGGTACAGGCATTTCAAACGAAATGGTGGGAAGTAAATGAAAAGCATGAAAAGATGCAAGTTCTGATTAATTTTATTTTGTCATTTAGGTTGCAAAGACAACAACAATGTGAAAATCACCTTCACAGAACAGGAGAAATATGTTGACATTAATGGGTAATATGTTACATATGATAATGAGACAAAAAGTCAAGAAAAGGTGTTTTAATTACCCTTTATGCAATTCAATAACATTCTCTCCTTTGTAGACCATTACCAGAACAAAAGTCTGATTTTTATTCTCCTATAGAGATTAAGAACTTGTACTTGGATTATTTTATCAAGTGCATTGCTCCCATTTTTAGCTCACCTGACCTGAAGGGTCATGTGAGCTATTGTCATCACTTGGCGTCCGTCGTCCGTCCGTCGTCCGTCGTCCGTCGTCCGTCGTCCGTAAACTTTTTAAAACGTTAACTCCTCTGACACCATAAGTCCAATTGCAACCAAACTTGGTATGGTTGTTCATTAGCATTCGGTGCTTAGAACTGATGTGGGGATTTTTGATTCGTCGTAAAACATGGCCGCCGTGGCTAAAAATAGAACATAGGGGTAAAATGCGTTTTTTTGCAAATAACTCAAAAACGGCTACAGATATCAAAATTCTGGCATAGGGTAAAAGTGATCAGCACCTCAAGATCTACCTAACCTGAAATTTTGAAGAAAATCCAACGACCCATGTAGGAGTTATTGCCCTTTTTCTGGATTTTTTGCAAATTTTGCACCTGTTTAGCTCAATATCTTGAAAACTATACAAGATATTTGAGAAATTTAAATTGCATATTGTTAAGCACATCAAGATCTACAAAATATGTAATAGGGTCAACGTTGTACGACCTTTCCTTTTAGGAGTTATTGCCCTTAGAACGTCAAAATTGAGCATTTTAACAGCATTTCCTCATTACATTGAAAACGTTAACTCCTCTGACACTTTAAGTCCAAATGGAACCAAACTTGGTATAGTTGTTTATTAGCATTAGGTGTATAAAACTGATGTGGGGATTTTTGATTGTAAAACATGGCCGCTGTGGCTAAAAATAGAACATTAGGTTAAACTGCATTTTTTTGGAAATAACTCAAAAAGGGTGACAGATTTTTAGATTTTGATTGAGAACAAAAGTGATCAGCACCTTTAGATCCACCATATTGTCAGATGACTCCCTTATTATTCTTATGACCCTTTCAACGTTAAATAGATTTTGCCTTGTAACCTTTACTTCAGGCACATATGTCAGGTGAGCGATTCAGGCTCCTGGGAGCCTCTTGTTTTGCAAATAACTCTAAAACAGTGACAGATTTTAAAATTTTGATTGGGAACAAAAGTGATCAGCACCTCAAGATCTACCAGCTCTGAAATTTTTAAGAAAATCCAACAACCCATGTAGGAGTTATTGCCCTTTTTGTAGATTTTTAGCTCACCTGACCCGAAGGGTCAAGTGAGCTATTGTCATCGCCATCCGTCCGTCGTCCGTCCGTCGTCCGTCGTCCGTCGTCTGTCGTCCGTCGTCCGTCGTCCGTCCGTTACTTTTTCAAAAATCTTCTTCTCTGAAACCACTGAATGGAAGTTTTCAAAACTTGGTCCAAGTATTAATTAGGGCATGATGTTTAAAAATTGTGTTCGGCTTTATGATTTGATAACAAACATGGCCGCTGTTACTAAAAATAGAACATAGGGTAAAATCACATTCAAAGACTTATAACTTGAAAACTAGAACAGATAGAAAAAATCTGAAGGATCTGAGGCTCTTCAGACTCAAAAGCTCTACAAAAGTCTCCATTGGGTCGAAGTTGTCAGATGACCCCTAATAGGGGTTATGGCCCTTTTAAGGTCAAAAATAGCGTTTTTTTCATGTTTTTGCCCTATAGAATGAAAACTATTGCAGATAGAGAAAAGCTGTTGCCTGCTAAAATGTTCAGCTCATCAAGCTCTACAAAAGTCTGTATTGGGTCGAAGTTGTCAGATGACCCCTAATTGGGGTTATGGCCCTTTTAAGGTCAAAAATAGCGTTTTTTGTCTCGCCTGCGACGAATAGTCGCGGAAGGCGAGACATAGGTATTACTTTCCGGCGACGGCGGCGGCGACGGCGGCGGCGTAAACTTTTTTGTAAGACTTTTGTGGACAATGAATTGCTTGAAAAGTATAATAGCTAGGCATCTGATAGTTGGTATACAGACAGTTCAGGTTATGGTCTACGCAACTGTCACCATGCCGTTTGACCCTGACCCCATTTTCACGCTCCAGTGACTCTGTGAACTTAGGTCTTTTTTCAGGCCGTAAACTTTTTTGTAAGACTTTTGTGGACGATGAATTGCTTGAAAAGTATAATAGCTAGGCATCTGATATTTGGTATACAGACAGTTCAGGTTATGGTCTACGCAACTGTCACCATGCTGTTTGACCCTGACCCCATTTTCACGCTCCAGTGACTCTGTGAACTTAGGTCTTTTTTCAGGCCGTAAACTTTTTTGTAAGACTTTTGTGGACGATGAATTGCTTGAAAAGTATAATAGCTAGGCATCTGATATTTGGTATACAGACAGTTCAGGTTATGGTCTACGCAACTGTCACCATGCCGTTTGACCCTGACCCCATTTTCACGCTCCAGTGACTCTGTGAACTTAGGTCTTTTTTCAGGCCGTAAACTTTTTTGTAAGACTTTTGTGGACGATGAATTGCTTGAAAAGTATATTAGCTAGGCATCTGATATTTAGTATACAGACAGTTTAGGTTATGGTCCATGCAACTGTCCCCATGCCGTGTGACCCTGACCCCATTTTCACGCTCCAGTGACTCTGTGAACTTAGGTCTTTTTCAGGCCGAAAAACTTTTTTGTAAGACTTTTATGGAAGATGAATTGCTGGAAAGTTATAATAGCTAGGCATCTGATATTGGGTAAACAGACAGTTGCGGTTATGGACAACGCAACTGTCACCATGCCATGTGACCATGACCCCATTTTTATGCTCCAGTGACTCTGTGAAATTAGGTTTTTTTTTCAGACAGAAAACTTTTTGTAATACTTGTGTGGACAATGGATTGCTTGAATAGTATAATAACTAGGCATCTGTTATTAGGTATACTGACACTTTTTGTGTTTATATCAAGAAATGAAAGCTTAGGTAGTTGATTTTAGCGATGGTGCCGGCAGGCGAGACATACTTTTAGTGGCCACACTTGTTCATGTTTTTGCCCTATAGAATGAAAATTATTGCAGATAGAGAAAAGCTGTTGCCTGCTAAAATGTTCAGCTCATTAAGCTCTACAAAAGTCTCCATTGGGTCGAAGTTGTTAGATGACCCCTAATTGGGGTTATGGCCCTTTTAAGGTCAAAAATAGCGTTTTTTCATGTTTTTGCCTTATAGAATGAAAACTATTGCAGATAGAGAAAAGCTGTTGCCTGCTAAAATGTTCAGCTCATTAAGTTCTACAAAAGTTTCCATTGGGTCCAAGTTGTCAGATGACCCCTAATAGGGGTTATGGCCCTTTTAAGGTCAAAAATAGCGTTTTTTCATGTTTTTTGCCCTTTAGAATGAAAACTATTGCAGATAGAGAAAAGCTGTTGCCTGCTAAAATGTTCAGCTCATCAAGCTCTACAAAAGTCTCCATTGGGTCGAAGTTGTCAGATGACCCCTAATTGGGGTTATGGCCCTTATAAGGTCAAAAATAGCGTTTTTCATGTTTTTGCCCTATAGAATGAAAACTATTGCAGATAGAGAAAAGCTGTTGCCTGCTAAAATGTTCAGCTCATTAAGCTCTACAAAAGTCTCCATTCGGTCCAAGTTGTCTGATGACCCCTAATAGGGGTTATGGCCCTATTGAGGTCAAAAATAGCGTTTTTTCATGTTTTTGCCCTAAAGAATGAAAACTATTGCAGATAGAGAAAAGGTGTTGCTTGCTTAAATGTTTAGCTCATTAAGCTTTACAAAAGTCTCAATAGGGATGAAGTTGTCAGATAAGCTGTTATAGGAGTAATGGCCCTTTTAAGGTCAAAAATAGTGTTTTTTCATGTTTTTTTGCCCTATTGAATGAAAACTATTGCAGATAGAGAAAAGGTGGAGCTTGCTTTAATGTTCAGCTCATTTAGCCTCAGGAAAGTCTCCGTTGTGTCTAAGTTGGGACTTGACCCATTAAAGAAGAGACAATTATGCCTTAATGACCAGATGAGCGATTCAGGCTCCTGGGAGCCTCTAGTTCACTTTAGAAGGTTTTGGTACCCCTGCAAAAAAAATTAACCGGTACTGTCAATCATCTGCCTTGCTGTCCATTGTCTGTCTGCATATCTTTCAAGCACAGCTCCTCCTTATCCTCTTGATATCTTTTGATAAAACTTTTTAGCTCACCTGGACCAAAGGTCCATGTGAGCTATTGCCATCACTTGGCGTCCGTCGTCGTCGTCGTCGTCGTCGTCGTCCGTTAACAATTTTTCAAAAATCTTCTCCTCTGAAACTACTGAACAGAATTAAATGAAACTTGGTATGATTGATCCTTAGGGTGTCCTGCACCAAACTTGTGTTTCGATTTTTGATCTGTCAAAAAACATGGCCGCTGTTACTAAAAATAGACTAGGGGGGGTCAGACTACTGTTTTTGGCTTATAAATCAAAAAGTATAAGAGATAGAGGAAATCTGAGGCCATGCTACTGATTCAGCATCAAAAGCTCTACAAAAGTCTCCATTTGGTCAAAGTTGTCAGATGACCCCTTATAGGGGTTACGGCCCCTTAAAGGTGAAAAATAGCATTTTTTCATGTTTTTGGCCTACAGAATGAAAACTATTGCAGATAGAGATTAGCTGTTGCTTGCTTAAATGTTTAGCTCATTTAGCTCTACGAAAGTCTCCATAGGGTCGAAGTTGTCAGATGACCCCTTATAGGGGTTACGGCCCCTTAAAGGTGAAAAATAGCCATTTTTCATGTTTTTGGCCTACAGAATGAAAACTATTGCAGATAGAGATTAGCTGTTGCTTGCTTTAATGTTAAGCTCATTTAGCTCTACGAAAGTCTCCATAGGGTCAAAGTTGTCAGATGACCCCTTATAGGGGTTACGGCCCCTTAAAGGTGAAAAATAGCCATTTTTCATGTTTTTGGCCTACAGAATGAAAACTATTGCAGATAGAGATTAGCTGTTGCTTGCTTAAATGTTTAGCTCATTTAGCTCTACGAAAGTCTCCATAGGGTCGAAGTTGTCAGATGACCCCTTATAGGGGTTACGGCCCCTTAAAGGTGAAAAATAGCCATTTTTCATGTTTTTGGCCTACAGAATGAAAACTATTGCAGATAGAGATTAGCTGTTGCTTGCTTTAATGTTAAGCTCATTTAGCTCTACGAAAGTCTCCATAGGGTCGAAGTTGTCAGATGACCCCTTATAGGGGTTACGGCCCCTTAAAGGTGAAAAATAGCCATTTTTCATGTTTTTGGCCTACAGAATGAAAACTATTGCAGATAGAGATTAGCTGTTGCTTGCTTAAATGTTAAGCTCATTTAGCTCTACGAAAGTCTCCATAGGGTCGAAGTTGTCAGATGACCCCTTGTAGGGGTTACGGCACTTGAAAAATAGTGTTTTTTCATGTTTTTGTCCGACAGAATGGAAACTATTGGACATAGAGACTAGCTGTTGCTTGCTTAAATGTTCAGCTCATTTAGCTCTACAAAATTCTCCATAGGGTCGAAGTTGTCAGATGACTCCTTATAGGGGTTACGGCCCCTGAAAAAAGTGATTTTTCATGTTTTTGCCTACAGAATGAAAACTATTGCAGATAGAGATTAGCTGTTGCTTGCTTAAATGTTCAGCTCATATAGCTCTACAAAAGTCTCCATAGGGTCAAAGTTGTCAGATGACTCCTTATAGGGGTTATGGCCCCTTATAGGTGAAAAATGGTGTTTTTGGCCTATAGAATGAAAACTATTGCAGGTAGAGAAAAGCTGTTGCTTTCTTAAATGTTCAGCTCATATAGCTCTTCAAAAGTATATGGTCAACATCAAGACCAGGTGAGCAATTCAGGCTCCTGGGAGCCTCTTGTTTATAAAGGAAGTATATTTTATGGAGATTTGCATAAAGAATTTTCCTTGTTATCTGATATTATTCAGGGGAGATAATTTTACCTTAGTTATTTTTTTGCACTATAGAGTTCAATTTGAAGCAGGAGCTTAAACTTTGAAAATCTTGCCTTTTTCAGAAATTTATATTGGAATCTAGTCTACTTTGTTCATTACAAGAACACAATTATAGACTCTAGGCAGTATCATGGCATTTCACTGCCCAAGGACATGTTGAAATGGCTTAATATTTACAAAGGACATTATGAAGTGGTCGTCAACTGGCCTCAGGACTTATGGAAGTATTCTCATGGTTTCCATCTTTACACTGACCAATCTGTGACTGTTCATTTGGAGTTACTGAAATCAGCACTTGTCAAAGCTTGGTATAAAATGGGTATAGGTAGGTATTTGAAAATGCAGAATGGAAATTTTGTTTAAAGTGTTTTTTTATTATTTTCATGGCACACCAAAAAAAAGGTGTGAGACATTCATTTTTTGGTCTGTCTATTTGTTTGTCCTACCTGTAGTTGACAGTTGACATTTATTTAAACTGATTTTCTAGAAACAGTAAGTCAGATATTCATGAAAATTTTATACATCTATTAATCATAACAAGGACAGCATATTACAGTAAAACAGAGAGCAGGACATTAGTGTATTAGGAGACATTTTACTATAAAAGAGATTATCATGCATTGGAGTTGTTTAAATAGTATTTTTCAATCTGAACTGTATTTAGTTATTAATAACTTTACATTATTCAGAGATTTTTTAGGAAAATACTTTAAAAACCTTTCTATTAACATTAGTTTGAGTCATCAGCTTTCCTGTATAATTTGACTTTGTAATGACATCTAAAATTCATATTTAGTTTCAGAGTCATGTAGATGTCTACATGTAGAGGTTGCCCATCAGAGACCTATAACAGACTTGTCAGGGTAAGTTAAAAGAGATGTGAAAGGTTTTAAAACACAAGTTTGTGACATTAAATTGAAATAAAGACATGTTTGTACAGTATTATGTTTTTTGTTTTGGTTTTGTTCCCTGTCATAAGTTTTCAATTGAATGTTTGTTATGAACTATTTGGTTGCTGTAAAGTCAGTTTATTGTAATGATTATTTCAGTTTGCAAAATAATCAGATCTAATGATAAAAAAAGTCACAAAGACCAATTTTTGTATGCTGTGGTTTAGTCGTCATATATTTTCTTTTTATTTCAGAAATATCTTTTGGGAGTTGACTTACTTTATATGGTACAAGCGACAACTGGTTCACTCTACCACATGGCCATCAATAAATACTGGATTTATTGACATAAGTTCACAAAAATCATTTTCAATCCTGAAGAACATCAATGCCAAGTTGTATGCAAATCTTCTCACCTTCTATTCTAACTACAAGTTGTCCAGCACACAGACTACAACAGTCGAGAGAGAAATCACCAACAAATTCCTTGAGCAAAACACAGGTTTGGATTTAAAATTATGATAAAATTTATGTTACGAGTTCTTTAGGGTACATTGTTAACAATATAAATAATGGTAAGATAAGTATACCTGCATACTATGACTTATGCAATGCTGGAATCAAATTAAATAAGGTCTTCAGACCCAGTTTTATCCATGTTTGGAGTAATGAATTAAGGTTTGAACTGATCATATGTTTATTATACCACCCACTTCAAAAGTGGGGGGTATATAGTGATAGGGGTGTCCGTCCGTCCTTCCGTCCGTCCGTCCTTCATTCCGTCCTTCCGTTACACTTCAGGGTACCCATCTCTTATCCGCAACTCCTCCTAAACCCCTTGGTGGATTTTCATGAAACTTATACACAATCTTTGTGACATAATGTAGATGTGCACCTACTATTTTAAAATTTGATCAGAATGATTTTTGGGGTTTCCCATAGCAAAACATGGACTTAGTCATTCGACTACATGGGGGTACCCATCTCTTATCCACAACTCCTCCTAAACCCCTTGGTGGATTTTCATGAAACTTACACACAAGTGACACAATCTTTGTGACATAATGTAGATGTGCACCTACTATTTTAGAATTTGATCAGAATGATTTTTGGGGTTTCCCATAGCAAAACATGGACTTAGCCATTCGACTGCATGGGGGTACCCATCTCTTATCCGCAACTCCTCCTAACCCCCTTGATGGATTTTCATGAAACTTACACACAATCTTTGTGACAAATTGAGATGTGCATCTACTATTTTAAAATTTGATCAGAATGATTATTGGGGTTTCCCATAGCAAAACATGGACTTAGCCATTCGACTACATGGGGGTACCCATCTCTTATCCACAACTCATCCTAAACCCCTTGATGGATTGTCATGAAACTTTTACACAATCTTTGTAACATAATATAGATGTGCACCTACTATTTGAAAGTTTGATAAGAATGATTTTTTGGGGTTTCCCAAAGCAATACATGGACTCAGCCATTCGACTACATGGGCCCTTGATGGATTTTCATGAAACCTACACACAATTTTTTTGACATAATGTAGATGAGCATCTCCTATGCTAAATTTTATCTGATTAATTTTTTTTGGGGGAGGGGGTATTTATTTGTGAGCTGCAGCTCACAGTTTTTCTAGTTTAGAATTTGGTACATTAATATTTTAAACAATGATTTCTGAGAACTTTAAGGAATAATTTTTTCATGCATATACATGCTATTCTTTATAAATAAGATTTTGATTTTGATAACATTTTTTTTGGGGGTTTCCCAAAGCAATACATGGACTCAGCCATTCGACTACATGGGCCCTTGATGGATTTTCATGAAACCTACACACAATTTTTTTGACATAATGTAGATGAGCATCTCCTATGCTAAATTTTATCTGATTAATTTTTTTGGGGGGAGGGGGTATTTATTTGTGAGCTGCAGCTCACAGTTTTTCTAGTTTAGAATTTGGTACATTAATATTTTAAACAATGATTTCTGAGAACTTTAAGGAATAATTTTTTTATGCATATACATGCTATTCTTTATAAATAAGATTTTGATTTTGATAACATTTAAGCATGATAAATATTGATTTTTTTTAATTACCTGTAATCTACTCTCTTATACAGCTTAGATTAATGGCTGTCTGTTTAATGTAGAATAAAAAAATATTATATTATGATTTCATTGATTCATATGGTCATTGTCTTCTTTTGTCTTTGTGTATCAATTTGTTTCAATGCTTATCATTCATTGGCTGATCTATACAGAAGTGGTTTAGGGGCTTTCAGCAAATCCCTGCTTACAAATCTGTAATGTCATATTTTGCCTGAAATCAAGTATATATACATGTATATTCAATGTAGGCTTTGAAGTCAACAATTTTCCATTCATTAGATATGATAGCATAACCCTCAGTCCATTATTTTCCAATAATTGCTTACTTGTTAAATATGTAGTGTAAGACCCTCATCTTTAGTTAATGTTTTTCAAAATAAAATTTGTTTTATTTTTCATATTTTTGTCTGTCAACATTTTTAATAATATGTTCAATTTCAAGATAACAAAAGCATTTATGATTGTGTCATGCTATATAAATTATATCAGTTGCTGAATTAATTTGTAAGATATTTTGTTTTTCATTGATTAAAGTAAATTTTAGAAAAGATTTTTTTTTATAAAAATTATAACTTTTACAGCAGAACCAACTTTTTACATTCTACTTGATCATATTTTGAACAGAAATTACAATTAAGCTTCATATATCATAATTTGTATAATTACGGCTATAACTTCTTTGTTTTCAGAATATAAGATATGTAGATGTGTATCAGTCAAGATTGTCTCACAGGAACAAGTTATTAATACCAATGGGTAATACACATTATATTTCATTTATAATAGTTTAATGTAAAAAATAGATACAAATAGATTTTAGAAGTTAGTAGAATAATGTGTATAGCTTTACATTTTTTCTGAACCCATAAATTCATTCCTCTATTACACTTAGTTAGTTTGCATAAAGGTTAAAATTTCAGAATCAATTTGTAAAATCTCAATGGATGTCATACATAGTATTAAGAAAAGCAATATGTAGTGTATATTCATGACACAAAATCACAGTATAAAAATTGAAATAATTTAAACAAAAGGAATACATGTAGTGCTTTTATTACTGTTTGTCATCCTCAAAGTGATAGGGAAGTCATAGAGGTGTGGCAAATGCTTGATGTTCACGTCTCAAATAGCACCAAGTTTAAGTGGATATTGATATGGATAACATGAACAACATTACCAAATTCAGCTGTGTGAAAAACATAAAAAAAACTCTTATTAGAATTTGTGGAAAAGAATGTAAAATTTTACTACAATAATAAAATAATCATGTTGTTATGTTGTATTGGTCTCTGTTGCAGTGAGGTTTCATGGAAGATCAATTACCAGATTGTAAAGGCTAAGACAGCTATCAACCCATCAACTCTTCACCCCATTGACTGGAGTACATTTCAGATCAACCTGACCAATATCTATGGTAAAGCCTATCATTTCTCCTGGTCCTGGTTGGACTGGTGGAATTATATTTACTACAGCTTTCTTGGTAGGCTCTATGTAAAGAACTGGGTCCCTGTTACAGATTATCAGAGGTTTTACAGTGCCTTGTGGAGTTATTACAGAGAATACTACAAAGGTTAGTTCTATAAAGCTGTTATGAGTTTTAATTCACAATGTTTTTTTATGTTTTCATATTTAAAACATTTTTTTACTAGCTGCTAAAGGTATGCGATGTTTTAGTTTACAGCTTTCCATGTTGAAAAGTTTGAAAAGAATTTCATCACTTTGGTTTTTAAGCAAATGTAAAGTTAATGGAGAAAACTTGCTCTAACATGATCTTACTTAAAGATTGGAAGGAGACTGTGATTTCTTTTGGTGGAATCAGTAGATGAACCATGCTTTAGTGCCCACTCCTATACATGCATATGAGATTGGTATTTAAAGATATTTAGCATGTAATCTGTATCTTATTTGTCTATTTTAGGAAAAAGTGTAACATTAGAAGGACTGAACAGAACTGAAGAATATTTCACTTCAACAGGGTAGGTAGAATAGATTCTACAAAGTGACTTTGAACATGAACATAACTGAATATTAGGAATAACATAATAGTCATGTATAAAAGCAATTGTCATCATGTGGCTGATGGATTTGTTATTGTGTAAAAAAGTTGAAGTCACAAAATTGATACTTATGTCTTTGTTCATAAATTTATCATTTTCATCTTAAGATTATTAGATGTATTAAAAAAGGTATAAAATTCAGATTGCACAAATATTTTATGGCCTGACAATGTTTTCTTATTTTTAAGAAATGCACTGATGTTTAATATTTTCAAAAATTCTAGAATTAATTTTATTTCAGAGAAAAATCATGGAGACTTCCATTCATCCTTAAAATAGATGGCAACAGAGTTAACCCACCGTCACTGAACGTCACCAAATTTGAATCCATGTTGAATTTTACCTCTACCAGTGGTCAGTCCTACAGATTAGTCAGTGGAAGCCACACGATTGATGCCTCTCATGTCTTATCAGTGGACCTTAGCCACAAGGTGGCCACCACAGATCAGACAGGAATCAAATCTGCTATCATCAGTGCATGGTGCAGTGAGCGACCAGGTAGGAGCATTTACTCTGCAGAAAACTACGAAAAAAAGATTAAACAATTGAAAAAAAATGTCAAGTTTCATATATTTATTTCATAAATACATGTATGAAATTTACTTATTTTGAAATATTAGATTTTCACAATATCTTTTTATTTATGGGATAAAATGTATACATTTTGTAATACTAAATAACTTAATTGATCTTTTACAGATGTGGATCCTTTCTCAGTCACAGTTGACGTTATAGGACAAGAAGAGCTTGTTGATCAAGTCACTGGGTAAGTTTCATCATACCAAGCTCCCATTCTGGTAATATGTTCAGACAATTTATAAATTTTACCCTGTCAGTCCACATGTAGTGGTGGATCTAGAGGGGGTGGAGTTTTCTGGTCTTTGCTTTTGAAATTTTGATATTTTTGTGTAGATTTTCTGGAAAATTAGCATGGAGCCCCACATGGAGCCCCCTTTTTGAAAACATTAACAATAGGTGGAACCTTTCCCCCTTTCAAAAATTTCTTGATCCACTCCTTACATATCTGGTTTTGTCTTGATGTAAAGTTCAATGCCCATACGTGTGACGGATCCGTGATGACAAAGCTGGAGATTTTGATTTTTTGGGGCTGGAGATTGGACAAATAAGCGGGAGATTTTCAACGCTCATTCAAATTGCATTTCAATGTCAATTGAGGGCACTAGCATGTGCCAAATATACATGGCTTCACTGATTTATCTCAAACTGTTCATTTAATCATCAGGTCAATTACGGCAATAAACCTGTAATTAACACATTTAGCTGTTATTAACGTCTACCTAATCGACAAACCCCTAAAACACTGTAAATGTTTTATGATTGAACAATTAAAAATGTCTATAAAAGTAAAATTTTGTCATGTCTTGAAAAAGGGGGAGAATACACAAAAAGGGTAATTACACGGGAGAACAGGAGATGGATAAAAAAGTCAGGAGATTTTGTCTCCCGGCAGGAGAATCACATGTATGAATGCCCCTTAAACTGCTTGATGGAATGGATAAAACTAAACACTAAGTAAGTTTCCCAAAGAAATTTTGCACAAAGAAAAATAGTTCTTATACACATTGTTTCATTCAAGAGAGATAATTGGGAGTGGGATATCCTTTTTTGAGCTTGTTCAGATACATGTATCTTTAGTTTAATTTTGGCTGGAATTCACAAAGAAGGTATTGAGAAATGTTTGTAATAGTCTTCTAAGCAACTACATGTAATTAGTTACAGCCTTGATCTTTGATATGAAGCATCAACAAGGGGTTTCATAGTTTTGATTTTTCACTCTCATATATATCCTGTTTAACAGAAATAAAACAGATTTTATTCATTTTTCATTTTTTAGAAAGTCGACTTGGAAGCTCTTATACAGCTTGTCAGTGAATGGAACCAAGGTCGACAGAGAAACAAGTATTCCCTTGAGTAATTCTCACCTGTCTTCTCACCTGAACTTTACCTCAGCCACAGGTGTGAGGTACAGTACTGTGGACACAAAGAAGTCCTACACAGCTAGCAGTGTCCATGGCTTGTACTTCAAAAACTATGTAGCCACTACAGACTTTACTGCTGTCTCAAAAATACTCAAAGCTCTGTGGGAGGCAAAGTTAAAAGGTGTGTTAACTGTATGCAATTATACATTAAAAAGTTATTATTTTGCATACAGGATGTATTGATATGAGCTTGGCAAAAAAAATAAATGTTCTGTACATTCAGAATTATTTAACCTTTAGGACGCAATATGAAGATCTTTCTTAGGTTTACAATTAATTAATATGGTTATAATGAAATAATTTTTGTCTTTACGCAATTTCTTGTGCATATCTTGCCCTTTTGTCTTGTCTATTAGGGAAATTTTAGAACAAATTTGCCATTAATATCTTTTATTACTTTTATTTTGTATACCTTTTTATTTCCAGTAATGGGTTTCGGAAATATTGACATAGATTTTGTGAGACAAAAACCATTTGTAACTGCAACAGGGTAAGATTTTCATACTATACATACAATATAAAACAAGTTAAACAATTCAGGAAAATATTTATTTTCAAGCCAGTCAAACTATTTTAATCTATCAAAGACTATGAAAATTAACAATTTTTACCAGTTTTTGTGGTACTTACTAAATCTTTAAAATTGGTACCTAAAATGGTGTAAAAAAATTCTTTCAGTTGCTGCATTTAAATATTATTATTATGAAGAAAACAAAATGAATGCACTTGACACAACAATCAATTTGAAATTCAGCAGTCGCTCCATAAAGTGTAATTGATGTACGTAAAAATAAAAATTTGTCAAGAGCCAGTTTTTGAAAATGATGAAAGTTCTGTGTTCTTTTATTGTAGTGAACAGATATGGCACTGGGAATATGTGATTAAAACTAACAGCAGTTCTCACATATCTATTCCTCTGCCTGAAATCTCCTTCACTGAGGTGGGAAAGTCCTTTAAGAATGTGACATCAACAACCGGTACAGAGATGGCAGTACTAAAGACAGACAAGACTTATGCTAACTATGAAAAACATTTCTCTTTGTACCTGGGCACTAAAGTAACAACTGCTTCCTTAGCTGTCTTTGAAAAGAGAATCATTGAGGCTTGGAAGAGTAAAGGTATATTTGTATTTGTAAGCTGTGTTTCTGTTTACAATTACCTGGTTTCATTTTTATTCATGGGGTATCAATTTTCATGGTTTTCATGGGTGGCCAAGACCCACAAAATTTGATACCCATTGAAAAGGAAAATTAACATTGATCTGTATGCTGCAGACTTCAGACCCATGAATTTAAGAATCCACAAAATGATCCTTTTCCATCAAACCACGAAAATTGATAACCACTTAAATAAATGAATCCACAGTAATTCTGAAAGTTTTTGTTTTAGAGACAGATCTGAGGAATGTTAAATGGAAATTGAGAATGCAATGGGCAAACAAAATATGATTTACATTTGCTACAGTGAACAGAATTTATATGAGATAATATGTGCTCTTTTAGATAATAATCATTTAGATTTTCATGAAATTTTGTACACTTGTTCATAATATCAAAAACAACACATTTCTGTAAAACAACAGCTAATATTCCAACAAATATGTCATAAGAGATACCGTAGATGCATTTGCTTGTTTTATTTTGTTCTCTTTTAAACTGTTATATCTAACATTTATACTTTTCAACTTTTGTTGTGTGTTTACTTTAAGGTGTCAATGTCACTATTCATCACCTGAAACAAGAGGAACTTGTGAACAAAGTCACTGGGTATGTATAAGAAAGTTTAAATCAGCCTTACTCTAAACCAATTTATATTCACAGTGGTAAAGTTTCGTGAATTGAGCTGATACATTTTATACACTATTTTAAGATTTTACATTTGTTATGAATATTGTTTTAAAGATTATAATGTAGATTTGAACTTTAAAAAAAAGTTTATTACTCATTGATTATTGTTTTTTTCATGGCAGTTGACAATCCAAAATATAACAAATGCTGAAATACACAGTTTCTACTTCATTCCTCAGTAAAATTTGTATATATCTATTTAAACAGTAAGTCTGCCTGGCGACTTGTCTACTTTCTCAAGACCAGTGGAGGGGAGATAATAGATTCCAGAACAGCTGTTAAACTGAACACCACAATATTCAGTGGAATTAGTGGTCCAAGAGGGATGTACCACGTATTTCAGAAAAAGGACATTAAAGAGACAGATTGGTTGCCATATAAGTGGTCCTCATCTGTTATTGTGGATCAGAAGTTTGGTGTGACAGGAATGGAGAAGATGAAATTGCTGCTGAAACAAATTGTAGAGGAGAAGTTACATTTGATTGAAGAAAATACAGGTAAGATCTGAAGACTTTTGTAGCTTATAATTCACTTATGAGGTGATGATGAAATTTGTTTTGACACTTTGAAAATCCAGCCTTAAAGTTTAATCAGTTGACTTACTTTTAGACACATCAAGTGCCTTTTGATAAATGTTTTTTCTTGTACAGATCAGCTTAAACTAGTTTAGAAAAAAATATTTTTATTAAAACGCTTTGTTAAATATAAAAACATGTTTCTTATATTTCAGTATGTAACCAAGTTCCTGTAGATATTCAGTTCTTGTTAGATTCATCTGGGAGTGTTGGTCAAAAAGATTTTGTAAAGCAAATAAATTTTGTAGCAAGATTTGCAGAACTATTTACAATTGGTAGAGATAACACTCAGATTGGTGTAACTACATTTGCTACAAATTACAGTAGTCAATTTTCAATGAAAGATCATCTGGATAAAGGTTCTTTAATTCATGCTATAACAGCAATCCCATATAAAAGTGGTGGAACTTACACAGACAGAGCATTGAGTTGGGCCAGAGCAAATGCCTTAACACAGGCAGCTGGGGGTCGTCCCAGTGCAACAAGGATAGTCATTGTTATGACAGATGGAAAATCTCAAGATGCAATAAAAACCAAGGAGGAAGCAGCAAAGTTGCACAATGATGGTGTCCAAGTATTTGCCATTGGTATTGGAAGTGGTGTGAATAAGACAGAGCTTAATAACATTGCCTCAAGTAGGGAGAACATGTTCACGGTGACAAGCTTTGATGCCCTGAGTACCATTCAGTCTAAATTGAGACAGACCACATGTAAAGGTATGGTCTATATCAGAAAAAATAATGTTTGGCATTTTTTTAAATACATATGTTATTTTCTTTTTGGCATTTTTAAATTAGTTGATTACCTTTTGACTACTTCTCTAATCAAATATTGCATTCATTTGCCAAGAAAGAAATATGCAGTAGGAAATGACTTGCACTGTGACATTAGCTTTTTTATAACTTGTGTTATAAAAGCTTTACTTTAAATAGCAACAATAGGAATCTTAAATGTTAAAAGAGCATTCAACTTTGCAAAATAGAGACACATGATAAGAACATCCCCCAAAACAAAAACAAAAATAACTACATTATATTTTTTGGGTTTTTTGGTGAAAAAGTATAAGTTACATATTTATTTAGCTACTATTCAATTCAGTTTCTTATTTCACAATTGTACATAATAGATTGTAATTTATTTCATTATTAATTCTGTCTTTTTAGTCTTTTCTGTCAATACAACTGTGTCTCTGAAGAGAATTAAATCTGTGGATGTTGATATTAAAAGACAAATGGAATACATCACTCCAACAGGGTTTGTATTAATGGCCTAAGAGGTGGTATAAAGAAAATGTGGATGAATATGATGCAACTTCACAATATAGATAGTAAAAGAATATGAAATACCAATACATGACACAACAAATATAAAGCAACACCAGTCTAAAAATCTGAAAAGTACAACAAAATCAAAGAAAAAAATGCTGCTATTTTCTCTTTGAAATACAATAAGGTCTTCCAAGTATGTGCATGAAGAATATTTGGCATAATATTAATGGGATATCATAGCTAGTTAAAACTAGAAAATGTGTCTATGAGCCACAGGATGGCCCTCCCGTTCTTGAAATATCATTGAACCTCAATGTGTATTACTTGGGATACGTGAAATATTATTGACCCCTAAAATGTAGTATTCAAGATATGGACCTTAACCAAGAACTTAACCAAAGTCATTCATGCATAAATTATAGGTCACAGTCACCTCATTTCTAGTGGATGGTGTCACCTTACCCAAGACACATCTAGTGGTGAAATATCATTGACCCCCAACATCTAGTATCCAGGTTATGGACCTTAACCAAGAACTTAACCGAAGTCGTTCATGCATAAAATATAGATCACAGTGACCTAATTTTTATTGGGTGGTGTCATGTTACCCAAGACACATCTAGTGGTGAAATACCAATGACCATCAACATGTAGTATCTGAGATATGGACCTTAACCAATAACTTAACCAAAGTCATTCATGCATAAAATATAGGTCACAGTGACCCAATTTCTAGTGGGTGGTGTAGCCCTACCCAAGACCCATCTAGTGGTGAAATATCATTGACCCCTAACATCTAGTATCCGAGTAATGGACCTTAACCAAGAACTTAACCAAAGTCATTCATGCGTAACATAAAGGTCACAGTGACCTAATTTCTATTGGGTGGTGTCGCCTTACCTAAGACACATCTAGTAGTGAAATATCATTGACCCCCAACATCTATTATCCAAGTTATGGACCTTAACCAAGAACTTAACCGAAGTCGTTCATGCATAAAATATAGGTCACAGTGACCTAATTTCTAGTGGGTGGTGTAGCCCTACCCAAGACCCATCTGGTGGTGAAATATCATTGACCCCCAACATCTAGTATCCGAGTAATGGACCTTAACCAAGAACTTAACCAAAGTGTTACGGACGGACGGACGTACGGACGGACGGACGGACGGTATATGTCCGATCCACATACGTGGTCGGGCCATAAAAAACCAAATGTCTCCTAGCTTACCGCTTGATAGATTTTGATAAAAAATTACATCATTGAAGTATAGCATCATATAGAAATTTGTTGCTTTTGAATGTATTCAAGGGAGGTAATTGGATTTTTTTTACACTTTCAGCCAAACAGTATGGAAGCTTGTCTATTTTGTAAAAATCAACGGAAAATTTGTGCCTACCACTTCTATCCCAGGACTTGACATTGAAAAACTGATCGCTAAGGTCAACATAACGGGAGTGAACGGACAGAAACACAGGGTACTGAAAGTGGACCAGTCAACACTGTTGAACTATAGAGACAAATTTTCAGTGTTTTTCACTGGGAAAGTCACAGAGAATTCACTGCCTTCTATACAGATGGCTTTGTTACATACATGGAACACTAGCCAGGGTAGGTTGGATGTGACACATGTACTACACTGATTATCTACTCGTCTGTATTCTTTTCTTTTGTTTGATTATGAAATGTAGATATTATATATACTGTAAGCGTGGAAATTTTTGTGGGATGTTATTTTTGTGTTTTTGTAAAGTGAACCTTTCGCGTGGGGGATAAATTCATGTTACATTTGATTATTTAAACTCTTTAATTAAAGAATAATCTATATGCATGGGGCAAATTCTCACAAATATTTTGTGATTGCAAATTCAGCAAAAATTACCCCCACTGGAAAATTTCCATGTTTACAGTAAATAGTTTGGGTTAGTTTTGACTTTCTTGCTTAAGGATCTTTGACATATTTGATGTTATTATTGTCAATGAAGTTATCAACATAAAAATATATTACTCTATTAATGTTTAATTATCAATTCAATTCTTGTGTAATAGTTTTTAAGACATGAAAATTTTTAAAATGTACAAGATTCTTCCTTATTTGAAAAAGAAAATAAGGTACAAAGTACTTCCAGTATCATACCACTAACTGAAACTTTTCAGTGCAATACTGTAACTTACCCGTATTATTAAGCTGAAGTCAGTACAAACCAATTCTAACGTTTCCTGTATTTTCAGAGTATTCCTCATGTCAGTGTTTGTCTATAGAAAAGCTGACCAAAAACAATGTGGAGGAATTTGTTGATAAAGATGGGTAAGGTGTATTTAAAGCAGTATAATCAAACTATCTGTTCTGAATCAATTCAAGAATTATTGTTTAATATCCACTTATGTTCAGTTTACACATATCCAAATGGAAAATGAACAATGAAGCATTTTAGAATTGTGCAGTTTTACTTAATAAATGAGGTAACAATACTCTGCTTAGCCTTTTACTTTTTGTTTATATATTTACATTTGTCATAACTTTCCACTATAAATAATATTCAATTTTCTTGAAATATTTTTCAAATGTATTTTCATTTCTTTGTAGAAAATCTTACTGGAGATTGATTTATTTCTTGAAGAAAAATGATACAATAATTCAATCAATGACCCATTCCAAAGTTGACCTTGACATTTTCAAGCAACAGGTCAAGGGCATCATTAACCAACAAAATGAAGCTTACACAGTTGTGAATAAGACAGAATCTGAGCTTTATAGGACCAAGATGGCATTTTCTTTATTCCTGTCAACTGAACTAGGGTTTAATCAGACATCAGAACTTCAGCATGATCTTAAAGCAGCCTGGAACCTAAAGCTAAAAGGTTGGTTTAATCTTTACCATATTTGTGATACTCCTGCCAGGAGTCAAAATCTTCTGACGTTTTTATCCATCTCCTGTTCTCCAAACTTTTTGTGTTATCACCTGTTCTCCGAACTTTTTGTAATAACTCCCATTCTCCCAACTTTTTGTGTAATCTACCGCTTTTTCAAGACTTGACAAAATTGTAATTGTATAGACATTAAATAGTAGTCATAAAACATTTCTACTGTTGCTTTAGGTTTGTCCATTGGACTGAGGTTAATTTTACAGATAGAAGTGATAATTGGAGGTTTATTGCTGTAATTGACCTGATGATTGTATGAAAATTGGCAATTAATCAGTGAAGACTGCAGGATAATGCCCGTGTCTTCAATTAACATTGAAAAACAAATTGAAGGAGGGTTGAAAATCTCCTGTTTTTTTATCCAATCTCCATTTAAAAAAAATCTTCAGCATTGTCATGATGAATCCGTCACAATTATGTGTTTGCTGGCAATAGAAAATATAATTGACAATTACAAGTACAGTTTGAAATCCAGTTCTTAGCACAAGATATAATGTGGATTCATTAAAGTTCATGGGTACCAATGGTTTGATGAAAAAAGATCAGTTTGTATTTTGTGGTTCTGAAGTCTGAAGCATACAGATCAATGTTAACTTTTCCTTTTCATAGGGCATCAAAATTCTGTGGGTCAAGGCCAACCTACTAAAACCATGAAACGGATACTTCACGAATGATAATAAAACCTTATTATATAATGACATGTATCATAATATTTTTTTAGAAATGCTAGAAGCATTTATTTTAAAGAATGACATTTGGTTTAATGTGGTTATACTTCATTTCAGTGAACAATACAGAAATCATTGTAAACAGATACATGAAGTACATAGATGTTACAACAAAGTGAGTTTATAATCGATCTAGTTGTTGGTCATGGGTTTGATACTGTTACAAACTTACTTGTGCTATCCTCTCAAATATGTATGTTTAATTATCATACATGTCAACTGTTTGTTTTTCTTATGAAAATGATGCTTGGAATGTACATGTATATCACATAGAATGAGAAACAAGCAGATATGATTATATGTGGTCAGCAAATTCTAATGATGATGGAGGGTCTATTTGTATTTCATACAGTTAGAAAAAAAAAAAAAAACAGAGCGGTACCAAAAGGCATATGAATCTCATAAGTAAAAAAAACCAGACAAAATCATTTATAGATTAGAAAAGCAACATTACAATAACAATTTAAATGCAATTAATAAAGTGAACTTTTGTCAAAACAGGGCCCCAGAAGGGTAATCTGTTACTTGTGGTGACATTATTCTACCGGTTTTCCAAGTTTTCTACTCCTAGCGTGTCTGATGAAGGTTAATCCAGAAAAGCGCTACACATGCAGTGAAATTTTGCTTTTGTACATTTTTAAAATCATTTCAATATGTGGATCATGTCTTTTTGGCACATATTCCATATTCTTTCATTTTTAATATTATATTAACTTTTTCTTTTCTTTTACATAGGAAGACATTATGGAAGGTAGAATATTATATGAAACAGAATGGAAATGTAATTGATCCATCTGTGACCTCTAAACTCACTGACCTTTATTTGACCTTCACAAACATGAAGGGAGATAACTACACTGTGTTACACCCCACCACAGCCGTGGACAGTAGGATGAGTTATAGTTTGTTCCTGAATAGAGAAGTCAGAGAAAAAGACTTGGCAAAGTTCACAAATCTTATAAAGCAGTATTGGAAAGCAAAATATAATGTTGGTAAGTATCTGAATGATCACACAATAGTGTCGCTTTTTGGAGATAAAAATAATGAGATGTTGAATAAGTGTACTTGACACAGCTCACATAACAAGAAAGTACTTGAAATTCCTAGGGTATTTTTTTGCAACCCCAGTTTTTTTAAAAGTTTTATGTAAATGCTTCCCTTTCAGAATAACCTGCATACAGGAATGAATATTTTTATTATCAAACTTCATGATTTGATCATGCTGAACTTAATTTTAAATTCTTTTTTACACTATTTCACTGTCTCACCTTGTCAATATTAAGTCACATGAATTTTACTATTTAATACATAAATTATTTTATTTCTTACCATTTTTGGCCTGATTTCACGGAGTGAAAAATCCGGGTAATAAAATGGTGAAGGTCGGGCAGGGGGCAGCGTGCGGGCGGGGAAGAAATTTTCGTAACAGTTTTCTCAGCAACCACTAATCACAGCCACTTGATATTTGGTATACAGCATCAGGGCGGGGTCCTATAATGTGGGATGCGATTTCATGTCTGTCGCTCACATACTTCCTGTTTACCGACTTAGTTAATTTTTGACAATAATGTCCAATAGTAGAAAATTTTCGTAACAGTTTTCTCAGCAACTATTTATCACAGCCACTTTATATTTGGTATACAGCATCAGGGTGAGGTACCATAACGTGGGATGTGATTTCAGGTCCGTCTCTCACCTACTTCCTGTTTACCGACTAAGTTAATTTTGGCCGGATTTCACAGAGTGAAAAATCTGGGTTATGAAATGGTGAATGTCGGGCGGCGGACGGTGGGCGGTGGGCGGCGTGCGGGCGGGGAAAATTTTTTCGTAACAGTTTTCTCAGCAACTACTAATCACAGCCACTTGATATTTGGTATACAGCATCAGGGTGGGGTCCCACAACGTGGGAACCGATTTTAGGTTTGTCGCTCACCTACTTCCTGTTTAACGAAATCCGGCCATTTTTGACTTTGACAGATTTTCGACAATAATGTCCAATAGTAGAAAATTTTCGTAACAGTTTTCTCAGCAACTATTTATCATAGCCACTTGATATTTGGTATACAGTATTAGGGTGAGGTCCCATAATGTGGGATGCGATTTCAGGTCTGTGGCTCATCTACTTCCTGTTTACCGACTTAGTTAATTTTTGACAATAATGTCCAATAGTAGAAAATTTTCATAAGAATTTTCTTAGCAACTACTAATCACAGCCTCTTGATATTTGGTATGCAGCATCAACATGAGCTCCCATAACATGGGATGTGATTTCAGGTCTGTTGCTCACCTACTTCTTGTTAAACGAAATCCGGCCTTTGTCTGTCTTTGACCCATTTTTAAATCTTTTTTTAGATGTCACTGTAGAAATAACAAAATCAGCAGCAATCCTGAGTGGTGAAAGGTATGACAAAATACATTCTCTATGATAAAAGAAAATTAACAAAGAAAGCATTTTTGTGTTTTTTGATTTGTTTAAAAACTTCAAAGAAGATTTATGAAAAAAGTCTTTACATAATACCAAATTACACAAAGACAAACATTTTTTGGAAAAATGAATTTTGGCGGAATTGGCGCTAAATTGTTGATTTTGAAAACACAACTTTTATGTTTTGATATTAATACATCAATTTATTTTTCAATGAAATTTCAGAAAATACTGGATGTCTTCTGTTTTCATCAAGCAAGGCCAAGTGTTTATAGATTCTAGAGAAACACAGAACTTCAACCTGACCAAACTCCAGACCATGATAGACTTCAATGGTGTTAACAATGCTGCATATATGGTCCATCAAGTAAAGGAATACAAACAGCTGGATAAGGCATTCTCTGTGTACTTTGTAAACAAGGCTGTTAATAGAATTGAATTACATTCAGTTTTGTTAACACTTCAAAGAGAATGGCAGAAAAAAGGTACATTTACACATGTGAATAAGTTTCATTAGTAAAATGATAGGTTCCTAAAAGTGTTTTGCTTATTCTATAAATTCTTGTAACATTTTAACTTGTTCTTTGTATCTATGGTTATGTTCCTATTTCTTTAAGATCTTTTAAACTGCTAGATGCCTTTAAATAATCTTCAAACTAATTTATTATATTAATTCTAAATTCTAAATCCTCCCAAGATGACACTTTAAAAAAGCTGATACATTTTGTTATTCTTTTTTCAGTGTTCACTTCCAATAGTAGCAAAGTTGAGGTAACTCTTGGGAACCAAGAAGTTAGTTTTTATGGTAAAATGTAAGTACAACTGAAGGAAGCATATCAGATGTAGATAAATGTTCACAAGAAATGTAAAATGTAAAGCTCAGTGACAAACATTTGTAGGTAGCTTTTGCTTGACATGCTTAATCATAGCCTATCTTCCAAAAAAGGATGGTATACAAGTGTATAAAAAAAAACAACATCGTAACAGTTTTCTCAGCAATAACTTATCACAATGACTTGAAATTTGAATGACATCCTCTATGGCAAGTACCAAATAAAGGTCTGTTCAATATCTACTGCCTGTTTTAATACCGTTATATAGTCAATTTTCAACATTGAAGCCAATGCTGAAAAAAATAATAAGCACGTTCTCAGAATTTTAGAAACTCAGGTGCTTTTGAATATAAAGCTATTCAAATCATTAAAAGGCCATTTAGGCATTCCTGCATATTGCCAACATCACATTCTTTACTTTTGAACTCCATATCAACCTTTACAAATAATTACAGGTCACACGAGAGAATCAACAGACTGACATATTACCTGACTGTAAATGGTAAAGAGATTCATCCAGATCAGGTACCAGTTGTCAGCTTAGAGATAGGGGAAACAGTAAAGAAAGAAATCTATAACACAGAAAGTCTCTTCCACATTGACTTCAAAGGTCTGGTTCCCAGAAAAGATATAAATACTGTTGGAGGTTCTCTTAAAGCTGCATGGGAAGCTTCCAAGACAAGTAAGTCAATATTTCTTGACAGAAGATATTAATGTGAATGCTTAAATGATTAACTTATAATTTTCATTTAAAGTGATGCCACTTTCTTAATTTATTGAAGTTCAAATATATCATAAGGTTTGAACTTTATTCCACCTATCAGGTTATTATTCAGCAAAACAAGGTTAAGGGTAACTTTTTAAGACCACTGAGATCAGTATTGTAACAAATATTTTGATGGTTTTTATTTACAAAAAAAATATTTTTTTTTATTTTTTTACTTTTCAGGTTTGAAACAAGTAAAATTAGAAATCATAAGTGAACAAGAAATGATAACAAGCTCAGGGTATGTTTATAAAAAGTCTGTTGGTAGCTGGATTTCATTTTGATTATCTTTATGTTACAGGGAGGGTTTGTTTAAAGAAGAGTCTTTTTGTAACATAAGGATAAAGATATATTCCGTAGCCTGTTTGAAAGACTTAAAGTATGGGACTATTTTCATCACTCTTTAAAGAAAATCACTATTCTCCATTCAAATAATAGCTGCAAATAGTTTTGTTAATGTTTTTTTTTTTGTGAGAACTCTTTTGGAAGACAAAATTTAATTTTTTTCAAACAGACAGAATAGAAAATATCAAATTTTATTTTTACTAACATTTCAGTGGTTCGATGTGGAGGATATGGTACACTGTCTCCAGTAATAACCTGACTGTAAAATCTACAGAGGAAGATACCATATCATCAGTGGCGATCAAGTCTAAATTGAATGTCAATAGAACAACAGATGGAACTCCTTATTCTCAGTTGATAGATAAAACAGCCACTGTGATACAGTCATATGAATATCAAGATTTGTTTACTATTTATTTCAACCAGAAAATTTTAGAAAAAGACTTTATAAAGATTGAGGCTAAACTGCTTATAGTATGGAGAAAACAGCTAGGTTTGTTAACATTTGTGTGCTTTAAACGTTTACGCATTGATTGTATTATACAATCCTCAAAGTCTTTTACTTTATCAAATAAGATATTTTTTAGGTTTTTGCTGTTTTAGGAAATTTAAAGTTTTATACAATTTTTGAGTAGAATAATAAAAAGTCAATAACATAAAAAAGATGCTATATTAAAAGTTAAATGTGAAGATGATAAAAAACCAATATCTTACTATGCTACTTTGGACCAATCTGATGAATGAAGAAGGACCACATAATATTATTTTTCGCCATTTTACATATGAAGGCGGTCTTGCACACTCAACACTAGTATTTGAAAGTCCCAATGCATTCTGAGTAAAAGAAAGAACATTTTTGCCCATTATATTTTGAATTGAGGAATTTGGCAGACTTTCTACACTACAGAAAATGCTACTAACACATATTAAATGATTATAAATTAACTTATAAAAATATTGCTGAACAGAACAGGACTCTTTATGTTATTTCTTTTGTAGGTGTCAAAGTATCAGCTGTCAAGATTCTGAGCCAGGAGGAAACATTTACAGAAGAAAAGTAAGATGCAATTCCACTATAGCACAGTGAAAATATTATAATTCATTTTTTGATAAGAATTTCATATAATTTACTCCCCTGGTGATATGATGAAGTTTTATATGATTTCATCAGGGTTCCCACGCCATCCTTGAATTTCATTTCAATGCTCAAAAAGCTGAATAAATCCTTGAATTTTATCAAATATCCTTGAAAAAGCCTGGAATTTTGTAATATGCAGATTTGTTGGCCATTTGATAAAAAAGGACCGAAAAATATTGGATTTTGAAAAAAATTTGCGGACTGTTTTAATCCTTGAAAATGTCATCAATACCCTTGAAAAGTCCTCTGGAAAAAACCTTGAATTTTGTGTCCAAAAAATAGTGGGAACCCTGTTTCATATAAAATATCACATTACATGTATAAGCATTTTACATGTGTTCTATTTATTATTACAATAAATACATTCCCTTAGTAAATTTAGCTATACCATCCACTTGCCACACTTGAATCGGAAACCACCACCAGTACCAAAAAAGACAGCATCCCATTGGTCAATACCACCGGAACCCAACAAGTGACTGACCTTAACCTTCATCATTAAAATTTCCGCGCTTGTAGTGCCGCACGTTTATTTTCGAAGAGTCTCAAGAGAAGAAAAACGAAGTGAAGAAAAACAAGTTTTGTTATTTAATTGGTACAATATACAATTTGTCAATTAATATTGTAAGTAATGGACAACACTAGTAATGATTCACTCAATTTGTCCCCCTGGAAACCAGGGACTTATAGAGATGACTTCTGGGAGGGGGTAGAAAGAGAGGGTCTTCTACCCCTCCCTGAGGATTATCAGGTGACTACCTCAGGGTCAAGTTCAGGACAATGTAGTCCTCTTTACTCTCAGGTGTCACAGGTTAAGCTGACGTCCGGTTCGGGGTCCAGGACGACCCACACCATTACTCGTCCTGTTGAGTCTTCCCCAAACCCAGGCCCTTCAGTAAGACTACCAGTGTCTGTGTCGGCTAGTGTTTCACAGCAGTCAGTACCTTCAGGGGTTAGGAGTGACTTTTATTTCAGGTCACGTTGGCCTTCTAGCTTCATGCCCCCTCCCCCTCCTATGCCATTTGGGGTGTATGGTACTGGTACATGTAGTTATCCGTCTTATCCTAGCCCGTGGTCTACTCCAGTGGTTACCTCAGCTCCTTCTGCTCCAGATTTGAGTCAGCAACTGAGAGGTTTGCAAACTTCCATTCATAAGCTCTCTGCTTCCATGAATTCGAAGTTTTTGGAGTTTGGAGGTAGGATAAGTGCGTTAGAGACGGCCGGTCAGGGTTCACAAACTCTGGCTTCTGTGTCTCCTAGAGTAGTGTCTGAGGATCAGGGTTCTCATTCCCTATCTTCAGGTTCAGTTAATCAGGTAGTTCAGGGTTCTCAGTCCCAGATCTCTACTGATGTTTTGGACAGAGGAAGTCAGGGTCCTCATTCCCTAGCTTCTTCTTGTCATGTTTCTATCCCTGCAGTTGATGAGGATACTATTTCTTTGGCTCCTAGGAGTAATGAACATGTCTTTCTTGATGAAGAAGAGGGTCAGTTGGAAGAAGGGGAGATTGTGGATAAAGGTTCAGAACCTGGTCTTAATTCTGCTAGCAACCTTAGGTCCAGGGTTTATTCTATTCGTAGAGATGTTTCTGAAGATTCCATGCCTTCTCCTCCTCGAGTTTCTAATTCCACATCTGACTTTATGTCTTGTGCTGGTATGGTCAAATCTGATGCTCAAAGTTATGACTCTTTTCCTGAGTCTTCTCATTTCAAGAATGCCTTTGCTTATGTGAATGAGACTTTGGCCAAAGGTTCTTCTTCAGGTACTTCTACTAAAAAGTTGCCCTTTGGCCCTTTGTCATTTCCAGGTGGTATCACTTCTAAGAAATATGGTATCCATGGTGATTCTTTAGGCAAGAAAGCTCCTGTTGTTGATAGGCAGTACAGTTCTTTACTGGGGGTGAAGGTCACTAATACTCTTTCCCTTCAGGAGTCTAACTATCATAAGACTGAGAGTAACCTGCGTATTTTGTCAAATGTTTTACAGACAGCAGAACATTATCTTATTGCTGTAGGTACTATTCTCAAGGACCAAGGTGAGGACTTTGATGAGTTGAAGGCTTTTCTTTGCCAGATTGATCGTTGCCTAGGTGATGCTCAGAAGCTATCTCTTGGCTCTTTAGCTAATCTGTCCTTGGGTAAAAGACAGCAGGTGCTTGAAAAGTCTCTTGTATCTGAAGTTCTGAAAGACAGCTTGATCTATTCTCCTCTTCATTCTGATAAACTTTTTAGTGTGCCTGTTGAGAAAGTTCAGGAAGAGGTTAACAAGATTCCACCTACTGTGAAAGTTGATGTTAATGTTCTGATGGTCGTCGAAAAGTTTCTAATTCTTCGACAGTTACTCAGTCTGCTCCTTCTCGGGACAAGAACAATAATAGTTCTTTTCAGTCCTCTCAGCCTAGTAAGAGAAGGGTCACTTTTGGTTCCAGAGGTGGTGGTTCTTCTGGCAAGAAGCTCAAACTTGTCAGGGGTAAGCCTTCTCAGAAATGATGTCTTACACCTCCCCGAAGCAGTCAGTCAGTCAGTAGAGGATGTATTTCCGACTCCCTTTCCTCACATTCCAGTAGGGGGTCGGCTATCTCATTTTGTTCGTCAGTGGTCTCTAATCACCAACGACAAATGGGTTCTTTCAGTGCTTCGGGGGGGATTGGAACTTCAGTTTCAGGATCTTCCTTTACTCTCGTCAGTTCCAATCAATCTATCTGCAACAAGGAATTTAGAGAAAAATCGCCTACTCCAAGAAGAGATCTCTACTCTTCTTCTCAAGGGAGTTTTGGAGGAGGTTCACCCTCCTTACGGTCCAGGGTTCTATTCCCGTCTTTTCCTTGTTCCCAAGAAAAATGGGCAGTTCAGACCAGTCTTCGATCTTTCCATTCTAAATACTTATCTGATGGTTCCCCATTTCAAAATGGAAACCAACAGGAGTATAAGGAAGTCGATCCTTCCAGGGATGTTCACAACATCACTGGATCTTACGGATGCATACTTCCATGTTCCAATGGCTCCAAGGTTTCGGAAGTATCTCCGCCTGTTTTGGGCAGGCAAAGTTTTTTGTTGGAAAGCGATGCCTTTCGGTCTTTCGATCGCTCCTCTGACTTTTACTCGGATTTTTCAGGCTGTGGTGGCTCATCTCCATTCCCAGTCCATTTTCATTCACTCTTATCTAGACGATTCTCTGATGAAGAACCATTCTTCGGTGTTGCTGGCCAGCCATACTTCTATGGTCATCCAGCTTATTCTGAAGTTGGGTTTCCTTATTTCATGGAAGAAGTCCGAGATTCATCCCAGCCAGGATTTTATTTTCTTGGGGGAACATTATCGGACAGATCTGGGTCTAGTGTATCCCCCAGAGGAGAAACTAGAGAAACTGTTGTCTCTAATTTCCTTGTTCAAGGAGGAAACAGTGTCAGCTCGTCTCTTTCTTCAGCTTCTAGGTTTCCTCAATTCTATTATGGATGTAGTACCATTGGGACGTCTACATATCCGACCTATTCAGTGGTATCTACTGGAGTTTTGGGATCCAGCATCTCAACTGTGGGAAGCATCTATTCCAGTTCTTCCCCGGTTACAACCTCTGCTTCATTGGTGGACTCTACGGTCCAACCTTTTACTAGGTCAACCGTTAGATCCTCCAGATCCCAGCATGACCCTGTACACAGATTCGTCCCTTTCAGGATGGGGAGCGTATCTCGAAGGCAGGACAGTTTCAGGGGTTTGGTCAGGTCTCCAATTAGAAGAACATATCAATCTTCTAGAGATGAGAGCGATATTGTTGGCAATCACACATTTTCAGTCAGTTGTCCGAAGTCAAGCTCTTCTAGTGGCCACAGACAATACCACTTGTGTAGCTTACCTTCAGAACCAAGGAGGAACTCACTCACACTCTCTTTATGTTCTAGCTCGGGAGGTTCTTCTCCTTTGTTCACGTCTGCATATCATTCTGTCAGTCAGACATGTACCTGGCCACCAGAATCTGATAGCAGATCAGTTGTCAAGGTCTGTGACTCCAGTAAACACAGAATGGGAACTGCACCCAGCAGTGTTTCAGGAGATCACACTCATCTGGGATCGGCCTTTAGTAGACCTGTTTGCCACCAGTCTGAACTGCAAATTGGAGACCTATGTATCTCCAATCCCAGATCAGACAGCCTTAGCGGTGGATGCAATGACGTTGTCTTGGAGAGGGATGTTTGCGTACATGTTTCCCCCATTTCGTCTACTTCCCAGGATCTTATTGAAAATCAGGAAGGACGTTTGCAAGACCATTCTTATTGCGCCAGCTTGGCCTCGCCAATCATGGTTCCCAGATCTTCTGCAACTATGCTGTGCACGTCCTCTTCTACTTCCTTTGAGACCAGATCTTCTCACTCAAAACAAAGGAAGGAAGTTGCATCAGGGATTAGATACACTCCATCTTCACGCTTGGCTATTGTCAGGTCTTCCCTCAGAGAGGGAGGATTTTCTGAAGGAGCTTCCAAGCGTATCTCCGGTTCAGTCAGGCGATCAACTGGAGCTATCTATGATTCCAAGTGGTCAATCTTCTGTACTTGGTGTGGTTCAAGGAAAATTGATCCAATCTCTATCACTGTCCAACAGTTAGCTGACTTTCTGGTTCATCTTTTTGAAGTTAAAGGGTATTCTACGTCAACCATCAAAGGTTATTGATCTGCTATTTCTAGGACAATTGCTTTATCTGGAGGAGTTGATTTCAGTTCTAGTGAAATTTTATCACTGTTGATAAAGAATTTCAGTATTGAACGTCCTCGTCAGAGACGTCTAGTTCCTCCTTGGGATTTAAGTGTAGTTTTGAGGTTCTTACAATACCCTCCTTTCGAACCCCTGTCGTCAGCTACTCTGAAACATTTAACTCTGAAATGTTGTTTTCTGTTAGCGTTGGCCACAGGTCGCAGAAGAAGTGAAATTCATGCTCTATCTGTATCAGAATCTTGTTTGCGTTTTGCTGCAGACAAATCGTCTGTTACCTTGTTAACTGATCCAGCTTTTTTAGCTAAGAACCAGTTGCCAGAAAAAGGTTCAGGAACTATTGTCATTCCAGCTTTACCTCCTTCTAATGAGGTTTCCTTATGTCCTGTTCGGTGTCTGATTCAGTATCTTTCTGTTACTAATGGTATCAGATTACCAAACTCTACTAGGTTATTTATTCCTATCAAAAAAGGTGTTTCTGATATCTCAGCTAAGACAATTTCTTCATGGATTGTACAGACAGTCAAGATGGCCTATGAGTCTAATCCTAGTGTTCTTCATGTTAAAGCTCATGAAGTGAGGGCATTATCTGCTTCTTGGAACATTTTCAATAACTCTTCGTTATCGGAAATCTTGTCCGCAGGTTTTTGGCGGTCAGACAGTACTTTTCATAAATTTTATTTGCGTTCCATGCCTCAACATAGTGACAACCTGTATTCTTTGGGACCTTTAATTTCTTCGCAAAGAGTTGTTTTTCCTCCTCCGGTTATCTCCAATAACTAAGGGGGGATTCAGCTCTACGTTGCATTCTGAATAGCTAAATTTACTAAGGGAATGTATTTATTGTAATAATAATATAAATTTTTAGAATTAAAATTTAATTTTGTAAAATAAATACTTACCTTAGTAAATTGGAGTGTCCCTTCCCCCCTCCCCTTCATCCCCCTTAGTTCATTATTTGGCTACCTAAGGATACTTATTTTAATGATGAAGGTTAAGGTCAGTCACTTGTTGGGTTCCGGTGGTATTGACCAATGGGATGCTGTCTTTTTTGGTACTGGTGGTGGTTTCCGATTCAAGTGTGGCAAGTGGATGGTATAGCTAAATTTACTAAGGTAAGTATTTATTTTACAAAATTAAATTTTAATTCTAAAAATTTATATTTTGTAATAAAATAAAACAACATTTGATAGGGGTTATCTTGTGGAATAGTTATCCAAAACAAATGTCTCTTTGAGTAAATAAACTCTTATAAGAAGATAGAGAAAGATTTAATAAAATTGATATTTAACTGGTTGTCTCTATTGATAAAAGAGACTTTGTTCAAATTTGTATATTTTCAGGAGGATGTTGTGGAAACTGTTATACCATGTGACAACAACTGATGGGTCTATAGTCAACACAATGTTTGACCTTTCACCTCTCTTCTCTGACCTCCATAACACTGTCAAGGTCACCAGTCCTCGATCAGAACAGTATCTAGTTGTTGATGTCACTAATACCAAGACATACAGATTTAAACAGGCCTTTAATGTGTTTCTCAATAGAAGAATATACACCACTGATATTGCAAAATTTCATAATGCTGTTAAACAAACATTAATGAAGACACTTACAGGTATGTTTCTAATTTAGTAAATTGGCAATAGTACTGATATATATTTATTAAAACTGAATTTTCTACTTACCTAGCAAAAAATGCATGGCTTGACACTTCATTGACTCCCTAAAAATAGAATCAGTCCTAGAGACTTTAGTTTATGAAAACTTTGTAGTACGGGTGTGGCTGGTTCAAAAAAGATGTAAAATCACTCCTTCAGAATGACCTTATACCATTAGTGATTATACTTTACTAAATCTTTGTTGTATGTAGGACTTCCCAACTCTGTCCATCTGTCATTTTGTCCACATACCTCCTTAGTATTGGTAACCTCTAAATTTCTTTATAGAATTTAATGAAACTTTACTCTTATAAAGATTTACATTATATAAAAATGCATGAAGGAATTTGATTGCTCTCCTATCTTTTCCTTTATTATTTGATTTATTCCTGGGAAATACCGAAACTTTTTATTATAAAGCGCATAGAATTAAGAATAAGCTTTATATGAAAGTCTGTTATGTTGGTAATATGGTGTTCAGCTTTTAATTTTTATTTTCATATGATTACTTTCAGTTTCTTCGCTCACTGATATTTCCTTGAATGTCTCCATAGACCAGAAAGTTGTTTCTACGGTAACACAAAAAAGGTTTGTTGTATTTTAATAAAAAGTGATAGATAGATTTATAATGACTCTTAGATTATTTTTTTTTAAAATACTTTTTGAAACTTTTTTTATTTGTTATTGATTGTAAAATATTTGGTAATAACTCAGGCTTATAATGTGGTGGGCTTCACTTACTTTTTGGTAATTGAAAAGTTTCTTCCGTTTTCTGTAGGAGATTAAGAATTTTTCATGCATACCATAAGTAGATGTAGTTTTTCCATTCATCTTTGACCTGCCATTGTCTTTTATATTTCAGCTCTTTGCTCTGGGGTTACTGGTTCATTGTGACAGCAAATGGAGCTATGATCAGTGCTGGAGAGGAAGCAACATTGTCAAAATTAAATCTACAAAGTCATATAAACTTCACATCTCCCAGGCAACAAAAGTACACCATAGCTACAACCATCAAAAGTTTCACTCAATATGTAGATATGTTCCATATTGATATAGAAGGCATGGTTGCAAAGAAGGATGAATCTCACATCTTAAACAATGTCAAATCCTACTTACAGAAGGAAACAATTTATAAAAGTATCCAGCTATCAAACACCATTAGAGAGGAACAAGTAGTTGAAAAAACAGGGTATTTGTTTAATTTAAGTTATCATCAAGTTTATTATGTAAATCTTTTAAAAATGTTGATTAGATAATACATGTAATTATAACTCTGCATTTGTTTGATCTGTTTCATGGAAGTTTCATTTAAAAAATATTTTAAAGCACTTGTAAACAAATACATAGCTTTGCTGTAATGAATAAGGGGTTTTTAGAGAATTTGTTTTATTGGATTTGGTGTAGATAAAACATGATTCATCAACAATTTATTTTGAAATGAAAGAAAATAATCATGTTATGTTTTCTTTCAGGAAATCTGTCAGTAGATTTAGGTTTGCCATTGAGTCTAATGGATCAGCTGTTCTTCCATCTCTCACCTCACCTGTTAATTACTCAAATCTTAGCATACCTGATACACAGGTGTATACAGGAGCTGCTCACCTGTACCCTGTAGACCAAATGTATAGACTAAATGTACATCAAACTTCATCTATCAATAGTACTCGTCTACAGTCAGTTCTTAGTCAAGTTTGGAAAGATCAGAAGAAATGTATGTTGTATTATTATTTTCAAAAGAAAGCTAATACACTTGTATGACTAGGCCATACATAGTCAAATTAATGATAACTTGAAATCATTCACACAGCACACAAAAGTAAGAAATCTGTTGCCTACATAAACAACAAACTCAAGATGAATGAAACAAATTTCTTTTTTTAACTTAAATGTATGTATCAATTTATTTTACTACATTAACTAACTCATATACTTTAAGTGTACTTACATGTTAAAATGTTTGATTTGCCTTTTGTTTTATTACAGTAACAACTTCTGTCAAGATAGTAGCAGTAAGTCAATCAGTTGGTAATTATGGAATGACTCTGTCTGATATCCAGTATACAGTTAGTACACAAAACACCACTATCACGCCTGATATGGAGGTTGAACCAACAGACAAATTGATCGGTGATGAAATCAAGAACCAGAAGCTCTCACTGAAGGTTTACTCCTCTGTCAATTATAGATTGAGGTCATTGTACCATGCTATGGTGAGGTATAGTGGAGAGTTCACAGTGACTAGTAAACAGAGCATTCAGAATGTGCTGAGACAGGATGTAGCTAAATTAATTGGAAGTAAGTAGTACATGTATTAAACAGTTAGTAGTAAGAAAAATGAGTTGATTGCTAATTGGTTTTTACAAAGGATTAAATAAGGTACTGATGCTCTGTTTTTAATGGCAAAAGAAACCAGGGGAATCAGTTGTTTTTGGGCAGGTAACTGATCAATCAATTACTTTTTATAGAGTAAAAAACATTTTTTGCATTAGTTACTAAGATAAACTCAAACATTCATAAAAATGCAAAGGACAAGTGATTGGTGATTGATAGTTCGGAATTTAGACCAGTGACATGAATAGAAATAGGTGAAAGTAAAGTCATCTCTAATCCAACTAGATTTACTACAAGTAAATGATGCTAAAAACTATTAATTTCTGTAAAAAGTAACTATTTATTCTGCAAAAGTGTTAGAGAAATAGAAATTATCCAGCTTAGAATTACTGCTTGAATACAACATTCTTGCAGAAAAAAAATCCATGAAATGTTATTTATGCTTACTAAAATTATTTTTTTTCATATGGGTGTTTTAATTTTCAACCCAAATTTGTAATTATTTGTTGTAGGTTCTCTAGATCATGTGAAAACAGAGATATTGTTAGACAAAGATTATATTTCATCTAATTTGAGGTTTGTTTAATGTAAAAAGTGTAAATTGCAATTTTTTTTTAATTTGAAAGGTTAACTTACGCAAAATGCTATCATTAAAAATCTTACATTTTGAAATTATTGTTAGTCGAAAAATAGAAATTTGTTAATATTTCCATCTTTGAAAATCTCTAAAATACCCTTGAAAAGTTTATTTTTTCTCACCTAAAAGGTTGCAACTGTAAAACACCATTTTATGTTCTTCACTACTGTCTAAAGCTACCAGGTTTTTGAATTACTTAACTTTTGTTTTTACAGTGTCCATGTTGTGAAGCTGTACTTTAAACTAGAACTAAATAACCAAACTGTTGACTCATGGCAGAAGAAACTGGGACAGTTTCAATATTTGTTAGACATGAAAGCAAATCCTGTTGTTAAACAGGACACCAATATGACGCAGGCACTCAGTCCTGTGTTTGCTCTCTACATAAAAGGCAGAGTTACTGACAACAATAAGCTGATAAAGTCAGTGAAAACTGCATGGAGTAGTTTTACTAATGGTGAGTTCTTACATTAGTTATATCATTAATTTGTAATGGAAATATGGGAAATGGTTTAGAGCCAGTTTATAAAAAAGAGTTTTTTTATTACTTGATAATAGAAAAAAGAAAGGAAAATAGTGTATGGCAGATTGTTTTGCAGAGTAACAAAATCGATTTCACATGCGTTTTAGCATTATTATTTTTTGTAAGCATAAGTTTTATGCAAACTTACATCCTTCTAAAATCATGTGCTAAATGGTTTGACTTTTAAAATTTGATTTATGCAAATAAGTAAAAGAGTTCATCTATATAAAGATAGTAGAAAGGAATGTCCTGACTATCAAATAAAAGTACTACTTTTGTTATCTACTAAGCAAAAATGATCTGCTGTAATGCATATGACTGTTAGGTATGAGCAGTAACTGTATACTTCATCCGTCTATTAAACACTCTCTAGAAATTGATACCTTGTTTATTTTAGGTAAAACTGTGAGCATTGAAATAGTGAAAAAAGAATTATATGTTGACCTAAGTTGGTGAGTATCTTCTTTTCATTGCAATAAAAGTTTTTTTTTGTGAAATGTTTAAAATCACAGTGAGCAAGTACTTTACATGCATTTAAGTGTTTTTGTGTTTAGATATTCAAATATAATTTAATTTGGTATGTAATGCTCAATTTGAACAGTTGGACCAACCCATGTTATTTTGTATAATATGGTTTGGTCTTGTGACGTCACTAACATCTTCATCCGCCATGGCATTTTGGAAATAGTCCCTATGATTTTTTGTTGTTGAATATTCGATAGTTAATATAAATCTTACGAAATTAAATTATAAGGAATGACTTTAATAGTTGGTCATTTTATACGGGTATAAAATGGGAAGGGGCGTTTTACGCTTAATAAAAAAAAACTTAATCAGTGACCAAATGAGCAAACCTATTAGATATAATGAATGTTTTATCTGAAACCTTATAGAGAATATATATACATGTATTCTGCATTAATTTCAGGAATATCATAACAAAAGTCAGCTATGCAGTGTCCATTGACAACATGTCACCTGATGACCTTGACCAATCACAATCACTCCTTGCCAAGCTAGACAACCAATTGAGTGGCAGTGGAATGCCACAATGTGGCTGTAGCTCATCTAAACAGAGAAAACATTATGTTTATTCGAAAACGATATCTACTACCAAAGTAACATCTGCTGTCAGAACTGTCTGGATAAATGTCAACAGTGGTATGGTTATACTTCTTCATTCAAAATCTTTATGATACTGTAGAGAATTGGCAGTTATTATTATTGAACTAGATTTAAGTCTTTTAAAATATGTTGACATCAATTTTTGTGGATTGGAATAGACATGCATATTCATGGATCGGGGTCATGGATAAATAAATTTAATTTCAACAAATTCCTAATAGAAATCAATGGAAAATTTCTTATTCGTTGGAAATTAAATTTTGAGGTTTGCCTGACCAGTGAAAACTCATGAAAACTGGTACCCCACAAAAATTATACTTCCACAGGTAGGCAAAATTTTACAAGGTTACGGTTTCAAAAGTTTTAATATTTATGTAAACTTATATTACATGTTCTATTTCAAATTATGATTATACTTACATGTCACATTTTTACAAGATTTCTACAGACTTATGTTATTAATTTCTGAAACTTATGTTCATATCTGAGCTCATAGAGTTGTAATCAGTAAACGTAAAATTTATATTTTAGGATTGTCAGATTCAGTTTTGTCAGTGAGAGTAAAACCACAATCGAACAGGAAGAAGAGAGCAGCTCAACCAGCTCACAAGCTAGTGGATGATAATGGGTAATTTATTCAAAGTTTTCCTTATCAGGTGTACTTGCAAATTAAACATTAAGAAAACAAGTATATTTTAGGTTTAAACACAATATTTTCATTAAAAAACAAATATTGTGATACAGTGTATTGCCAAAGAAAACTCAGAAATTATATTGAAGTGGTTTCAAATTTCATTGTAGAAGGGAGGTAACTCCTATGGAATACACAGTAGCTGTACAAGATGAGGAACCAAAACCAATGTTTGTTAATATTCCATCTGATAATCAAATGAAAGACCCATTAAAACAAGCAGGATCAGAACCATGTCTGTGTAAACCTAAGTTAGCTGGGTCTTTGTTGTTGGATGGACAAACCAAGGATGCAGAAAAACCTGATGTGGCTGATGCTATCAAAGATGCTTTTGTGAAAGAAAATCCTGGTATGTGGTATTGGTTCATGAATATAAAATGTAGAGATTCTTAGCAAGCAATAGAAAACATTTTTCGAGAATGTTGATCCATCAATTAAGAATTATTTTACTTGATTATATGACCTTTCATTGATGATGAGATGAACCGTTTTGTCTGTTTGTTTATACTTTTAACAATTCTTTGTGCAAACTAAAACTGATAATAAAAGAGGTAAAGATTTTAAAACTTACACGGTCATTAATTGCTGTTTGGTGGATGTCATATTCAAGTTTTACGCAAGTATTGTTAGAAAAGAAACAAGATTTTTGCCTGCAAAACCCTCCTTGATTTTGTCAGTATTCTTGTTTGTCTTATAGATACATTTGTAAGAAGATGATGTTTATATATTGTAGATGTAGCTAAGCCAGATCTTGATGTTGCTGTCACCAATATTGATAATAATGCTAAAAGCTCAGATGGGTAAGCTAATATTAATTTTGTAGAAAAACACTGTTTGTGGATATTTATTGGTCTGTTATCTTTATTGAGTCATCCAGATGTACAAATAATTTAACAACTTTTGTGAAGCATGCAAATGAATATTAAACATTACTTACAATAATATTCATTTAGTTTTCTGCATTGCGAAGGTATGTTTTTTTATTTCTTTTAGTATTTTAGTATTTGTTGATATATAAACAAGCTACATTTTATTTCCAGTACTCCAGTATCAGAAGTGAGCTACAGAGTTGGTCTGAAGGATCGTGATGTAGAAGACTTGAACTCACCGTCTGAAGCCCATCTGAAAAAGTCCCTGAAAAACACAGCAGGAAAAACTCTACATTCTAAAGCACAGAAGGAGGAGCCTGAAGATGAGGTTTGTGATTTTATTGTACAGAGTACTGCAAATGTATTAATTTTTATGGTGGCTGATTTTGCAGTTATTAATTTTCATATTTTTCGATTATTATACTTTGATTTCTTTTGCATATTCCCTTGTTCTATTTTTCATTGATTTCAATTGACTGCAAATATAATGAAAATTTGTACACCAAGAAAATTTACTACACAGTATCCTTCCCATTGTCTAAAAGTCCTCTGATAATTGAGAAATAATTTAGTTACATTACAACTAGAACATTTTACGCCTCACACTTTTCTTTACTTTTTCTGATACTTCTATAAAGTAAAAAAAATGAAGTATGAACTATGGAGCTCCTTTGTATTGAGTGTGAAAACTGAAGTATGCAGTATTACACTAGGAAGTATGAAGAATGAAGTTGGAAGTGAGAAGTCAAAACTATGATGAAAATTCTTGCTGTCCATTATTTTTTAATAATTTAGAAACAAAAATTTGTATTGCTTTATACCCTCAAGAATTTCAAGTCAAGCAAAATGTAAAATGTTTTTTGAGCATTTGAAACATAATTAAAATGTTGAATTGTGCCTTAATGACTTAAAAAATATGCTGTATTTATATATGTGCTTCCTTTGCAGGACTGGGTTATACCATTAGCCATAGCACTAGGGGTTTTAGCTGCTCTGATAGTTATTGGAATCATCTTTTATTGTATATACAAAAGGAGGTAAGAAAAAAAGTGTATAATCACTGATTATCTCTCAACAGGTCCCATATATTATTCCACATGCACAGCTTTCAACTGTTTTCCTGTAGTTTGTGCACAATTAATACAATACACAATATATAAGAGTGTTGCTAAAATAGGTTGTATCAAATTAAAAATCATCTGTGTATACTTTCACTTTTTCATTGAACTTTATGATCTTTTAAACTTAACTCTCTTATTTTCCAGTTCAAATCAGGTTGCCAAGCAATGTCAGTTCTTTGCACAAATATCATTATACCTCTTGCAAACAAAGTTTAATGTTTATAGGAGTTACCCTGTTTGTTCACATATTTTAGGTGCAACTCCTTAACTTCTTGCTCTTAAATATCATGCAAAGGAGATAATCAGACTTAAGATTTTTTAAATCAAGTTAAGGACAATTAAAGTCCTCCTAAATCCAAAATGGATTTTGATGAAACTTTACATGAAGAAAGTACAGTGTACATGATGTGGAGATTTGTATGAAGAAAAATTCATTGCTCTAGATTATCATTCAGGGGAGATAATTCTACCTTATGGTAGTTCGATATGAAGAGGATGTATTCTTTTGTGAGCTCACTCATAGTATTCCTTGTTTAATTTACATCACAGCTGCACTATTAAAAGGGGGATTTTTCTTTTCCATTCATTGAATGAAGTACAATTCTCTTGTAGGTTGGAAATGAAATATGAAGTAGAAAAGTTACAATTATCAAGTAATATTTCTATCATTTTACATCTAGTGTTCTAATTTGATAGATTGAGTTTTATATAGGCTCTTATTTACTTAGATGTGTATCTATATTTATTTGGAAAAGGTTATATTCAAAATATAATGAAGCTTGATATATTGCAAATTATAATTTAAAAATATTTTACAGTATGTATTGGTACAAATTGGATAGGAACCAAAATCCCTTCCCTATATTAGTTTGATTTTTCTTGCTATGTATTTATTAAGGGCATGCGATACAGTTTTGAACTTCCATTGAAAAGTTTATAAAAATTTTATGATAGACTCATCTTTTTATGCACTTTCAGAATATGCAAAAAAAAGTTCACCTTATCGAACTAATTTTCGAGATATATAGACTTGAAATTTACATAAAATCACATATTTTAGGATTTTGATACTTTTTCTAGTATCTCTTAAAACTTATTGTATTTTTCTCACCTTTTTGGGTATTTACACAATTTTTTTTGCTGAGGAAAGTCTATTAATTCCTCTTTTATCCAAATGTAAATAATTATTAAATTTGAAACTCATTTTCAGTTTATTTTAACAATTAACCAACATCATTGCCGAAAAAGTATCAATTATGACTTAGTTTTCTCTTTATATAAAATGGTTCTCCCATTGAAAATACGCTAATATTTTGATATTTGATAGAACTTTTTACCAGACAACCAATTATGGAAAAAAAGAAGGGGGTTAACGTGCTTGTTTTTACAGGAACGACAAAAAACTAGGAAAAAAATACAATATTTCTGTTTTCCGTCTTTTTGGCGGGAAAACGTCAATGACGTTTCCTGTCATTTTCAAACAAAAAGAAGAGAAATATATGTACTATTTACCTATAAAAAAGTTTATTAAAAGATTGATTATGCATGTAACACTATAGCATTTGACATCAAGAGATGCTACTCTTTTATCATGTCAACAATAACCTTGTGGAATATACTGTGAATTTAATGTTTATTAACAAGCACCTGTTTATATGAGGAATTGCTAGATTATTAATATTTTTTAAGAAAAGCAAGATTTGTCTTTTTTTCCGGGGATTTCGATAAACACTCAACGAGACCTGGTAACTTTTTAGTGCTGGATCCAAGGGGGTGCTCCGTGGATTTACAGGACCCTCCCCCTTTCTCTTAACAATTTCGTTATTTCCATGTATATTTTCGAAAAAAAAAAAATAGTTTGGATTCGTTCTTTTCATCCTCAGCAGATTGTATGCGAAACCCCAACCTTCTTCAAAGAATTTCTTGATCCGCCTTGCGTCGGCGGCTTTACAGTCATCCGAGAAAATTATTTCATGTTCTCAGTAGTCATGCTCTCTTGATTTGTCAATATTTAGCGAAAGAATGATTTTGTAGAATTGTAGAGTCCATTCTAGAAAAGAACCAACGCGAATGGAAACAGATTACTAGAGCATAAACTTGAATTCCTCAATATTCATAGAATTCTTATTATTGACCGTGACAATACAAGAAATTCTTGCCTTTTCTAATTATGGTTGTTAGCATAAAAATGATTTGCAATTACAGCTTTTTTGTTTGAAAAAATGCATCCTTTTCATGACGAAAAGGGACGGAAATTTGTTGCCGGATACTCTGACACAAGTCCATATGAATGTGTAGATCAATTGTCTATATAAATTGTCTACTTGGCGCTTCAACCCACCATTTCTTTTGATCACTCAGTTCGGTAGACTTGTTGTTATCTTTATCTACATTGATCCCGACATCGTGATTTTTTTCTAATTGAATGCATAAAACTTTCTATATTACCCATGTTACATTTGTTTGGTCGATGTGTCTTATCATACCAACATAAGCACGTAAATATTTTAGCTTGCCTCACGAAAGAGATACCCCGAGCGTCGGCGTCCAGATGCACTAAGAGAAGAATGGTTAAGGTCCATGCACATTTACTGTATAGTGCCAAATCAACCATATTGGTATGGTATATGCACCTAGTGATACTAACCACAATGCATGCTTCGGATGCTCGCTTTGATCTATATTTACCGCATGGATGACCACTTCAAGAAGAATGTCTAAAGTTTATTCCCGCCTACTGACAAGTGCCACGTCAACTTTATTGCTATGGTAGGTGCATCTAGTGATGTATGCTATATATAGATGCTGGATGTGAAAGAAGCAGAGGTACCAATGGGGTATCCTTATGTCAAAAGTCCGAGACAAAATCAGTAAACACAAACAAGAACGGGACAAAAAACAGACATGTAAAACATGGAAACACAAAATAACTGAATATCAATCAACAACAAAAACTCCAGTCGAAACCCTATATTTTCTGCATGTATGACCACTTACAGAAGAATGGTTAAAGTCAATTCCCGACAAGTGCCACATCAACCATTTTTTGTGCATGGATCAGCTTTTAAAATTTCGAAAAGTTCAAGCCAATTCCCTCTTTGTCTTATGTATTTGCTGATGAACGAAATTCATGTTTGTCAACGGGATCTATTAACGTGTTAATATACAGAACACATATAACGTTATAGACTGAAACTAATTAATTGATTCTCCAATCTCAGCGGTAAAAAACAAATGACCGTTGGGAGAGGGCTGACTCAGGGAAGGGGGAACATTATTTACATATTTCAATTTGACTGTTTGAGTGAAATAAACCAGGCCCACCTTTTCCTTCAATCTTGTGCATTTTATTGGTCTTTACGGAGTTTTATTCCATACATTTGCTGCATCTGATAAGTAAAATACTACCCGTACCATAGCAGATTTCTTTTGTCGTGTCATGTAAAAATAAGCCGTTTCTTTACACAGATTACATTGGGAATGTTCATTGGCAAGAATTTCTAACTCGACTATCCAACGTCCTTCATCCCACTTTATTTTTTCGTCTTCGTCATCATCTTCTCGAATCTCCTGTAAATCTTCCTTTTCCGTATTATCATCGTCTTCTTAAAGACTTTTGACTCGGATTTTTTTCTAAACACCTTTGCGCGTATTTTCTATCCTCAGTTTCTCGCTACCTTTTATGAAACTGTGCATGGTTGATCTAGCGCACCGTGGTTTTTGAATTTCAGATACGTTTGTGACGTTAAAGAAAAATGCCGTATTGTTGCATGGCATGTTCACTGCTAGGTAAAGTTAACTCGCGGATAAAACTTATTCCGCGAATCTATTATGACGTTGAACGATTGTAACGTCGTGTTCGCGGAAAGCTCTTCTATGACGTTGCGTAAGTCCCGCTTAGCGACGGTAACTGTATCGTATGCCCTTAAGCTTGGCACTTATTTCTCTGAACTACACATATTAGCGAATCAAAGAAGAACCTTGAAACAATATTAAAAAAGATTGGTATTTTAGAGGAGGGTTGAAAAGTGCTTCAAAGGAGAAGATTTCCAGCATGCTTTCTTTTTCAGCATTAAAAGCTCTACCGAACTTTCCATTGAGTTGGTGACATTGCTGTTACTTCCCCTTAATTGACTTAATTTGTCCGTTAGAAAAATAAAAAAATACTAAATAGTCAATTTTTAATATATCTGTTGAATGATTGATTGTTATTGCATCTATAAGTAGATGGTTGTATACTTTGCTTTAAAGTGAATGGCTAGAATAGATTGTGGTTGTGATTAATGATGACCCAATTGCCTGCCTTTTCCAGGTCAGTCATACATCTATTTCCTGTTTTCCTTGTCCTTGTTGACTTGAGACTTTTTTAAGGGGCAAAAATTACAATATTTCGTATCAGTTTTCTTTACTTCTACTGGAGAGATCAATTTCAAATTTGATACACAGCTTCAGTATGATGTGTTGCAAGATACATGTAGTATCTTAGTCGATTAGGCGAAAAAAGAAATTTTTGCCTAGTTTCTTTAATGAATCTTTAAAACCATGAATTTATGAATCCATTGGTATGCATTTACAAACAAATATGTCTTCAAATTAATATAATTATCAGATAACTGTATTCATATAAGCATAAATTTTTTTTTTTTATCATATTCCTGTTTTAAAGAAAATGGATATTTGAACTCTGTACATCAAATAATTTTTTTTCAGTACATGGATATTCAATTCCAAACAAGTCACATCATATGTGGCATTTTACTTGAGGCCCTATATTATAATCACTAATTAAATGGCTATTGAACATACTTCCTGTATACAACTTAATGAATCCTTTTATTTTCAGCAAGTTTTCTTTGCAACCATAATATACAGAGAATTGAAATGTGGCAACAACTTCATTATGTCAATTTAGGCAGCAACCATTTGAAATTCGGGGGGGTAATGGATTTTTTGAAAAAAAAAAATTTGTTTTCAATATTTTGGAAAAAAAATAAATTGTCCTTGACCCAGAAAATTGTTTTGGTGAGCCTGGGCTACACAGCGTAAACAAAATTGTGAATACAAAAAATTGTTTTCGGTGTCGTTCCAAAAAAAATTCTCGTCTTTGAAAAATAAATTGTCGAGGGACTAAAATCCATACCCCCCCAGAATTTCAAATGGTTGCTGCCTTATGATCGATCGAGGTCCAGCATTCTGAAACTGACCCAGGTCAATTTCAATGCATGTAAAAAAACAAAATATTTACAATAATATATACTGCATGTTTTATATAGTCTTGTTTTGTAAAATGTATGTATAGAAGGATTACATTTGTAAGTCAGATTTGAACAAAGAAGTCCAAAATAATTGACCCGTGACCAATCAGGTATATAGAATAAAGTTATAGTATTTCAATTCTTTATATTTAAAACGAAAAGTATGTTTTTAATCTTTACTATTAACTAAAAAACCTTTTTTTTTAATAACTTGATTTTTTCTTTATTTTTCAGACACAGAAAGAGGGAAGATCTGATAAAACGTGAGAATGATGTGAAAACAAACAATGCTTACGATGGTGAACATTTTAGTGATCCAGCAGCATATGACAATAAAACATACAGTGATATTACCCACCCAGACTTCAAGAAAATGGCTTATTGATAAAGACTTCATGTTAGAGTATCATGTTAAGAAGTGGCTTTTGTGAAGATTTATCAAGAAATGATAAAGTTTGAAGTCGATCTCTATGCATTATTGAAGTTTTAACATGAACTAAGATTAGTATGTGTGAATATACAATACTTGCCTACCATTTCATGGCTTAATTTTTACAATTTTTTTATACCTGCTTTTGTACTTTATGTACTGAATGTAGTTTTATATTTTTATGACCCGCCCAGGTTTGTGGGTCAGACATATACTTTTAACCATCTCCATCCATAACTTTTTGGATAATTTCTAGGTTAAGATCCATATCATTGGTACTTCCTATTTCAGGGTCAATGGTTTTTCACCAACTGAATGTGTCTTTGGAAGTGCAACACCACCCACTAGTAATAAGGCAACTGAAACCAATATTTTACACATGACCACTCTTCCTCGGGTTTGTTTGGAGTCAATGCAATGATATTTCAAGAACATACAGCACATTCATGGCTGCTTCACACATTTTCTAGCTTTTTATAAGAATGCCTATAATCATCTTTTAACTTTAGAAAAGTACATACCTTCTTTCTAATTATTCAACTGGATTAAATTCAATCCTTTTTTGTAGTGGATTGTTGATATACACTTCAATACATTTTTAAATTAAATTATCACGGAATTCATCTATATTTATGCAAAAATATGTAACATTTATCATGATCTGAATTAATCAACATTTTTGTAAATAGTTATAAAAGCTAGGTTACAGGCAGAGGTTTGAAAAATAACCATGGTCATAGACCTGCATGTATATTACAATATTAAGTCTGATATACAGGTCTATGCCATAACTATGCTAGATCCAATTCTTTGAATTTTTGATATTATACTATACAGGGTTTTACTATTTTTGTCCATGTAATTGTTATGCATATATGCAGGGATGTCCAAAACAAGTTTTATTAATTCCCTGATATATGTTATTTGGGACTTTTTCTTTGTGATGATGTGAAGGTACTAGGGGTACTTGCTGCATTGTGCCGTATTAAATATGTTACATGAACACATGTACAATGTATCATTATTGGGCATTTCATTTGCTTTTACCAGGAATCTGTAACAGTTCCTTTATTTCTTGTTATATACTCCTTGCTATTACTAATGTTTTACCTGTATATTTTACAAAATTTTCAATAATTTGGATTGGAAAACACAGTTGTTTTAATCATAATGAATTAGAATTAATGACTGTTTATTTTATATGGATATTTAGTTTTGTTTTTTTCCTCATTTTAATTTTAATTTAAGTTTTTTAAATTGTTATTTTTCATGACCATTTTCCATGTATTTTTAATTTATTTTGTATATATTATACATGTATATGCATTCTACTGTCATCATAGTGCTCATTCTGTTTTTATAGACAAATTAAATAATTTATAGAATACCAGAACAGAAATAGCATTTTCTTATACACCATAAGGAACTGACTTGATCTGTGTTAAAATATGACAATGATCAAGTACACACTTGTTGAATCCATCCTTTTAATACCATTTAGAACCTAAGTGTATGTAGAAATTTCGTAAGCAATATTTGCATACTTTTAGTAGGTAGTCTTGCATCATTACCCAAAATCAACAAATATCTACAAGGGATTTAAAAAAAAGTAAGGAAAACTTTAGTAGGGATCAATACTGGAAAGACATTCACAATATCTTCTTACTGTTTGATGTGAAAGTACCATGGTATTTAAAATAGATTGAGCTTTAGTAAATAGTTTATTCAATTGGATTTTTCACTTTTGGTTTAAGTGTCCCTGATAAGTTTTTAATAGACAAAACACAAATCAGACCCATTTTAAATAATTAGCCTGGAACTTAGTTGTAATTTTTATTTCACCTGCAACTTTTTGCAGCAACATAATAAGCAGTCATTTTGGTACTATCCATCATCTTCAAAAATCTCCATGGCATTTATCCAGGCAATTACATCCCACGGCCTCTTGATTTGGCATGTAGCTATGTCCTATAGTACTATGTGGTGTAAAGCAATTTCATGCTTGTAACAAATCTACTTCCTGTTTGCATAATATTTTAAAGATGCAGGCATCATGTCTTCCATGGTAGACCACCATTCTAGTTTTTAAAGTTGTAAATCATGTCAGTTAAACCACTGCCCAAGGTTCCCACACAAGCAGAAAATTTTGAAAAAGGCCAGGAATTTTGTTTTTCCCTGAGTGTTAGTGATTTTTTTCAAATTTGCAAAATCCGGGAAAACAAAGTGAAAATTTCAGAAACTCTATATTGAAATCAAATTGCTTTACAGTTCTACTCTACCCAATTGTACTGTCCAAAGTCAAGGTTATGGTAGCTAATTAACCTTTGTCAACATTCTTGGTTGACAATGAAAGTTTTTTGGTTACAAAAAGGGAAAAAAGACCATTAATAGTGCTTGAAATCACCTCCTATTCGGTACGAGATTTTCTGTGGGCACCCTGACTACTGCTTTCATGAATCAGATTACTTGTAATCCTGAATAGATAAAACAGACTATGAAAGTGTTGAAAGTGGTCTAACTCATAAAATATTTTGCTCCAAATCTAAGTTACCATTATTTTTGTGTACTACATCTTTATTGTTTGCAACATTTTATTCAAATCACCAAAAAAGGTTATCATTCAGAATCCATCAAGGGACAACCAGACATTAAAGAAAATGGAGGGAATTTGATAAAACCTCGCCACAATTTATGGCCAGGTAAATAAATGAAAATCTTAATCAAAATATATTTCTTTACTAGCTAAATCTATATAAAATCTTTGTAAAAATGTATCATCACAAACTTAAACATTGCACTTAATAAACACCTTATGAAAAGCAGATTTCACAATCCCACAAAGAACATTTGCTTCTATAGTGTTGTACAAACATCAACAATCTCCTCTTCTTTGGTAAAGCCATCCCCAAAACCAACAGTTTCAACAAGATCTGGTGGACTGTCACACATAGGACAAAGACTATTGCGTATCTTAGATGATCTCATCCAAATGATTAAATTATATCGTTCTCCTGATGTTATTGGCTTTGCTCCATGCATATGCTGCCCTCTGTGCAGCAAGCCCATATATAACTGATGTGTATAATCTGTAAATGTTGTATTCTTAATCTGCTCTGTTCTCATGTTTCCAAAATAAAGATCTCCACCTGTATATTCTTTGCCCAAAGCGATGTTTATGGTAATTTCAGCATTGTCATAGTGAAAGTTAAGATCAAGGTCTTCACCCATTTTGTACTTGACAACAAAAGCTTTATGAGAGTCAAGGTCATTTCCTCCATATTCTGGAAAAAGGAATGATGTGATTGGCTGAAGATACTGTTCCCGCAGAGGTGTCAGAAGTTCCTCATCAAATCCAAGCTCATCCAGCAATAACTGAAAATGAAACAATATCACATTACTGTAATCCAATTTATTTTTACAACTGCAATATTTTGCGTTTATAAAGTGTCAGAGGGCGATTTCACAGCTATTTATTTTCGTAATCCCTTATGAAAACCAATTGCATTTCCATGAAAATGAGGAAGTTGGTGACATTTATATTCACGATATCTGTTCCTTGCGAAATCTTTGAATATAAACAGTTCAAGAAAAAATGTATGTTTACAGTATATGAAAATAGGAAGAATTATATCCCTTGAATTATATCAAAACTATTCCTGCACATATCCATGTGATGTAAACAAAAGTTAATGTAAATACTGGTGTGCACAGTCCTGATAATATAAACCAGAAAGTCTGTAAGTCAATGAATGCTCACGAGTAACATCCCATTTTGAAAAATATATTGATGCAAAATTTTCAGATTTCAGTAATGGTTGATGAATAAGGCTCACAATACAGTAATGTGCTTAAAATTTTTGTGTTTTGTGATTTTTTATTCATCTTACAAAGTGGGGGATGGCCTTATGCAGTACCAAAAGCATTTGTATTGGCATCTGCTTACTTAATTGTAACCTAATTTTTTTATCGATGATCACTAAAAATGTTTATTCCTGCTCATATTGGTATGGTTGGATGGTTGGTGTACTTAGCAATGCTAAGTATGTTTGTGTGTGTATTAAGGTTTGTTGCCCTTTTTGACACATCTGGGCCATATATGGCAGTCAGTTTTAATCAATGGAGTAAACCAAAGTAATGAGAGGAAACCACCAACCTTGAGCAGGAACCTGACAAACTTAAGTACGTACAGGTGGGGAAGTCCTGTTTTTGTAAATTACAAGCGAGACTTGAATACTAACTGAGAGGTTATGGGCTAGTGATGAATAGTGTGGAATTTAAGCCAGTGCTTTAAAGCACTCGGCCACCCAGGCCCCTATAAGCATGGTGCAGGTCGGATGCTGGCTGTGACATAATTTTTTTGTATGGATGACTTTAAGAGGTATGATTGAAGTCTTTGCTGCTTTACAAGGTGAACTTTATAATCATAAGATTACTTATTTTAAGAATTACTTCGAACCTCATCTTCCATAGATATAAAACCAGCTTAAATGTCTATTCAATTTTCAAAGTGTAACATGAGTAAATACAACAACCACAGCTGTTATGAAATATTCTTACATAACATCAGCAGGACAACACAATAAGTCTAATATGATGAAATTATTTTCGTTTAATGTAAGATACCAGAAATTTATAATTACACACCCCATAGTTATTCATGGTATTTGGTCTTCACTCTTTTCAAAGTTTTCTAGCTCATCCATTAGCTGTTTACAAAATTCTGCAGTGAACACTGGAAAAGTGTAGCATTTCTCAGCTGAAATGAGATGTAATGTATATATGTATTTGATTAAAACTAGAAAAAGTGTAGCATTTCTCAACTGAAATGAGATGTGATGTATATACATGTATGTATTTGATTAAAACTAAACTTTAAAACACCATTGCTTGCTCCTAGATCAAGATAAGTATGAATGTTGCAGGGCTGTTTCTGGGGCATAGAAACAAGGCATGGATCCAAGGAAAGGCATTTCCAGTGTATGCCCCCCCCCCCCCTAAAACTGACAAATATCATGTTTTTTTGCAGTAAATCCATGAAAACAACATTTTTAGAGTTTGCAAACAGGGCGCATTTCAATTGAGCGAATTTGAAAATGACCCCTGTTTTAATTTGAGCGACTTTTTCTATTTCAATCGAGCGAATATTTTTCCAGGTAAATGCAGGTAAATATAGGAACATTACTTTAAAATTTATACCAAAAAATAAAATACAAGAGAAGAGAGCTTGAAATTTAAAACTTCAAAAGAATATACTTGACTAATATTTAAGATGTTTTATTTTCGTATTAGAATCAGTTATAATGGTTTTGAATGATACATCTGAATTAATGTTTCAATACATTGACTTTTTTATTCTCTATTTTTATTTATCATATAGAGAAGATAGAATTTTATTAGATTCGAAATTATTAAGCTGCTCTTGTGCTTGTGTTGACTTGAAAAGCAATAAAAGCCACTCTTGATGTTAACAGATATATGGTGCTTGCATTTGAATGTTTTTATCTTTTAATTATTTTTCCAGTTGGTACCTGGCAGTGTTTTATTCTTGTAATCATATGGAATGTAAAAAAGGACAGCTTCGAGACTACATCTTAAGGTAGTACTCCACAATTAGGATTTTTTCACAGTATTGTTTTCGTATGTGGCCCCTGTGAACTTTTTTGTTAAATGAAAATATTGATTCGTTTTGGTCTTAAAACAAGACAAATAAAAAATCTGGACCCGTTATATAAAAATTACGATCCACGGTTATTGTTTTAAAGAATAATTTCGAAAAAATCAATACCAATGATCATAAAGCGTCGCTTCCGGCTGTGCATGGTGACCAGCGGATGGGCTTAAATTTAAATGTGCTATTTTTAGATTTTTAAGTTTGAACAATTTTAGCAGAAAAAAGAGCCGGTCTTAAAAGAAAGGACTGTTTTCGGGCTTTCATTTCATACATGTTACGTTTCACCTGAACCGAAAGCTCGACTACTGGCAACGTTCAAAAAAAGGACAAAACCCCGATTTTTGCGTATTTTTGTCCCCCAATTTTTGACAAATGTTAAGAGTTGCTAGGGGCAACGAGTACAACAAAGAAACCAAATACGGCACTAAACACGACTAAACATGCCCGGAGTTTGGAACACCACCTAGTTTAAAGTGCAAATAGCAGTTTAAGCGATTACAAGAACCCGGGACAAAATAGTCAACGTCGAGCACATGCAAAACTGAGCTAAATAAATTAATTGTGGAGTACTACCTAAGACTTTAGACGAGTCTTAAGATGGTCTAAGGGCTATTCCAGAAATAAATGTATGGGGGGGGGGTCGGAAGGCACTTTTTTCTTATACCCACCATGCATACAAATCTAATTTTTTTCCCTTTATGTTGCATTTGAGAAACATCTAAAAATAACACCACCCATACAATTTAAATTATAGTGCCTTCCGACCCCCCCCCCCCCCCCTCCCTCATTTAATTCTGGAATAGCCCTAAAGATGAGAAAGCTTCGAGAAAACCGCCCCAGATTTGATTGTAAAATCAAAATTTACCTTTTTTCAAAATTCAAAGGGCCATAACTCCCATAACAAGAATTAACACTTAATTAAACATGTCTCTCCTGCCAGCACCATCAGAAACAATTATTCTTTCTTACTTCCACTATATTTTAAATTTACATGGACTTTCAGTTTCTGAGACCAAAAGATGTTTATAGAACTTAAACATTGCTAATATATGCACTCGAGGTCAAAAGATGGGGATGCAACTGTGCTAAGCTTATTACTAGGGTATATGCATACCAAGTTTCATCAACCTAGGACCAATAATATTTGAGATATGGAGGTGTTTGCAAATCCTATTACATGTACCGGTATATGTATTGAAAATTGTCAAAGTCACTCAACCGAAAAATCAAGGTCAGGGTCAAAAGATGGGGATGCAACAGTGCTGAGCTACTACTGGGGCATATGCATACCAAGTTTCATCAACCTAGGACCTATAGTTCTTGAGATATGGAGGTGCTCGCAAAACTTTTTCATTGCTATTATATGAATTGAAAATTTTCAAAGTCACTCAACCTGAAAGTCAAGGTTAAATGATGGGTATGCAGCTGTGCTAAGATACTACTGGGGCATATGCATACCAAGTTTCATCAACCTAGGACCTATAGTTATTGAGATATGGAGGTGTTCGCAAAACTTTTCCATTGCTATCATATGTATTGAAAATTGTCAAAGTCACTCAACCAGAAAATCAAGGTCAAGGTCAAAAGATGGGGATGCAACTGTGCTGAGCTACTACTGGGGCATAAGCATACCAAGTTTCATCAACCCAGGACCTATAGTTCTTGAGATATGGAGGTGCTCATAAAACTTTTCCAAAAAGTTAACGCCGCCGTCGCCGGTAAAGTAACACCTATGTCCCGCTCTGCTTCGCAGGTGAGACAAAAATATGTAGACCGGCACGAAACTCAAACTTCATCTGTAACTCATCATGGTAAACTAACATAGCAAAAATCAGTTCATTATCTATAAGCATTTAGAAAAAAAGTGTGGAAAACTGAGGTGTGACAGACGGACAGACAGACGGGCAGACAGAAGGACGGACAGAGCGCAAAACCTATATAGTCCCCTTAGCATTTCACCAGTAGGGGACTAAAAACACTACAAAAATTTCACGACTTGCTTTGCTCTATGAGAAACAGTCTTTACGTCACCCCTAAATCAAAATCCTGGATCTGCCCCTGGAAACTCTGTGTAAGGGATCTATGGTTTATTATACCCCAATTTTTTATACCTTAAAATGGACCCTGCAACAAAAACAAGTGTGTCATGTATGTGTTACAAGAAGATGAGTACTGTGTTTCCAAGTTTCAAACTGCTGCTTACCGGTATATTTTTTTTATTTGGGTTGTATTGTGTCATTTCTTCCTACTTCCCAAGAAAATTTCCTCCTTGTTTAGTTTTTTTTTAATACACAATGATAAAAAAATAATCTAAACCATGGAAAGAAATGAATGTGAGCTGAAAGACCTAGCCTTTTATTAGAAAAGAAATTTTACTTCAAAATTAATTTAACATATAAGGGGGATAATCCAATATAATTTTCAGTCATGAAAAACATTTTTAGAAACTTCAAATTCATTCTATCCTCAAATTAAGAATCCATAATGATTTCAAAGCTAAGTTAAAGTTTGTTTTTGCCTACAAAAACGATGTCTCCCCCCGTTTCCCCAAAAAGTTCTAAGTTCAAAGGACCATAACTCCCACAAAAATTTGAGGATCAAAATTTCCTGTTAATATGCACATCTACATATGATGTTCTTCCTATATACCAGGTTTCGTTGAATTCGGTTCAGTGGTTTCAGAGGAGTTGCGCTGACAAGATGATATATGAGGATTTTCAGCAATTTTCCAAGTTCAAAGGGCTGTAACTCCCACAAAAATTTGAGGATCACAATTTTCTGGTAATATGCACAACTACATATGGTGTCCTTCCTGTAACCAAGTTTCGTTGAATTCAGTTCAGTAGTTACAGAGGAGTTGTGCTGACAAGATGATAAATGAGGATTTTCAGCAATTTTCTAAGTTCAAAGGGCCATAACTCCCACAAAAATTTGAGGATCAAAATTTCCTGGTAACATGCACAACTACATATGGTGTCCTTCCTATATACCAAGTTTGGTTGAATTCGGTTCAGTAGTTTCAGAGGAGTTGCGCTGACAAACTTTGTGACGGACTGACGGACGGATGGACACGACAAAAACAATATGTCTCCCCACAAAAGTGGGGGGGAGACATAATTATACCTGATTCCAAGTGCAAGTTTGAAATGACATCTTCATGTGTTGTTTTAGGATCTTTGCAGAGTTGAACTAGAGAAATAAATTCTGGTGACAAAAACTCTGCCTAAAAATACAAAATATAAAATATAAACTGTTCAATTAACTAGTTATTGCTCAAACCGAAATCTTTAATGGATGATGGTTCATTTTCCTCCTTTGTTATAATATATATATATTTTAAATTCAAATGATTAATGTACTCATCTTGTTTCAAAACTGTACTTAAAAATAATGATGACAATCTGGAAGGAAATCAAGAGCATTTATTATTAAAACAAGTAAATCTGTGGGCTAATGCTCACTAGTGATACCCCCGCTCCCAAAACTAAGCCACGCATACAAGTTTAAATATTCGTTAACAGGAAGTAGTTGACCTAGGAACATAAAATCACTATACACCATATTGGACTATAGGATAAAGCTGTATACAAAATATCAGACTCCTATCTCATATAGTTGCTTGGGAAACTGTGACGGAAATTTTGCATTTATGTCCATTATGTGTAAATACCTAAGTATTGGGTAAACAGGAAGTAGACTACCTAGGAGAATAATATCGGTATACACCATATAGTACTATAGGATAAAGCTGTATACAAAATATCAGAACTCTATCTCATGTAGTTTCTTAGAAAACTGCGACGGAAGTTTTGTTACGGACGGACGTACGAACGAACTGACAAGGGTAAAACAGTATACCCCCCTCTTCTTCGAAGCAGGGTTATAATTAGGCTTAAGACATTTAATGTGTTGCTCCCATTTATTGATACATTTATAAATGAACATAAAATACAGTTTATACTAACCTTTAATGAATATAGATCTGGATATTTGCGGACATAATTTGTACTGATAAATCTTTTTCTTTCTAAGTAATTCCTTCCAAGATATTCTCTTCTATGCAACTCTTCCTTGACCTAAATAATAAACAGAACAAGATAAATCCTACAATCAAAATGGAAATACAATTAATATTTGTTTTTTATTTCAACAAGCTTTGAGTGCAATTTGATGCCATGATCTATTAACCAATGTTTATGAAGTAACTAGATATTTGGAGACTAGAATTTTTTAAAAAGATATCAATATATGTAAACCTGGCTAATAACTTCTTCAAACTGTCTATCTGTCACACATCCCTTTTCTCGTAGAACCTGTATTTAAAAGAAAAATAATTACATGTGAATACAAATTTGTATGATTCCCATGATGGATAAAAGCGCTAGACTTTCTTTATAATATGACACTTATTTTGTGTAATTGTTTTTATATCATGAGTTGTAATGCTGCACAGGGTTTATAAAAACTTTATTCTACAATATTCTACAAACTTATATACATCTCATTTTCTTCTATGTATATAAATAAAACAATATCCAGCATAGAGAGATCTTTAATGTAGAAAATTTATCAAAAATGTCTGTGCAGAAAAAAACAGCAAATATTAACAAAAAAATATGTCATGCAAAATTATCTCATCCCACTGATATTAAAATGTATCTACATAAGCTTTTAAGGTAATGAATTTCTCATATTATTTGAAAAATATGACTATTGACTTCACTATTAGGGTCCCAAGACTGTGCCTTGATGTCAAAATGTACACCTACAGTTTTTAATATCAAAATGTGCAAGTCCGGCCAACCCAGCCGGCAAAAAAAACCAAACAGGCATATTCGACTGTTCTGGCAAATTTGTTAAATTTACCATAGTCATAAGGGTAGACCTATCCTATCCTAATATGCGAGCGAAGCGAAGCTCACTATTGTAGAGAATCTGCCAAATTGCACGAGACCCAAAATACTATGGAAGAAAAATCGTTCTGTCACCGGAAACATTCGATTTTCGGAAGTTTTCGAAAATGTCTGCGTGTGCTGAAAAATTGCGGGAAATAGTAATACATCGTCCCAAATTATCTCGTCCCAGGAATTATTCGAAATTATCAATGGAATAGATTTTATTTTTGTATCTACGCGAGCTTTAAAGGCAATGTCTTTCTCATATTAGTCATGTTAAGTCAGTCCAGCACTGCACAGTATTTGCTTACATGTATTTATGTCCAACAAGCCAAGAACAAAATTTGCGAGGAATGCTTCTATGTCAGCTTCACCATGGACTTTCTAATAATTGGTGTGGTTAAAGCGTTCTGAATCTGAATATGATACTATGCAGGGTCTGAGGACAAATTGGCAATGCGGCAGCGAGCAGCCACCTCTAGTCCTGTTGAAGACTGCTAGCTGTTTTCCATTGTTATTTTTTTCAATTGCCGTTTCTTTATGTTGGTTGTGTCACATACACTTATTCTTCATCTCTTAATCATCTAATTAGCGCAAAAAGAAAACTTTTAAAAAGTATTTTAATAATTTACAACTATAACTAAAGACTAAGAGGAGAATGAAGCAAAAAGGATAAATAGATCTACCATAGAATAATCCTGAAGGAACTTGAGTTCTGAATGGAAAATTATGTGAATGTTGTACTTTTTCAAGTAAAAGTTGTGAGAATAAAAACACTTGCAGACGAAATTCTTTTTCATTCTGATCAATGTTAATCTTTGTTTTGGACCAAAATTATCTGTGATTTAAAACGTTTTACTGACTGAAGAAGAGATTTTCCTTTTAAATCAAATCAAATCAAATATGTTTATTTCCAAATTAAAGGGCCCATTTAGAGCATAACACAAAGACTTTTCGCATTTTCTTTCCTAGAGTTTAGAGAGTTTCCGAAAACAAAGATGTCTGCGCCCATTGAAAATTTCTAAACATTGTAGGAAAAAAGTCATGTCAAAAGATACTGAAGAAAAAGAAGAAAAAAACGTCACAGATAATTTGCCAGATGATATTTGGATGGTATACTATATATTGTACACTTAATGCAAACAAGCACTTTTGAACATTGCTTTTCTGCTAAGACTAGGTTAAATATTAACATGCAGTTTGAAATGAATTTTTGAAGCAAAGTGATTAAAATAATGCCATGACCAATTGACCAGAGCCAGATGTAAGTCCTCTGTGTCTGTATGGTTATTTCGTTGATTTGTCTGGTAAAAGATAGGTGCTTGATGTAAAGTTGATTGATGTTTTCAAGGTCGCAGTGTAATCCCTTTTGGCAGATGTACTGGTCACAGAGAAGAGCTCGCCAGCAAGTAATTCTCACCACTCCATTTTGAGATATTTATGGTAAAATAATTTGGACAGTTAGATGAGAAATGTAACCTGATCTAAAAAGATTGTAGCATTGTCTTTAAAATGAGCCATTCCTTCACAATTTTAACTTAATATGACACACACATGTATGATGCAGGTTAAACCTGTGACGCTTCCGAAGTTTGAACGTATCCTTAAATATTTTACAAGCTAAAATAAGTTTTCAAATGTTTATTGGGCAATTAATTGAAACAAATTCTTATTCGAAAATAATTTAATTTGGTATGTAACGCTCAATTTGATTGGTTGGACCAACCCATGTTATTTTGTATAATATGGTTTGGTCTTGTGACGTCACTAACATCTTCATCCCCCACGTTATTTTCGAAATAGTCCCTATGATTTTATGTTGTTGAATATTCGATAGTTAATATAAATCTTATGAAATTAAATTATAAGGAATGACTTTAATAGTTGGTCGTTTTATAGGGATATAAAATGGGTAGGGTCGTTTTACGCTCTAAATAAAGCGCGTAAAACAACCCTGCCCATTTTATACCCGTATAAAATGACCAACTATTAAAGTCATTCCTTAAATAAAAACAAAGTAGCTTTTCTTGTGGGTCCTTTGTGCGCTTAATGACGTCAGGAATTTTCAAAGAAAAAAGCGTTAAAAAGACGCAGAAAGTCCAGGAAACCGTGCGTGATTTACCGGACGTTGAAGGAAAATTGAGTCCATAGTACAACTAGAATATTGACATTTCTACCATTAATCGCTCCCTTCAGGAGCGTAATATGATGCAGGTGAAACCTGTGACGCTCCCGAGGTTACAATTATTTTTTTTTCACTTGTTTGTTTGAAACTAAAAACAAACTAGCTTTCCTCGTGGGTCTCATATGCGCTTGATGACGTTCGAAATTTTCAATGCAAAAAGCGTTAAGATGACGCTGAAAGTTCGGGAAAATAAGCGTGATTTACCGGACGTTGAAGGAAAATTCAGCCCATAGTACAACTAAAATATTGACATTTCTACCATTATCGCTCCCTTCGGGAGCGTATCAATATAGTGAAATAACCGGCAAAGTGGTGAGAACTGCTTATGACAAAAAAGTGGCAAGATCTACTCTGTGACCAGTAGGCAGCACAATCAAAAATATCTCATAATACTTAATTCCAAAGTGATTAGGTTGGAGTTGCACATGGAGCTGGAGATTTTCCCTTTTTTAAAAATGTTATTTGTTACAGAAAATGACTGTATTTAGAGACCTACAATAATTTGATAAAGACATATTTATTGGATTAAAAGCTCACGATTACAAATCATTTTTACTTTTCAAGTTTTACTTTTAGCTGATGACTACCCTGGCTATAGGGGCCAAATGAGCTTTTGCCGTCATAAGTCTTTCATTGTCCATCTGTTGAACTTAATAAAAGTTTTCAACAAATTTACTTCTTTAAAACTAATGGACTAATTGCAGTCATACTTGGTAATATGAGAAAGGCATTACCTTAAAAGCTTGCGTAGATACAAAATTAAATTTATTAAGTTTGTGAAATATCAATGTGAAATTTATTTGGGTTGATGGGACAAGATAATGAGGGACAATGTTAGTACATATATTTCCAGCCATTTTTCTGCGCATGTGCAGACTTTTTTAAAAGACTTTTTAAAATCAGAATGAGTTTTCTTCTATGATGTTTTGAGTCTTGTGTGATTTGGCACTACATTAGAGATGTCGCTATGCTCACAAATGATTGTTGTTAAGGATTTATGTCACAAAATTTTGGTTTGGATTTGATCAGAAACAAGGGCACCATTGCTAAAGATAGAACATAATGGAACAACATCACTGCCATTTGGGATGACCAGATGTTATTTTGTAAAGCTACTGGTGCATGTTTTTACCTGATTGAAAAATTAAAAACATCCCATTGAATTTGAAATTGCACTCCAATACATAAATTTCTGGAATATAGTCCTTCATTAAAAATTGGACAAGAACTTTAGGATGATCAAAATGTTATATACTTATTTCAGGTTAGAGAATGTGAACTTTATAAAGAAGAATACGATGAATGCTCAAGTAAGATGCAATAGAATATTTCTATACAACAATTTTCAAGAAAACATGCATAATGTCACAAAAAGTTTTTTTTTATAAAAAAAGGGAAAACAACAGATAATTCCATTTGATTAATTGAATTTATAATGATCCTGATATTAAACATACAATTGCATGAATAGTTCCATCACAAAGTTTGTCAGCGCAACTTCTCTGAAACTACTGAACTGAATTCAACGAAACTTGGTATATAGGAAGGTCACCATATGTAGTTGTGCATATTACCAGGAAATTTTGATCCTAAAATTTTTGTTGGAGTTATGGCCCTTTGAACTTAGAAAGAATAAGGTTCACGAACACCCTTATTTGGCCCACGATTTGGCAAAAATCTTAACTTAAATATTTCATGTTATAACTCTTTGTAAGTATAGTCATGTGCTTGATTTCTCTAATTCTAAACTTCTTTTTGACATATTATAAAAGAACAATTCAACCATCGGGGTCAAACTTGGGGAATTAAACAAAAAATCCAAAATTTCACCATATTTTGCTACTTTTTGGTTCTAAATTGGTTAAGAAAAATATGAGCGCAATCAAGGGCACCCTCATATTTTCAGAAAACCTTTTATATGGTCATAATTATAATCTACTTAATTATGAAGGGTGTCCTTGAGTGCGCTCGATATTTTCTAAGCACAAATGTGCATTGAAAAATGGCAAAATCTAAAGATTTTCAACATTTTTTGCAAAATGTCGAAGATTGTGACGTCACTGCGACGTTGTTATGTCACAAATCAAACTTTCAAATGCATATGTCTTACATATATCCATAGTACTATATCTACAACAAATATGACATGATTATCTAATACTTGAAATTTTAGGGCCAAATATGAAGGTTCGTGAACCTTACTCCTTTGCTGAAAATCCTCATTTATCATCTTGTCAGCGCAACTCCTCTGAAACTACTGAACCGATTTCAATGAAACATGGTATATAGAAAGGACACCATATGTAGTTGTGCATGTTACCAGGAAATTTTGATCCTCAAATTTTTGTAGGAGTTATGGCCCTTTGAACTTAGAAATTTGCTGAAAATCCTCATTTACCATCTTGTCAGCGCAACTCACTCTGAAACTACAGAACCAAATTCAACGAAACTTGGTATAGGAAGGACACCATATGTAGTTGTGCATGTTACCAGGAAATTTTGATCCTCAAATTTTTGTTGGAGTTATGGCCCTTTGAACTTAGAACTTTTTGGGGAAACGGGGGGAGACATCGTTTTTGTAGGAAAAAACAAACTTTAATTTTATAATTAAAAATAAAAATTCTTCAAAATGTTTATTCCACACTGCATAATTTTGATTTGAAATAAAAAGCTTTGCGGAATGCAAATAACTGTAACATGTTGAACCCTGTACATTTGAGGCCCAATATGAATAGTCAGTTGCCCTGGACACATGCAGCCCATGGTGGTTTGACAAAGTTTTTTGACACATGCAGCCTTTGGTGGACTTAACATCTAAACTTCACAAGGAATTCAATTTTTATTTTAAAGCGGACCAAAATAAATTACAGTTACAAAAATATAACCCCTTTTGGCCACTTATTTAGGGTACCTGCTACCTTTCATTTTTGCCCCCTTACAGCAATTAGGGGGGGTGTCAAAAAATCAATCTTCAATTTATAAATCAACTACTTGACAAGAACTAGCCAAAAAAAAAAAAAAAAAAATGCAATTTGACATTCAATAAAAAAGTTTTGATTTTAGCCCCTTTTGGTCCCTAATTTTAGAACAGAAAAAAGGGGGGATGCAATAATAAATCCTTAAATTTGTATCATCTTCTTAACAAGACATAACTTGCAAAAAAAAATTTCAACATCGGACCAGAAATAAAATAGTTGCATTTTTTGGCCCCTCTTTGGGCCCCTTATTTTGAATTGAAAAAGAGGACGCCCCTAAATAAATCTCATCTATGTTTTAATGGTAAGACTTATAATTATTGTTAAAATTTATAACAATTGGCCAACCAGAACCAGGGGTTGAAGGATTAAATAAAATATTTGAATTTTTGCCTCTATTGGGTTCCTAATGGGGAGTCTCTGAGATCCCTAAAATCAATCTCATTCATCTTTTTATGGTTTGAAGCATTATAATAATTGTAAAATTACACAGCATTTGGTTAACTAGAACAAAATTTGTTGTGGACACAAACAAGAAAGTAGCATATTTGGCCCCTAAAATTTAAATGATAAAAGGGGAACCCCCAAAGTCAATCCCATCCATCCTTTTAATGTAAGGAACATAATTATTAAATTTCATAGCAATCAGATAACTAGCACTAAAGTTATCATGGAAACACTAAAGTTAACCGACAAAGATGCAGATGACGACAAGTAGGATGACGACAACAACAACAAAGACAGCATCATACCATTATAGTTTATACATGTACATCAACAAATTTTTTGCAGTTGTATATAATAAATTTTTCTATTTAAAATATCTCTTGATAAATATTTTTAATGTCTATTTTCCTATGTAAACCAATTATTTAATTGTACATGTATGTAAGGGCATTGTAGTACTGCTCTATACATTCATGAAAATACTGAATAACCATTGTTTACTCACACATTTAGTTTTCTTATAATTTTTTCAGATCGTGCAGGAAGAAAACATCAGAAATATACACTTGGTTACACAATAGACTGTTCTAAATGGAAGGAAGATTATCACAACTGTCTGTTATTTTACAAGAAAGGAGACATAGATGCTATTGTAAGTTGTCAATCAAAAGAAATATTGCTTATGTGTAATTTAATCTACATAAGCTGGAATTTTGGTAACATAGAGATCATAATGAGAATCAGAATAAGTGCACTTGTGAAAAGATTTGTAAAACAGCAATAATTCGAAATTCAACATTGGAAAACTCTATCAGCAGTCTGTGGGTGCTTCTTGGCATCTAGCAATTATTTACAGGTATCAAATAGATCACATTCAGTACATTTGAACTACATGTATGTGTACAGAATCAAAATAAAGTTTTTGTATTTCATATTGATAAAGATCTAGTGCAAATTATTCAAATTTAATCTCAGAAATGTAAAAATAAAGACCCTATTTTGAACATAAATCAAATACCGTATAACCGGTAATTTTTGCGGTGTGAAATTTTTGCGGATTGGAGAGAAACTTCTGAAATTTAATTTTTGCTATTTTTTTATTTTGCGGTTTTATATCTTCAATAAATCTAAAATGTGTCTGATTTTTTGAAATTTTTTATATATTGATTAACTTTATCACTTTCAATATAGATTGCCCAGCTCTATGATCTTCCCTTTTCATATTTGTTATATTAACACAATGCACTAATTAATAAACTCAGTTGCAATGCGCGTGTATGTAAACAAAGGGTGTTTTAATTAGGTGTCATTAAGTGGTCATATTGACTGTTGTGTAAACATACATGTTTTTTTTTTCATTTAGTGTAATTAACCATTATCACACCTGTAATAAAAGATGATAGAAACTACTATCCTCTGTAAAATTTAACCTTAAACATTGTATCTGAGAAAATCATATCAATTTAATTATTGTTTCAAATAGTATACTAAAGATAATGTCATATAAAATATATTAACTTCATAATTTTATGCGATTTTAATTTTCGCGGTCGAGTATCCACCGCAAAATAACGCAAAAATCAAATTACCGCAAAAATTACCAGTTATACGGTAACATAAATAAGACTTTTGAAGTACTATGATAGCTTTCATATAGGATTCTGGACTGGTACAGCAGACTACAGCCACATATAAAATGTGGTATGGTTGAACTAATTTTCTGTCCTTATCTTTTTAAGAATTCCCCTCCAATAGACATTCTATATGGGGTGGTTATTTTTAAAGTAGGTATAAAATAGCAGCTTTAATAACAAGAGTTAACACTAAAGTATGTCTTGCCTGCCGGCACCATCAGAAATAATTATTCTTTATTACTTCCACTATATTTTGAATTTACATGGATTTTCAGTTTCTGAGATAAAAAGATGTTTAAAGAACTTAAACATTGCAAATATATGCAATAAAAATAATCAAATTCACTCAAATGGAAAATCAAGGTCAAGGTCAAAAGATGGGGATGCAATTGTGCTAAACTACTACTGTGGCATATGCATACCAAGTTTCATCAACCTAGGACCTATAGTTCTTGAGATATGGAAGTGCTCACAAAACTTTTCCATTGCTATTATATGTATTGAAAATTGTCAAAGTCACTCAACCGAAAAATCAAGGTCAAGGTCATTAGATGGGGATGCAACGGTGCTAAGCTTTTACTGGGGTATATGCATACCAAGTTTCATCAACCTAGGACCAATAGTTCTTGAGATATGGAGGTGCTGGCAAAACTTTTCCATTGCTATTATATGTATTGAAAATTGTCAAAGTCACTCAACCGGAAATTCAAGGTCAAGGTCAAAAGATGGGGATGCAACTGTGCTAAGCTACTACTGGGGCATATGCATACCAAGTTTCATCAACTTAGGACTTATAGTTCTTGAGATATGGAGGTGCTCATAAAACTTTTCTGCCACCGCCGCCGCCGGTAAAGTAACACCTATGTCCCGCTCTGCTTCGCAGGCAAGACAAAAACTGATGTCTATTTTACTTTCTCAGCATTGGCTACAATGCAAAGTTTGAACTAGAAGTTGCAATTGTTTTAGTCTCTGTGTCTATCCGTAAGAAATGCCTTGACAGATTAGCATTAATGATTAATCCATAATGATCTACTGTTTTGATATTATCTTCTTTATCATTCTCATTTCAGAAAAAGGTAATAGACAATGAAACAGAAAGATACAAATCCAGAGTAAAGGCAGGAGCATCAAATACCATATGGGAATACAGAACAGAACCGCCTGAGGACTGGAATCAAGAAATTCCTGGGTGGGATGAAAAATTCTCATTATTTAAGGCATACAATCAAGGAAAAACAATAAGCTTACATACTACAGGACGGCATGGATTTTTATGTTCAATATTGTGATATTAGTGTAGTTTTAGTTCTTATAAAATCTCATTTCAATGCTAGAATGGAACCAGTACCAAACAGATGTATAAAAGACTACAACTTTTGTGAACAAGTGGAGGATAAAATGTTGATTTACATAAAATAAAGTTGTGAATTCGTTATACTAGTATACTCTGCATAAAAAAATTAGAAATTCTTTTAAATTATCATTGATTTTTTCTTTATTTATTTTAACTCTTCATTAGGATTGCTCTACTTATTATGAAAATTAATGATGTTATGTTTGTAATGACTTCTAACAACTAGGAATTATTCTCCGATCAGGAGACAATCCCCTTATCAGGAGACTGTCTCCCGATTGGGAGACTTTTCATTTAGCAGTTACACATTTTCTTCCTCTAAATCAGAAGAGTGTCTCTTGATTCAATTGGGAGACGGTGTTCATGAAATCGGTTGTGTGCAAAAATTGGTTCCTTGAGGCATTTTTAGACTTACTTTTACTTTTAGGGGAGGAAAAATCCCATCTATATGCAATTTTTGAAAGAGGTGCACCGACAAATTTTCAAGTTTTGCCTCATATAGCAACATGTGAATGGACAGACAAACAGACCAAAACACTATACGGCCCCTACTTTCGTAATGGGCCATAAAAATTTAAAGGATCTTTTTATTTTCTGCAATTTGCAATTTCTCTCAAAATAGGGCCAAAGTGGAAAAAATTGTCAGTTTATGAATTATAATTCTTTAGTACATGTATATATAATTTTCATAATTGTTTAGATCAGAGTCAAGTTACAGATGTCCATCATACCCACTTACACACAAGTGCCACATCAACCATATTGGTATGATAGGTGCACCTAGGATTGCTAAGCACAATAAACAAGCTTCATATGCTGGCTGTGACCTTCATTTTCAGCATGGAAGACTGCTTATAGGAGAATGGTTTAAATTTCCACTTACAAACCAGTGCCACATCAATGAGATTGGGATGCTGGCTGTGACCTTCTTTTTTTTGCATTGATGACCACTTTAAATTTTTAATGTTAATTTGTATCTGTGGTTAAGGCCAATAAAGACTACCTGGCCACTCTGCCACCCAGGTCCTCAAGAATTATTTGAGTAACTCAGTAGGTAAGATGCAACAAGGGCTCATCCTTTCACTCATTAAGAAATTAGGGGCCCAAAAGGGGCAAAAATGAAAGGTAAAATTTACCCTGAATTAGAGGTCAACCAAAGTCCACCAAAGGCTGCATGGTGTTAAAAAATTTTGACAGTCCACCATGGGCTGCATGTGTCAAGAACATTTGACTATCCACATTGAGCCTAAAACGTACAGGGTTTGACATGGTGTTCACACCGAAGCTTTTTATTCTGAATGCTTAAAGAGGTACAGATTTGAAATTTTAGGCAAAGATATTAAAAGTACCTTTTAAAAAATAGCATAATGCAAATCTCTCAAATATTTTTGGAAAAAATGATTTTTTGCTGAAGGGCCCTATCCTACCTTTGTCAGTATTCTAGTTGGGAACAGATTTATTTAAATATGCCATGTGTGCATTGAAAAGAACCAAATAAACTGTGTTAAACATTTAGGCCTTAAATTTTCATTTTGCAATACACTGTAAATTAAAATAAAACCATGCTACACAGTTCCTATATCAATATTTTTATTGATGCATAAAAAAAGAGTTTATAACAATTTATATAAATAAATAAAATCTATAACATTTTAATTGCATTCAAAAATAAATATAAAATAAAACCATTCAAAATGATACAAATAAGCACTGAACACCATAAAAATAATACAAAATGGCCATTGCTGACAACTGTACATGAACACATACATAGAATACGTACATGTATTAAGTTCTGAGTGAAGTTCTTTTTAAAAAAGTCAAGACAGTATTGTTTGGTCTTACCCCTAAATAAAATGAATTTAGATATATTTTAGTATAATAGTCTAGCATTGGAGATTTACACTGGCATGACCTGGAATAGGTAGGTACATAGAAACTAAACTACATAAACATTTAGTACAAGATATGTAAGAAGTACATGTATGTTAATTAAATGTTCTTCTGAATAGACCTATCAAAACTCTCTTCTTGTTCAATGTACACATCAATATTTTACATAAAAAATGATGTCTCCCCCCGTTACCCCAAAAAGTTCTTAGTTGAAAGGACCATGACTCCCACAAAAATTTGAGGGTCAAAATTTCCTGGTAATGTGCACAACTACATATGGTGTCCTTCCTATACACTGTGGTTTCATTATTATTCTAGGGGTATCAATTTTCGTGGGTGGCCTTGACCCACGAAAATTGATTCCCCACGAATAAGAAATTTTACATTGATATCTATGCTGCAGAATTTAAAACCACAAATTTAAGAATTCACTAACTGATCTTTTTTCATCAAACCACGAAAATTGGTACCCACGAAAATAAATGAATCCACAGTACAAAGTTTCATTGAATTTGGTTCAGTAGTTTCAGAGGGGTTGCGCTGACAAGATGATAAATGAGGATTTTCAGCAAATTCCTCTCCCACAATAATTTGAGGATCAAAATTTCCTGGTAAAATGCACAACTAAATATGGTGTCCTTCCTATATACCAAGTTTCGTTTAATTTGGTTCAGTAGTTTCAGAGGGGTTGCGCTGACAAGATGATAAATGATGATTTTCAGCAATTTTCTAAGTTCAAAGGGCCATTACTCCCACAAAAATTTGAGGATAAAAATTTCCTGGTAATATGCACAACTACATATGGTGTCTTTCCTATAAACCAAGTTTCATTGAATTGGTTCAGTAGTTTCAGAGGAGCTGTGCTGACAAACTTTGTGACGGACAGACGGAGGGACACGACAAAATATGTCTCCCCACAAAAGTGGGGAAGACATAATTACATCACTTAAAAAGCTTATAATAACAAGTTTGTGTATAATACATTTAGCGTAAAAATAAATCATTACAAAATATGCAAATACAATGACTAGATTAGCACTAATACACATGTTTACAAAGCAATAAAATAACACTTGAGAGAAAGGTTTTGAAAACAAGAAGCTCCCAGGAGCCTGAATCGCTCACCTGGTCTTGATGTCAACCCTATAAAGACTTTTGTAGAGCTAAATGAGCTGACAAGCAACAGCTTTTCTCTATCTACTATAGTTTTCATTCTGTAGGCCCAAAACATGAAATAATGTTTTTCATGTTTAGGGCCTACAGAATGAACTATAATAGATAGAGAAAAGCAACAAAATGAAACTATAGTAGATAGAGAAAAGCAACAGCTTCTCTCTATCTGCAATAGTTTTCATTCCATAGGCCAAAAACATGAAAAAAAAAACGTTATTTTTGGGGCTGTAACCCCTATAAGGGGTCATCAGACGACTTCAATCCTATGGAGACTTTTGTAGTGCTAAATGAGCTGAACATTTAAGCAAGCAACAGCTTCTCTCTATCTCCTACAGTTTTCATTCCATAGGCCAAAAACATGACCCTATAAAGTCTTTTGTAGAGCTAAATGAGCTGAACATTTAAGCAACCAACAGCTTCTCTCTATCTGCAACAGTTGTTATTCCATAGGCCAAAAACATGAAAAAACGTTATTTTAGGGGCCCTAACCCCTATAAGGGGTCATTTGACAACTTCGACCCTATGGAGACTTTTATAGAGCTAAATAAGCTGAACATTTAAGCAAGCAACAACTTTTCTCTATCTGCAATAGTTTTCATACTATAGGGCAAAAACATGAAAAAAACGCCATTTTTCACCTTTAAGGGGCTGTAACCCCTATAAGTGGTTATCTGACAACGGACGAAATGGAGACTTTTGTTGAACTTTTGATGCTGAAGCAGTAGGGTGGCATCAGATTTCATCTATCTCTTATACTTTTTGATTTACAAGCCAAAAACAGTAGTCTGACTCCCCTGGTCTATATTTAGCAATGGCGGCCATGTTTTTCGACGAATTAAAAATTCCCACATCAGTTCTGTAGGGGATGTCGTAAAGTACCACCGAACCAAATTTGGTTTGAATCTGTGCAGCCGTTTCAGAGGAGAAGAAGTTTGAAGAAAAGTTAACGACGACGGACGCCAAGAAATATGACTTTTTTTCATACAGTCAAATATAGCTTGTGAAAATTTCAATGTCAAATCTTGTGGAATGTGTTTGAAAAATACAGTAATACACATCAAAATTTGAAAGGACATGCTTTGTTAGCTCTTAATCTGCATTCATTTTTTTCTAAAAATATACATTTTTTAGGTCTGCATTGAGTTCAAAAAGCATTCTTTAGGAATATAATTCATCCTGTAAAAATAATTCACAATAGGCATACTTGGAACATATAATTCAACCTGAATTAACATGAAATCTGTGAGCCAATGCTCACTAGTGATATCCCAGCTTCTGTGAAGTAGGTGTATAATGATTCATAATAGGCACATTGGTATTATAATTTATATAATATAATTAAAGTCATAATATAAATACATGTAACACTATAGTTGTTGGATATGATTTTTTACTAAATTAATCTACTATCACAGTTTTACTTAGGAATTTCTCACTTATACACATGCACACAAAAAAAACCCTATTAATTCACATTCTAATATGGGTCCCCGGAAAGAACAATAGAAACCATAAAGCAAGCCATGTTTAAATTCCAATAAAACATAGGTCGACGTCACAGTTCAAGATATGAAATAAATGACCTCATAGTTTTGTGTAACATGCTTGATAGATTTTCAATATATCCTGGAATATTATTAATATATCACTCATTCTGATTTAATTAGGTTTTTGAGTACAAAGAGTAGAAACAAACATTTTTAAAACATTTAAACAAATAGTTGTCAAATCTAAATTATAATTTGTTCTTCAAACATTCAAATCAGTCATTGAGAAATCATTTTCTGAGATACCGGTACCCTTTATCATCTTTAATATAACATCTGTCTGTATGAGATTCTATGTTAGATCTTTCACCCACCATTATCCCTATCATGATGTGCTGTGTTTTGATGTTTCAAATAATCCTCTCTTGAAGAATGGATCAAAGTCACATAAGATTTGTTTACTGAGATACAAGTTCTTGGAAGGATGTAGTGGACAACTGGGAGTTCTCATGAAAATTGATAAGGCATTCTTTAGGTATACCTGAAAAGCAAAACCAATATTAACAGAGCTAAAACAAGAATATGAAGTTTTTTTTTTTTTTCAATTTACAAAATGAGACGTTGATCATTCCACTGTCTTGAAAGTAAACAGCAGGGTGCCATTTCATGAGCCAATCGCAAATAAGCACATGCAATTTGAATGGGATAACATGCATGTTTATTAAACCATCGCTTTATTAACTGCCAGGATTAAGCGGCAGCCAAAAGTTTACAGCACAATCTGAGCAGGCCAAATACTGGTCAATACTGTACACTGTAGTTAAGCTACACTAACAATATCACTGTTTTTTTTTGGGCCAATAAGAATGCTATAATTTCACTTAAAACCAATTTGCAATAAAGAATACTGTGAAGGAGCTCAGTTAAGGCAAAGATTCCCAAGGACATTGGACCGACTGACAAATCTGGTGAAAATTTAGTCGGTCCGGAAAAAAATCGTATCTGTTGGACCAGAAGTCAGGTAAAAATTCGGCTTTTTAATTGTCTTCTCTTTTTCTAGTCCTGTAAAAAAACTGTTCTGTCTGGTAACAGCAGAAGCTTTACCAGACCGAATGTCTGGTAAAGTTATTTTCACATTGGGAATCTCAGTAAAGGATTCATTTTGCTTTATATTGAACTCTATGTTGCAAAGACAGTAAAATCCAATTATCTCCCCTGAATATCTGACCACAACAAAATTCATATGATATTCCTCCTCGTGTAAAATTTCATCAAAATCAATAAAGGGTTTTAGGAGGAGTTGTGTTTACCAGATATGTGGACAGACAGACAGGCTTATTCCTATATATGCCCAAAACTATGTGACAGGGGATATAATTTTGTTTTTTTTTATGAACTAAACCATACAGTATACATAATTACCTCTAATAGTCTCTGTCGTTCTAGGGCCACTTTTTCTGATTTGCTGAATAATTTTCTTGGAGGGAAAATTAAGCCACCAATCTATAATAAACAGAAAATAATAATAAATTACACAAAAAGAAAAAAAATGTGTACTCTCTCCTACTCTTTCAGTTATAAATATAAGTAAGGCACTATAAGAAAGGAAAATACTTCAAAACCATATTCATAAATGATTTGCATGTCACTTTCGTTAATACATTAAACTGTAAAAAAAAAACAGAAAAAAATATTTATCTTGACCTGAAAGTATGCTTAATTATGGAAGCACATGACTTCATTTTAAATATATATGCACATATACATGTATTTTAGAATTACCTCTGGATATTTTCTTTTCCATTCTAGATGAGCTTCTCTGAATTTGCTATACCTTCTATAAATACACCATCTCTCCTCTCCAATAATTATCTAGAACAGAAATATAAAGATATTAGTCTTATTTACAATTCACTTTAATCTGACCCTAATTTAGCAAAAAGGTACCTAATACCCAACACCTTATGTAAATTTATCTAAAAACAAGTAAAACTGCAAGTTAGCTCACTGGAGATACCACAGTTTCATATTGAACTATAATCTGGGAAAAAAGTCCATGTAATGATTTGATATGTTTTTAATGTTCATGATATGTTCCATTAATATCTGTCAAATGGCTTGGGAGGAGGGACATAGTTCAGTTTAAAACTAAAGTTCAGATATCCCCCCTGAATATTTGAAATCAATGATATTTCTTCAGGCTTCATTTGAAAATAAAATAATTGCCCTCACTTCAAGCAACACATGAATCAATTCCAAAAATATTTATTTACACTTATAATTTTTTTTTCTTATTACTCAACTGCATTATCTCTATCAAGTATAAGCATTTTTTCTTATGACCAATAGGGCTGAAGCCCTTTTGAAAAAATTAATATGAAAAACCCCTAATGGGTTAAATTTAGTAAAAAATTATTGGACTCCATGTGCCTATGTAAAGTGTTAGTAAAAATTATTGGACTCAATTTGCTTGTTTATAAGAGCAAGATCTGTATATTAAATAGATTTGCAACTGGTTAATTGTCCAGTATATGTGTGAAAATATCACTGATTGGTAAATGAGAGTTATTATTTGAACTACTTTTATGCCGTTCTATGGAGTTAATCAGAATAAATTGCATCAAATAGAGAACAGATTAAGGAATATCTGCGTGAAAATTTCATTTAATTTGGTTGAGAAATAAACTTTTTGTGACAATTTAAAGTGAAAGAAGCAGAGGTACCAATAGGGTATCCGAATGTCAAAGGTCCAAAAGGGCAGAGACAAAACCAGTAAACACGAACAAGAACGGAACAAAAACAGACAACATGTAAAACATGGAAACACAAAATAACTGAATATCAATCAACAACGCGAACTCCAGTCAAAACAAGAGTGAATTAACTCAGGTGCTCCGGAAGAATAAGCAGCTCCTGCTTGCTATAGCACACCTGTCGCGTTGCCGATAGTTTATTCAGCGTGTCAAATCCGGTAAAGGAAGACAAAACAACTCCCTATGACAAACCAACATCTGCACTCATCTGAGAGATCGTCAGATCGAAATCCCATATTTGTCTATAAGTGCATGATGTCTTCCGTAAAATTTCTTTAGTGAAGACAGCAACCGAGGAGCTACATAACCCTGTGTGAGCAATTTTTGTGTCAGACTGTCGCTCTGCTAAGGAAATCGATGTAAGTCCTGCACACTCTGGAGTAACGAATCAATTGAGATACGTAAACTCCATAAGCTGGAGCGGACTGAATGTTGCTACACAAGAAGGGAAAGTTGAACTTTTATACGAAAATTTTGTATAATACATGTATTGTATTTTCATGAAAATAAGGGTAGTATGGGCTTTTTTGAAACACCTCTTAAGTGTTAAAGGTTATAAAGGTTATTTTAACACATCAAAAATCTCAAAGCATTTAAGGATGGCTGTAAAAAAGAATCATGTTAAAATCTTAAACGGTTTTTGAGATATTACAGTATAAAGTTGTACTTTTTAAATTGTTTATCTTGTACCAAATCTCGTTTATTTGCATGAGATATTGTGAGATTTCACCAATTTGCAAATCTATTTAATATACAGGTCTATGATAAGAGTGACCATTAATTAAATGTTTAATTTATATACAAGTGTGGCCACTAAAAGTATGTCTCGCCTGTCGGCCCCATCACAGAACTCATTGAAGGTCTAGCTGGCCATTCAGAAAAGTTAAGGTCAATGTCATGTGACAGATGACAGAATTCCATTTAACCATCAAAAAAAATGTCTTAAGTGTGTTCTAGATACCATAGTTATTGTAGTTATTGAGAAACAATGAAAAAAGACCAACATTCACTAAGTCATTCAACCATGAAAATGGGGTCAAGGGAACATTACATGGTATACACATACATTATGTGTATACCATAATCCCCAAATATCAGATGCCTAGCTATTAATATACTTTTCACTTAACTCATTTTCCACCCAAAAATCATCTACATTCACAAAGTCATTGAACTGTGAAAATGGGGTCAGGGTCACACAACATGGTGTCAGTTGTGTAGACCGAAACCCCTATGTCTGTATACCATGCAACTATCAGATGCCTAGCTATTATACTTTTAACTTTTTATTTTCCACAAAAGTTTTAATTGTCCCAAAAATCATCTAAGTCCAAGGAGTCGCTGAACCATGAAATTGGAATCAGGGTAAAACAGCATGGTGCCAGTTGCGTAGACCATAACTCCAACTGTCTGTATACCAAAATATCAGATGCCTAGCTATTATACTTTTCTTGTAATTCATTTTCCATTAAAGTCTTACAAAGAGGTTTTTTGGCCCCAAAAATCATCCAAGTCTACAGAGTCGCTGAACCATGAAATTGGAGTCCAGGTCAAACTGCATGGTGCCAGTTGCTTAGACCATAACCCCAACTGTCTGTATACCAAATATCAGATGCCTAGCTATTATACTTTTCTTGTAATTCATTTTCCACAAAAGTCTTACAAAGGGTTTTTTTTAGCCCGAAAAAAACATAAGTTCACAGAGTTGCTGAACCATGAAAATGGGGTCAGGGTCAAACGGCATGGTGCTTGTTGCGTAAGCCATAACCTGAACATTCTGTATACCAAATATCAGATGCCTAGCTATTATACTTTTCAAGTACCGTATAAGTGGTTATTTTCGCGGTGATTTAATTTTCGCTTTATTCGCGACCAACAACGGGACGCGAAAATTAAAACTCGCGAAATATTAAATGCCTATATAAAGTGTAATAATATATTCTAAACCGCGAAATATATATTACGCGTAAATAAAATCATCCCCTTTTTCAACAAAATCTCGAAGTTTTCCACCCGCGAAAAAAAACACTTATACGGTAATTCATTTTCCACAAAAGTCTTACAAAAAAGTTTACGCCGCTGCCAGAAAGTAATACCTATGTCTCGCCTTCCGGGACTATTCCTCACAGGCGAGACAAAAAGGACATTGAACACTAAATGTCAGTTTAAACTGACTGCTTTAAAGATTTCATGCAAAACAAGGAAATGTGTCAAGATGACACTGATGCCCCGCTGGCAAATAAAATAAAACTGTTATTTTTACCAAATTTGCTAAGTCCAAGGGCCCTAATTTGGGTCAAAATCAGTGGACCGGAACGAAACTTGAACTTGACCTGTAACTCATCATGGTAGACTCACATACCAAAAATCTTTTGAATATATGCAAGGATGTGGAAAAAAAGTGCGGAAAACTTATTTTTACAAAATTTGCTAAGTACAAGGGCCGTAATTTAGGTCAAAATCAGTGGACCGGAACGAAACTCGAACTTGACCTGTAACTCATCATGGTAGACTCACATACCAAAAATCTTTTGAATATATGCAAGGATGTGGAAAAAAAGTGCTGAAAACTTATTTTTACAAAATTTGCTAAGTTCAAGGGCCGTAATTTAGGTCAAAATCAGTGGACCAGAACGAAACTCGAACTTGACCTGTAACTCATCATGGTAGACTCACATACCAAAAATCTTTTGAATATATGCAAGGATGTGGAAAAAAAGTGCGGAAAACTTTTTTTTTACAGAATTTGCTAAGTACAAGGGCCGTAATTTAGGTCAAAATCAGTGGACCGGAACGAAACTCGAACTTGACCTGTAACCCATCATGGTAGACTCACATACCAAAAATCTTTTGAATATATGCAAGGATGTGGAAAAAAAGTGCGGAAAACTTATTTTTACAAAATTTGCTAAGTTCAAGGGCCGTAATTTAGGTCAAAATCAGTGGACCGGAACGAAACTCGAACTTGACCTGTAACTCATCATGGTAGACTCACATACCAAAAATCTTTTGAATATATGCAAGGATGTTGAAAAAAAGTGCGGAAAACTAAAGTGTGACGGACCTACGGACGGACGGATGGAAGGACGGACGGACGAACGGTCGAAAAACTATATGCCCCCCAACAAAGTTGGCGGGGCATAAAAACCATGTAATATATCTTACTTTATTAGAATAGTATGTATCTGAACCATAACCCTGGAGTCTGGTAGAACCTATACATTGGTAATATTTCAAGTCAGAGTCTGGGGACCTTAATCTTATAAGATCTTACCTGTACTTCATATGAGTAGTGAGTATCTGAACCATAACCCTGGAGTCTGGTAGAGGGTATAGTTATACTGATGGCTGGAATGTTTCCCATCTGAGATCCTGCTAAAGATATGTTAGACCCACTCTGAAATGATATGAAATAAACAATAAATTACAAATTGTAATTAAGATATCCATGGAGCAAAGAAATACCATAATGGCATTTTATAACTCAAAACTCATAAAATCAAGGACAAGTCCTGGAAAATTTTAAGACAACAGCACAATGAGAAAACTGAAACAACAACCAAACTCCAATGATAATCTGATTTTCATATTTAAGAAAGGATAGCATCATTAACTTTTCAGCAGAAACTGATTTCTGCTGGTTTAATTATTCAATGTTTTCCGAACGCTATTATTTTGATATTCCTATTCATATTTGACAGAAATACTTGCATTTATGCTTTGAGGAATGAAAATGAAAAGAAAGCAAATATTTTAAATGAAAGCATTTAACAAGTGTGGCCACTAAAAGTATGTCTCGCATGTTTGGAAATCCCAAAATGCATTAAAAGAGTATCTTGGCCATCAGATGTTCATAAAAGTCAAGGTCATTTGACAGGTGACTAGCTATTATGCTTTTCAAGTAATTCATTTTCCATACAAGTCTTACAAAGAAGTCACTATAAGAATTTTTGACAAACACAAAATAAATCAAATCAATTTAAAGAGCATTTAAGGTAAATGATTTTTTTTCTCTCCAATTTTCCCATTAATCTTTAAACATACAGGCAATGTAAATTTAATTTTTTTTCTGGCAAAATGTTTGGCAACATTATTTTTCACGAAAACACTCATAATCAAATGAATTAAGCAAACAGAGATAAACATGGAATGGTTAAAAACATTTCTTTAAATACAGCATGTCTATACACCAGTTGTTATCAGCAACATAGAAATGTGGTAAGGTAAAAGTGACTGAGTTATAAAACAATTGGTGTAACAACATTTCATAAAAGTGAATTAGTCTTATAAATTGCTCATTAAAAATACAATTCAATAGAAGACAAAAATACATGTAAATATGGTTAACTGTTTGTTGACTAATTACACCAATTAAACTAGCTAAATAAACATTTTTCTTTATTTAAACAAAATTTTTCAAAAAGTCTTAAAAAAAAAGCATACCGATATAGTACTATGACAAATACATTTCCCTTTTTAATTGTAAACATGGAAATTTAACACAGCTGGTTGATTCCCATAAACCCTGTTTTGTATGCAATTAACTACATGTTTGATTAGCATTTTAAATAACTTTTTAAGATAATATAGTTATTTTTAAAAGAAAACAGAGGAAAATGTTCTCTGCATGAAAAAAATGATGAAATTAAAAAGTTGTCTTCTCTTCTTTTTAATATTATACATGTACTTTTGGAAATTGTCAAACGGATATAGAATAGCAACTTACAGAGCAACATATAAAAGCATCAGGGATAACAGATTTGAGACAACCAATTCCTTAGGAGATTACACTGTCAGTGATAAGTATGAATGTTTGAGAAAATGTGGACTTAATTCTCAATGTCTCACTTTTTTCTATCATGAGACTAAAAAGAGATGCATACTTCATTCTATTCTATTCAGTACAACTATCCCATCAAAATCAGGAGCTGGGTGGAAACTCTACAATAATGCTGATGGTGAGTATCTTAACAGACACTTGATGGGGTAAAGCCTTGGTTTTTTGATCTGGCCAGCAATTTACATTTGATAAATTGGTCTTCCATTTTGCTCAAATGCAGGACAGGGTTTTGGAAAAATTGCTCAAATGTCAGTTATTTGTTTATTTTAAAGAGGCCTAATTAGTATTATTTCTGTATAGCAAAAATCCTTCTATATTTTCTTTACTTTCACTGCCGAATTAAATTTTCCTTAAAAATCAGATACAAAGTGTTTCAACCACTTTAATTATCTTAAATGGTTAGATCCTTAAGTGGACAATAGATTTATGCATTATGAGTTTTCTTCTTTTTTTTTCACTTTCTATAACTTAAGCAATTATCATAGAAAAAATATTCTTTTTCTCATTATTTAAAACTGTGAATGACTCACCATGCTTCATTTTTTATTTGTTTTATAATTAAGAGACAAGGAGATGTCCCCCACAAAATGGACTGATATATTACAAAGATCAAGACTTCTGTGTCAAATTCTTTGGTGGCAAAGTTAAAATGAATTATGCTGCCAATGTCATACCAAAATGTACAAATGCAGGACTTCAGCTTGTCAGAATTGACTCAGCAGCAAAAAACCACATCATAATGAATAACATTGGTAAGTTTAGAGTAATATGTGTCTATCAAAATGATCTCATGTGACTGTGAGCGAACTCGTAAAAGTATACCCCCACATCATATTGAACTTTATATTGGAAAAAAAAAACTTTCAAAAATTGTATTGTCTCCCCTGAATGGAATCTGAAAGCCATGACATTTTTATTCATTGACATCCCCATTTGATGTGCTTTCTTCAAGTTTCTTCAACATCCATCAAGCGGTTTAGAAGTTGTCTAGATATAGGTATGTGGACAGACAGGAGGATTCCTACAACATGTATATACAGCCTAACTTTGATTGCATCAGGGATTTAAATAATGAGATTTGGAATAAATGTAGGTGACACAAATTAAACAAGAGTTAACACTAAAGTATGTCTCGCCTGCCGGCACCATCAGAAACAATTATTCTTTCTTACTTCCACTATATTTTGAATTTACATGGATTTTCTGTTTCTGAGATCAAAAAATGTTTATAGAACTTAAACATTGCAAATATATGCAATAAAAATAATCAAAGTAACTCAACCGGAAAATTAAGGTCAAGGTCAAAAGATGAGGATGTAACTGTGCTAATCTACTACTGAGGCATATGCATACCAAGTTTCATCAACCTAGGACTTACAGTTCTTAAGATATGGAGGTGCTCACAAAACTTTTCCATTAATATCATATGTATTGAAAATTGTCAAAGTCACTCAACTGAGAAATCAAGGTCAAGGTCAAAAGATGGGGATGCAACTGTACTAAGCTACTACTGGGGCATATGCATACCAAGTTTCATCAACCTAGGACCTATTGTTCTTGAGATATGGAGGTGCTCGCAAAACTTTTCCATTGCTATTATATGTATTGAAAATTGTCAAAGTCATTCAACCGGAAAATCAAGGTCAAGGTCAAAAGATGGGGATGTAACTGTGCTAAGCTACTACTGGGGCATATGCATACCAAGTTTCATCAACCTAGGACTTATAGTTCTTGAGATATGGAGGTGCTCATAAAACTTTTCCAAAAAGTTAACGCCGCCGTCGTCGCCGCCGCCGTCGCCGCCGCCGCAGCCGGTAAAGTAACGCCTATGTCCCGCTCTGCTTCGCAGGCGAGACAAAAACCATTTGCAATTTGAAAATCTACTTTAGAAAACAGGTGTCATATCAATCCTTGATAACTACAAAACACATGTACATTTTCACAGCATTTCTATTTAGCTTTTTTTTAGAGAAAGAATAGCACAGAAAGAAAATTACAATTAATTTGACATTACTTAATAGCTATTGTAACTGATTTTCTTGACTTCAAATCTGAATAAAATGATATATATGTACTGAAGATCACCAAAATATATGGTGCTAAGATTTTCTGGTTAAACATTTTAAAGGATGACTTTAGCAATTTAAAAAAATCAACCATTATCCCATTAGCAACTGTTAAAAAAAGGATGTTTCAATCAATTGATAAACATGAAATAGTGATTTTAAAAATCTGTATTGTTATTCTGCATGTTTAAGGAACTCTTCAATCCGGAAACCATGTTTGCATACAGGGAACTAACTCTCTGACAGGCAGTTATTCTACTTGGACCTTTGATGATAGAACACTGATGCCTTATTTTTCTTGGGATCCTTATTACAACCCTAATCAGCCGGAGAACCGAGCTGGTGAACCTTGCATTGTGATTGCCAGAAATGGTGGATATTGGCACGATTTTAGCTGCAATGCTGCACTTTACTGCTTTGTAGTCTGTGAGAGCATCAGTTAGAACTTAATTGATTTGTCTTTTCTTTCACAAAAGAAAGACTTATTTTTGTAAAGGAGAATAATTTGAAATTATTTTATTTGATATGGATATGCATGGATATCTTCATTTAAAGTAAAAAAGACTAGCCTTAAATAAAGTGATTTTTAAAAATAAATTCTGTATAAATATATATAATAAATTGCTATACAAAGAGATTCAATAAAAAAACTTGAAGGGTAGGTCTGTTTTTTGGTAATTTTCCTGTAAACTTCAGAAGAATTACTTTTTGCAGATAAAACTTTTGGCAGAATTTATTTATTTTTTCGTAATTTCTTAAAGTCATCATTATATATTTTGTTGGTACCATGATGTTACCTATTTCATAGCTATTTTGCTTATTCTTTTCATTAATGCAACATCTTTTATTAGAAAAATTTTTACCCAGGCAACAATAAAACTAATTATATTTATCTTTTAAACATGACAAAACCCCACCTCACCCCTAAAAAATCATATACTGGTAACTAATAGCAGATGAGAGGAGAGTAAACATAGCAGTTTGACAGAAAGATAAAGTACTTAAGTACATGATAGATGACAGGTAAAATAAATACTAAAAGATTACAAAAGGGTTTCCAAAAAACTTTTTAACATCTTTATAAAAGTAAAGACTTACAAATTTACTTTTTATGCTTGGTAGAGACTGTTTTCTGGTATCTGGAGTCTAAAAATAAAAATCATTATAATTAATAACTAAAATTTCTAAATCATTAGAAAGTAAAATTATGTTTTTAATAAATGTAATTCAAGTAGAAAAACAACTGCTCAAAAATAATTGTTACCCCTCCCCCCACAAAAATTAATGAAACAAAATTTTAAAAATCAAAATGCACAGAGGTGCAAATTAAGCTAAGTTGTCAGACTTTACTAACCAAAACTTTAACATAAGTTTTTACAGGCATAACATGCCAATCTAGTTGGAAAATCTTTGAGATTTATTGTCAAGAAGTCATTTTGTTATGAAATTTACAAACATTTTTCTGGTGACCTAAATCTTGGCTGAAAAAAATTCCAAAACCACTATGGTTCCTTCTTTTATGGTATGAAACAATATCCCAATAATTCATTAAATTGATTGAAAACGTTCTTGAGTAATTGTCAGGAAACCATTTTTGATGAGAAGTTTTCTAACGTATTTCTGTTGCTGTGACTTTAAACCTTTGAAGGAATTCTACCAAAATCAACAGGATTCCTCCTATCAAAATTTCTAACAGTATCCTTCAGTTTCATAATAACAAGAGGCTCCCAGGAGCCTGAATCGCTCACCTGACATATGTGCCTGAAGTAAAGGTTATAAGGCAAAATCTATTTAACGTTGAAAGGGTCATAAGATTAATAAGGGGGTCATCTGACAATATGGTGGATAAAAGGGGCTGGTCACTTTTGTTCTCAATCAAAATCTAAAAATCTGTCACCCTTTTTGAGTTATTTGCAAAAAAATGCAACCTAATGTTCTATTTTTAGCCACAGCGGCCATGTTTTACAACCAATCAAAAATCCCCACAACAGTTCTATACACCTAATAATAATAAACAATAATACCAAGTTTGGTTCCATTTGGACTTTAAGTGTCAGAGGAGTTAACATTTTCAATATAAGGAAATGCAGTTAAAATGCTCAATTTTGACGTTCCAAGGGCAATAACTCCTCAAAGGAAAGGTCCTACAACGTTGACCCTGTTACAAATTTTGTAGATCTTGATGCGCTTAACAATATGCAATTTAAATTTCTCAAATATCTAGTATAGTTTTCAAGATATTGAGCTAAACAGGTGCAAAATTTGCAAAAAATCCACAAAAAGGGCAATAACTCCTACATGGGTTGTTGGATTTTCTTCAAAATTTCAGAGCTGGTAGATCTTGAGGTGCTGATCACTTTTGTTCCAATCAAAATTTTGAAATCTGTCACCGTTTTAGAGTTATTTGCAAAAAACTGCCATTTACCCCTATGTTCTATTTTTAGCCACAGCGGCCATGTTTTATGACCAATCAAAAATCCCCACATCAGTTCTATACACCTAATGCTAATAAACAACTATACCAAGTTTGATTCCATTTGGACTTAAAGTGTCAGAGGAGTTAACGTTTTCAATGTAATGAGGAAATGCTGTTAAAATGCTAAATTTTGACGTTCTAAGGGCAATAACTCCTAAAAGGAAAGGTCCTACAACGTTGACCCTGTTACATATTTTGTAGATCTTGATGTGTTTAACAATATGCAATTTAAATTTCTCAAATATCTAGTATAGTTTTCAAGATATTGAGCTAAACAGGTCCAAAATTTGCAAAAAATCCACAAAAAGGGCAATAACTCCTACATGGGTCGTTGGATTTTCTTCAAAATTTCAGGGTAGGTAGATCTTGAGGTGCTGATCACTTTTACCCTATGCCAGAATTTTGATATCTGTAGCCGTTTTTGAGTTATTTGCAAAAAACTGCATTTTACCCCTATGTTCTATTTTTAGCCATGGCGGCCATGTTTTACGACGAATCAAAAATCCCCACATCAGTTCTAAGCACCGAATGCTAATGAACAACCATACCAAGTTTGGTTGCAATTGGACTTATGGTGTCAGAGGAGTTAACGTTTTAAAAAGTTTACGGACGACGGACGACGGACGGACGACGGACGGACGACGGACGCCAAGTGATGACAATAGCTCACATGACCCTTCGGGTCAGGTGAGCTAAAAAGCTACGCCGAGCGCAGCATGATACAACCGCAACAAGTTGAACCCTGTACGTTGGAGGCCCAATATGGATAGTCCATTGCTTTGGTCACATGAAGCCCATGGTGGACTTACAAAGCTTTTTGACACATGCATCCTGTGGTGGACTTATAGAAATGCATTTTTGACAAATATATTTACATCAACGCCTTATTTCTATACATGTATTAATTTACAATTTTGGCCCTTTGACCCCTAATTCCTCAAAAATGGTAAAAGATATTGCTAATCCGATAAAAAATAATAGGAAATTGTGTACATGGAATCCGATGAAAAAAAGATTTTGAAAATCGGACCACAAATAAACTAGAGGCTCCCAGGAGCCTGAATCGCTCACCTTGTATTCGATGATACTTATATGCTGGATATTTTAACAAAGAACTGCTACTCTGTGGAATTATCAATTTTAATGTTCTAAGGGAAACAACTCCTATCAAGAAAGGTCTTACAACTTTGACCCCATTACATAATTTTTAGATCTTTATGTGCTTAACCATATGCAATTTAAATTTTTCAAATATCTTGTATTGTTTTCAAGGTATAAGTCTTAAAAGAGCAAAATTTGAAAAAAAAAAACAAGAAAAAGGGCAATAACTCCTACAACCATTGTAAGATCTTCTTCAAAACTTCAGGGCAGGTAGATCTTTAAGTGCTGATAGTTATTATCCAAATAGAATTTTAATATCTGTTACCATTTTTGAGTAATTTGCAAAACACTGCAACTTACCCTTATGTTCTATTTTTAGCCATGGCGGCCATGTTTTTTGTTGAATCGAAATTTCGAACGATAATTTTGTAGACCAAATACTACTGAACAACCCTACTAAGTTTCATTTCATTTGACTAAGCAGTTTCAGAGAAGAAGATTTTTGAAAAGTTGAACAAAAAACTGTGAAAATGGTCAATTTTTACAATCCAAGGGGTATAACTCCTAAAGGAATGATCCTACAACTTTGACTCTGTTACGACTTTTGTAGATCTTGATGTGCTTAGTCATATGCAATTTAAATTTTTGAAATATCTTGTATAGTTTTCAAGATATAGGGCTAAATAAGTAATTTTTTTGGAAAAAATCCAGAAAAAGGGCAATAACTCCTACATCGGTTGTTGGATCTTCTTGAAAATTTCTGGGCAGGTAGATCTTGAGGTGCTGATCACTTTTACCCTATGCCAGAATTTTGATATCTGTTACGGTTTTTGAGTAATTTGCAAAAAACTGCAATTTACCCCTATGTTCTATTTTTAGCCATGGCGGCCATGTTTTTTGTCGAATCAAAATTTCGAACGATAGTTTTGTAGAGGACATACTACAGAACAACCCTATTAAGTTTCATTACATTTGGCCAAGCGGTTTCAGAGAAGAAGATTTTTGAAAAGTTGAACGACGGACGACAGACGACGGACGACGGACGACGGACGCCAAGTGATGGCAAAAGCTCACATTGCCTTCGGCAAGGTGAGCTAAAAAGTTGATTTTATGGGTGTGGCCTGTCTTTAGCCCCCTGTAACAATGTAATGGTGAAAAACATATCAAAATCATTGACACATTTTGTTGACAGAATTTAATGATGAATTCAACAAAGAAAGAATTTTCAAAATCTAATTAATAATAAACATTCTACAACAGTTTTGTCAATACACCCGTTTTAGCCCTTTTTGGCCCTTTTTTCTAAAACAGTAGGGGCCACAAACCCCAAATACAAAACCAAGATTCCTTTAGTGGATATAATCATCATACATAAACTTCATATCAATTGGCAGGCCCACTACAACTTGATTTTTGGTATAAAACTATTTGCATTGACAAACTTTTAAAAATGGCGTTTTTGGCCCCTTTGACCCCTAATTTCTCAAAAACGGTAAGAGATATTGCAAATCTGATTGAAAAACGCAGGCAGGGATTTTCACAAGGATTCCAATGAAAAAAAGATTTTGAAAATCGGACCACAAATAAAAAAGTCGATTTTTGGGGTGTGGCCCCTTTTTGACCCCCTGTAGCAATGTAACGGTGCAATAAATATCAAAATCATTGACACATTTAGTTGACAGAATTTAATGAGGAATTCATTAAAAAAAGAATTTTCAAAATCGAATGAATAACAAACATTTTACAACAGTTTTGTCAATGCACCCGTTTTAGCCCCTTTTGGCCCTTTTTTCTAAAACGGTAGGGGCTACAAACCCCAAATACAATACCAACCTTCCTTTAGTGGTTACAAACATCATATCAAAATTTTAAAACAATTGGTCAACAATTACTCAAGTTATCGCACGGAAACCAAATGTTCCCAGACGACAACGACGACAACGACGACGACGACGACGACGACGACATCGCCATAACATTATACGATCGCAAAATTTTGCGGTCGTATAAAAATCAATTGAATAGTTTTTAGAGTTATTGTCTGGAAACTTTTTCTAAGATTTTTTTAAGAAACTTTCTAATGTTTCTATGTTGCTGTGACCTTGACCTTGAATGTAATTACCTCAAAACCATAGGAGTCATCATCTTATAGTATGTAACAAAATATCCAAGTTTCATTTAATTCAATTGACAAAATTTTTGATTATGGTCTTAAAACCAATTGCTGCCCACCTTCATCATAACAATTAATACCCGAGTTCAAATTCGTTTTAACTCAGCTTAAGTTAAGGTGGACATTTACATCATGTTACAAAGAATGAGTTGCCCACAAGAAATGGGTACCCCTTGACATCTAATCCATAAGTCCATGTTTTATTATTATTTTTTTTTTATAAAACAATGATTCTTACTATTTGATTAAAGGCTCTGTCCATCTTCTGCTGATGAGCAATTTACAGGTCTAAATAATATGTACACTGCTGTCAGTTTAATGATAATTCAATCATCTACAGTGAGTATGTTAACCATGATATTTACAAAAACTGTAGTACTTACAGTGACATATGGATTGGATTTTGATGGAACTAAGCTTTTAGGATTTGTAGATGTACTGAAAACGAAAAAAAGAAAAGAAAATACATTTTTTTAAAATAAAATTTCTCTTATACCACAAACAAACTATATTAGATGCAAAACATAATTCTATTGTGTTTAAGGATATTTGTGTTAAACTGTTTTTGCTTAAAAAATTAATATTGACAAACTAAAAACATTAATTCAACAGCTTTTTACTTTAATGACCTTGACCTTTCCTAACCTAACCAAAAACATGACAATGTCACAGACAAGACATTCTTACTCTGAGCACTTGGGTTTCATTTTAACTTCTAGTATTTTCTCACTGTCAATATTCATTGTTTTGTTGTTGGGTTTCTGAATATCAGTCTGTAATTTTAAGTAAAACTAGAATACTGACAAAGTCAGAAAGGGCCCCGCGGCAAAATATCTAAGTGTTTTCAAAATCATACGAACTTTAATTATAACCACTAAGGCATGTTCCATGGAATGCATATGAAACTACAGATCTGTATTGTTAATAGCCTTTGAGTTTTATTGTTCACAAAGTCCAATTCTCAAAATCTGTGATTTTCGATAAAAAATGAAGTTTTTTCCAAAAATATTAATCAGATTTGCACGAAATTTTAATATGCAAATAAGGACATGCTACTTAGCAGCTGAACAAAGTTTCAGAACTGTTTTGTTAACAGTTTTTGAGTTTTAGTGTTCACAAAGTCCAATTCTCAAAATCTGTGATTTTCGATAAAAATGAAGTTTTTTCCAAAAATATTAAACAGATTTGCACGAAATTTTAATATGCACATCATGACATGCTACTTAGCAGCTGTGCAAAGTTTCAGAACTGTATTGTTAACAGTTTTTGAGTTTTAGTGTTCACAAAGTCCAGTTCTCAAAATCTGTGATTTTCGATAAAAAAATGAAGATTTTTTACAAAAATTTTAATCAGATTTGCACAAAATTTTAATATGCACATCATGACATGCTACTTAGCAGCTGTGCAAAGTTTCAGAACTGTGGTGTTAATAGTTTTTGAGTTTTAGTGTTCACAAGAATTGTTGACGGCCGGACAGACGGACGGACAAAGTGAAAACTATAGGGCGTCCGCATCTTTGATGCGGGGCCCTAAAAAACTGTTCATTCAGAACTTTAAATTTTGAATGCCTTTAATTGACTCAGTTCTTTACTGCTACAATCATTTTTTTTTTTTGAATCAATATCTTCAGAAATTTTGTTGTTGTCATTCAATTGAAATTTTAAGCAAAATTTTCAGACTTTACAAAAGCACTACGTTTTTATCTAAACAAACTAACCTTGTGTTTTCTAACTTTTCTCTCAACAGTTTAATTTCTCTATCATATGAATCCCTAATTTTCTGGATTTCAGTGGCCCTGTCAATCCTTTCTTTTTCCTTCTCCTTTTTCCTAAAACTTTCTCTCTGTATTTTTTCTTCAAACATTCTTCTCTTTACTTCTTGTTCTACTAAAGTGTTAATTCTGAAAAGAATAAAACAAAACAAAATGTACCTATTATACTTGGACTTGAACTAAAGGAGCAGCTAAGTTTTATAAACTTCGCTACATGTACTCCCTTTTCAACACCACTGCATTAAAACCGGGACCAGTAAAAGTGAAATATATGCAAAGTTATACTGCTGCTTTTCTCTGCATTTTATCAATTTTCCTAACCACATCAGGTATATTTAAACAACATTAAAGAATTTCACCACCCAAATACTTAAGAAGATAAGAAAGGGGTTGCACTCAAACATTCAGTGGAAAATAAGAAGTAAAAGACAGGTTGGCCTATAAAAGGAAGGTAACATAGACTTCTAGCTTTATGTCACTGCAGACCTATATCTAGGTATAGTCACGACGTTAAACTCCCCAGTCAGTCACTTTTGCTGAAGCTGTGCACTAAATTTGTAATCAATCCCTTCAAAAGAAGCCGAGAAAACTGCTCCAATATTTCCCCTTAAAATAGAAAGTAAATAACCAACTGCGCTGGAAAGGGGCAGTATACAAATAACTGTGCTAAAATATGCACCTAATTTAAAATCAACCCCTTCAGTGAAAGCAGAGAAAACTTTTACAGAAAACTGAACTGAAAGACAAAGAGATTGTAATTAAGTCATTCTTCCATAAGTAGGGTATGTACAATTGCAGATCAAAGCATTTTGTAAAGAAAAGGCCATTTTACCAAAAGGTTACAAATGGTTATGTTTCAGTGATTTCCTATATACCAACCAAAAATCAAAAGCAAGGGACACTTAATCTGCATTTAAATTGTTTTTCAATTAGACAATGGATACTGTCATATCATTCTATTAAAAACCAGTGGCCCCAAGGAGCCTGAATGGCTCACCTTATCTCTATAATTGCTAAAGCTTCTTACCCAGTATGCAACATAATCAACATGCACCTGCTAAATAACATTTAAGAAACTAGTTAGGATAGAAAACATTCTAAAGATCAAGTACACTAAGTTACAAAGCTTTTGATACTGGAGAAGGTGATATGCTTTAAGTTTTCTTTATCTCCTATACTTTTTGAACTATAAATCCAAAAACTATGGACTGACCCCCCTGTTCTTTTTTCAGCAGAATTTCAGAAACGATCTTTACAGAAAAATTACCATACAACGGAAGTCTAATGAGCTGAGAAAAATATTTTTTGCAAGAATTTTGAGTAAACAGTCAATGATGTAAAAAATACAGATCATGGCAGTAAAATAGAAGGCAAAATAAGAATAATGAAAACAGAAAAAAGAAAAAAGAAAATAAACCTATACAGGATAAAAAAACAAAGAAACCAGACCATTGCAGAAATGCATGCAACTTTACCTGTAAAATGGAGACAATCTAAGTGATGGAAAGATGATTATTGTAATGAATTATTATATTTTTAGTTTGTTTTAAAATTTATTATGAAGACAATTTCAAAAGTGTATCAAAATTAGAATGTGAAGATTTGAGAAACAAAGAAAATCAGAAAAAAATCTGAAAAAAAAACAATTGAAAAACAATGAAATAACAAAATTATAAGAGACAACCTTTCCTTTACCTTTGTTGATGTTCCAGGTCCTTCAATTTTAATCTCTCAAATTCTATCTTGTCTAATTCACTATTTCTCTGTTCATCATACTTTTTCTGGATTTCTTCTAATTCTTGTTTTGTGGTTTCATATGATCTTCTCATTTCTTCAAATTCCTTAAAGGAAAAACTCTTGTAAATTACTTGTACATGCATATTGTTGATTTTAAGTTTGTGTACAAGAAGTTTATTAAACTTGACAAAGCCAAGAAAGTTCAGTATTTAAAGATTGATTGCTTTGAATGGCAAAATATCACAGACAAAAATATACAAAACATCTTCTGTTGTTTGCCTTTTACTTTTTGTATATGGTTATGTTTAAAACTATTTAAAAATCTATATCTGTCAAACAATACATTCTTACCTGGATTTTCTGATCATTTACTGAGGTACCTTCTTCATCTAGCTGACAAAGTTCAAGGTGTTTCTTGTTTAATCTAAAATATAAAAAAAATCACATTTTATTTCAAACCAATGACGATCATTAAAATTAACCTTTAAGAATATTTAAGTATTATGCTGAATCCTCTTACTGTAAACCGGAAATTTTTCATGCCAGCATTTTTTTTTGGTGATTTTCAATTTTTAATGGCACAAATATTTGTCTACCTTTGTTGTCAATGGACAATAAAATCACAATGCGAAAAAGAGACCATTTTCCAAGTTACAGTATTCACCCTGATGAATCTAAAAGCTTTTATTCCAAGTAAGCAGTAAAGGTATCTTTGTTAAGTTTAACTTGCATCAGTTGAACATCTATCAATGACAAACATAATCTTCAATCCCCTCAGCTAAAATGAATACTAATGTAATTACACATTATTAGATGTGAATGTTAAAACAAACAATCAAACTCAGTGGATTAAAAAAAAAAAAATAGATATTCTACATGTACATGTGTATAGTGTTGTGCAGCATACTTATTTGAAATCATCATAACACAATTGTGACTTACTGGTCTTTTTCCTTCTGAATTCCAAGAATTTCTGTATCACACATATCTTTAATTTGTTGTAGCATACATTTCATATCATTGACTTCAACCTCTTCCTCCTCGCTTAAACACATAAGAACACTTTCATGGGCAGACAACTCCTTATTAAGTTTCATTTCTGCAGTTTCATATTTAGTTCTACACTCTTCTTCTTCACTGTCCACATCATCTAAAACCTTTCTTACTATTTTTAATCTGTCTTCAAAAATACTCAGTTTTGAAGTTTTTTCTGACATTTCATTGACCAAGTCTTTTAATTCTATATCACCCACTTCAATAATCTGTTCTCTCATATTTGTAAGTTTATCCATATCAGATTTCTTTTTCCATTCCCATTCTTCCATCTCTCTTTCAACCTTTTCCAAAATTTCTTTTTCCTCCTGAGACAAATGGCTTTCTTCCTCTTTGAGTAAAAGTTTAGCTTCTTGAATATGAGATTCTTTTTCAATTAAGCTCTGTTTTTCCTCTTCACTCAAATTGTGATAATTACTTTTTAATCTTGTAATTTCTTTTTCATTTTCCTCAATGTCTTTCCAAGCTTCTTCAACTTTTTGGTTTTCTTGAGTGATATTGTTCAGTTCAGTATTCCATTTGCTTTTCAGATTATTTTCTTCCCTACTTTGTAATGATTTCAGTTCCTTTTCAGCCTCATCAAGTTCATGAAGCTGTTCAGCTAACTTTGGATTCTCACTTAAAAGCGAGTCTCTTCTATTTTGTATTCTTTTCTGAAGAACATCAAGACCTTCCTCCTCTTTTTCAAGCAGATTATGCAACTGAAAGATGTAAAGTGTAAAAGAATAAAGCTTTAAATTCTGATAATTTATTTGTACATAACAACTAAATATGAGATGATATATTTCCTTGATAAATGCCATTTAAGGATAAAATATTTCAAAGAAATCATACTTATTTAATGCATCTCAAAGCAGAAAATGCAAAATCTTGACAACACAGAAATGATGTAAAAGAGAACATTTTCATGAGAGGTTTATATTTCAATTTTCAAATCATTCATACCCAGTAAGTGCACCAAAATGTACTTTCATGATAAATTCCATTCAAGAATCAGATATTTGAAGAATATTAAACTTTGCAAATGCATTTCAAATTTAAACCACATGGAGATATCCCCTTTTACAATGTAAGGATGATGACATTCTTGGATGTTTTAACAATTCTATACCTCTTTTTGTTCTTCTCTGGCTGTTGTTCTCTTATCCTGGATTTCTTTGACCTTTGTAGTATACTGAGATTCTAAGTTCTTCAAGTTTTTGTTCAGTTCTTCAACCTCTTGTTTCATTTTGGTTTTCTTTTCTTCAAAATCTTGTTCCAAGTCATCAATTTCCTTAAAAAAACACATATCAAAATATATTTTTAGATTTTTGTACTGATACATTCAATAGACTTGATGATAATGAGATGTAGAATGAGTGTATACAACAACAAAAATATTGTACACAATATAAAATACATATCAAAACTTCATATTGTATTGTGTGACGCAAGGTAGAACAAGCGGAGAATTCAAAAACGTTTCAACAGATCAATTGCTTAAATAATTTATGAACTTTTATGTTTAGTTTTTTATTGGTAATCTTTGTTTTTCTAAAGCTATAGAAATTCAATTTTTCTGTGTAAAAACATACCATTTGTAGTTGTTCCTTAGCTAATTTTGTTTCTTCCTCAATATTGTTTTCTCTAGTCTCCAAATCTCTTATCCCTTTGTCAATTTCAAATATCTGTAATAAAACATAATATTTTTTTTTTTTCAAAATTCATTTTGCTTTAATTTAATAAAGACTCCAATATTTTTATATTTTATACCATCTTAAAATGAAAGCAAATTAAAGTTTGCAATGAAAATAAATATGTTTCTCTGTGTATGAAGTTGAAACCTTAATTTAAAATACAAACAACTACAAAACTTATTTAAATTACATTAAAAGTTAACATTCATTGTAAATGTTGGTACTCAATCTAACAACAGACAACAAGAATGTATTAGATATTGAAAATGACATGAAATAAGTGAAAGAGCATAAGTTAATATATTTTCATTATGATTAATATAACAACAATAGGGTACTTCTTTACCTTTTCTCTGTGACTGTTACTTGGCTGTTCATCTATCTGTTGTCTTAACTGAAACATTCATAAACAACAATTTTACTAGTACACCAAATTTACATCAATCCTAGTGGATTTTTTTGCCATTCTGGAGTGTTTCTTCTGGCCTTTTGAATATTTTTTCATACATACTGTAAACCAGGAAATTTTCATGGCAGTTTTATTTCCACAATAATTGGGTTGACATTGCTAATGCTAAAATTAAACAGCGCCAATATATGTGTCTTTCATTGTAGTCTATGGAGTATAACATTACAGCGCAAATTTTAAACTGCAAATACTAAAACTCATTTCTCCTACCACGATAAAATGACAGAGTGAAAATTTCAGTAACTCCATTAAAAATCTAAAGGAGGAGTGATAGAATTTCCTGCTCTGTAAAATGTTACTCAAAATAAAATATTTACTCTCACAAATCAAAAATTATATTCATAGTTTCGTACATATAGTTCATTGCCAGTATTATGATTAAAATAATAGCAATGAATTGATTCTTCATGCTATGGAAGCCGCATTTTAAAACAAGATTGTGACAAATTCAATAAACATTCTTTATTCTTTTACACTTGTATAAAGTTATTCCTTAAGCATTTTTATTTTTACAAGTTCAACAGAGGCGTAATAGAATAAAATATATAAAATATAACATTTTAACAGTCTAAACTTTAATAATTAAAAATATAAATATTGATTAAGATGCATTTTTTATCATTATTAATTTGAGACCTGTTCAAATTCCTGTTCTATCATCTCTAACTGTTTCCGTTTCTCTTCTAACTCTGACTCCAGGTGTACAATCATTGATTCTCGCTCCCTCTCAGAGTGTAGATATAACTGCTCAAGGTCATCAAGGTCACTCCTGAAACATAATGAATGAACTATAGAGAACATGTTCACAAACTCATAGCTTCTTAATTTGATCTATTAAACAGAACAAAAAATAAATTTGATCTGTAACTTCACTAGTAAATTCACATTGCAATATATCATACACTATCAGTCCTATAAAAATAAATCAAAATGGACTAGCCATGTGACCTTAGTACATTTTGTACTTAAGAAAGTGGCTCATAATAATACAAAATTTAAATTACATTTAGAAATCTCAGTTTACAACAAAAGTGAGGCAGATAGAGACAATCTAAATGAATCATTGTGATACAGTGTGGTATGTATAATAACTCTTAACACAGTGAACAATGTCTCACAGATCTTACCTTCTATTATCCACCAGTGACTCCTCTTCCAATTTGTTATCCCTATCATCCCACCTTAGAAAAAAATTAATTAATTTTAATATATTGTCAAAATACACACCTTAAAAGATAAAAGGCATTGATAATTTTAAACTTAATTTTATTCATGACATCAAAACTATCAAAACTTGGTATTTGTCATCCTATCATTTTGAAAAAAAAATCATCTTCAAATTTGCAAATTAATTTAAAATGTATTGTTAAAAACATGCAATTTAAATGGACAATCCATGAAACTATTGGTATATTAAAATAGAAGAGCTCAGAAAAACAATGAGGTTTTATTAGTTATTTGAAATAAACATTTCTTAGGATTAACATAAAGAAAAAATCAAGGATAGCAAAAAGGTGAGTAGTTGCGCTCTTCCCAATGTTAAAAAGATACTAAGTAATGTACTAAAGATAAGCAATTTGTAAAGATTATAATTATCCAAATCTGTCAAAACTCAAACTTAATGTAAACTGTTATTTGAAATTTTGTGCAATTCCTCATAAAAATCTTATTTCTTCACACAAAAAGTCTTCCTATGTTGGTTCAGTTTCTTTTCATTACATGAAAATACTAGATACTAGCGAATATGTGCAAATATACAAGTATATAGGATAAGATATGTGTCATTGTTATATTACTGCAAGGAAAATAAGATTGCATTTGAGGAATTTACCATATCAAGTTCTACCCTAGAAATAAATAATGTGTATTGCATCTTTAAGATATTGAACTGTATTTCTGTTAAGCTAAAAGATAGTTAGCTTCTCAGCCACTGCAACCTATACTTTACAGCTCTGGGTCATCAATTTTTTTTTTCATTTGAAATCCAGATTTTTTTCTGGTCTGTTTATGTCATTTTCCTTCGAGTAACAGTACCAAACACAAAAGAAGTCTCCCCCGCCACCTTGAGATTTATAAACATAGGTAATCCATCAATGGAAATAATCTTTAACCTTCCAAAGATTTCAGTGGTCATCTATGTGGAAAAAGAGGTCACAGTCATGCTTAGCATCACTAGGTATACCTACCATACCAATATGGATGATGTGGCACTTGTCAGTAAGCAGGAATGAACTTATTCATTCTTCAATAAGTGGTCAGCCATGCAGAAAATGTTTGTCACAGCAAGCATCTGAAGTATGCATAGTGCTTAGCCTCGCTTGGTGCAACTACCATTCCAAAGTGGTTGATATGACACTTGTTAGTAAACAGGGAATCAACTATAACTGTTCCTCTTTAAGAAGACATCAATGCTTCGGGTATCATATATGCCCCTTTCACTTTGAGAGGTGAGCTTAAGCCATCTATTTTTTTTACATGGCCATATAAACATGGTAATGTTTTTTTTAAACATGTTGGTAAAGTATATGTCTGATTTGGAAAATAATAACAGAGACACTAGACAACTTTTGAAAAGTACAATGCTTCATATCATTTAATGATTTAATGACTATAAATATTTTACACAAATAAAGCTAAACTTTTATATAAGTGAATATAAAAAATAAACATTTTACATGTTATATTCAGTTCCTATTTTTATCACTGTGAACCTACCAGAATCCAGACTGTGAAAGATTTTCAGTATATAAATCTGTCATTGAGTAGCTGAGAAGTGAGGATCTCGACAGACTAAGGCCACACTGAAATAAAATCAGTTTTTGGTATTAAAACAGTATTCTTCTGAGACAAATTTGCAAGAAAGTTTTTCTCAAGTTCTTTACAAATGACTTCATAAAAAACACTAGTTGATCCTCTTTGCAAAGTATTACTACCCAGGATACATTTGTAAAAAGAAAAAACAAGGAATACTTGAGTGAGCTCACAAAAGGAAACTCAGTGCTTAATATTGAACTCTATATTGCAAAAAAAAAAAAAAGGTCCAATTATCTCCCCTGAATCGTGTCTGAGAGCAGTGAAATTCTTTTTACAATCGAAACCTGATGTACTTCTTTCATTTAAAGTTTCATTTAAATCCAGTATGAAGTTTAGGAAATATGCTTATAAAAATTGTGAACAGACGGATGAACAAACAGATTCCATTTAACTCCACAAATTCTGTTTGCAGGGGGTATAAAATATACCACATCAAATATGTAACACTACTTACATTACTGAGATCTTTCTTCATCTTAGCTGCCTCAGCAGGATTGTTAAATCTAAACATATTTGTCCTTCCAAGTAAAATTACAGCACCTACAAAACATACTTTAAATAAGTCAATTATATATAAGAAAGTTTAACAGCATTGGTTTTCATTCAATCATAATCATTTATTAGTATCTTCTTCAATATTAGGATATACACGTATAGATGCCATATTTTATCTCTCACAAGGATTTATCTCTCTGAGTGACCATTGATATCAAATATGTAAAAGGCAAATGTTGATTTTTTAGCATGAGTTTAAATTCTAAGCATAAAATAAATATAAAATAAATATTTATAGTTTTTAGGCAAACTTCCACTGGATTGGAGTTATGTCTAGAATTAAATCCTAATGCCTAGTCTAGTATTTTTTATGTCATGAAATTTATTCATTTATCATTAGCAATTGTTCTATATTTTGTGAATCTGTAAGTAATAATACATGTGGTTTGTATGTCTTACCCTGAGACAATGTGGTTGGACTGGTTACTGTATTCCCATTGACAATACACAAGGCACCATCAGAGGGGTGAAGAGTTACTTCCCCATTCTTATATTCTATCACACAATGTTCTTTTTCTATCTCAATACCAGCCAACACTGAAATAAAACAAAATACTGAATAGCGAGTAATATAAGTAAGTTGCAAATTTTAACGATTTGTATCCAAAAGGGATGGTTTAATGATAGCGATCTTGTTTTTTTAACGCTTTCAGGATATGTTCAATGGGGGATAACTGAGAAATATCTTGATTAAAAATTAGCCATCTTTAATTATGGCAATTCCTCGAACCTTGCAAAAAAAGAGTAAAATTATAACCTCGTGAAAATTACCTGCTATACGGTATATGTTAATCAACAAACAAGAATAGGTCCGTAAGACATGATGCCCCACCTTGCAGAGTAACTATATGCCCCTCTAATTTCAAATAAAGAGGTCAACTAGAATTTTTTAAAATACATTTAACATTTTTTTTCTTTAAATAAAGCAATGCAATTTAAGGGCAATGTTTCAAGGTATATATTGCATTCCAGATAAGATAATTTTTAAACTAAATTTTGTTGTCGACAATTCTTACAGAATGTTAGTTCTTTCATTGAATACACTGTGAAAATTTAAAGTAAGAGTATCCTATACCTACCTATGTCAGGTGTGACATCAGCATCAGGTCTTCCTACTGTAGTTCTACCTTCCTACAATTATATTATTAGGAACTTACACCTGTTTTCTTAATAGTGGTACCCTTTTTAATTGAATTAAAATGACACCAACAGGTTTGTCAAATTGGTATCTTAAGATAAGAAAGAGGTTTTGTAATTGGTCAGCCAAGTTGGTGAGCCATGATGCACTTATTGTTAGTACTAAGTCTTGAAGCCTTAGCAATTAATGTAGAAATTTAAATGGATCAAACCCACCATTTTATCAGTTATTATTGGACAGGTGAAATCCAGGTGTATCAAGGAAATCATTTTACAAATACATGTACTCATACAAGTGTGGCCACTAAAAGTATGTCATGCCTGCCGGCACTATCACTCAAATCAACTACCTAAGTTTTCATTTCTTGATATAAACACAAAAAGTGTCTGCATACCCATTATATTATACTTTTCAAGCAATTCATTGTCCACACAAGTATTACAAAAAGTTTTTTGCCTGAAAAAAAAACCTATGTCACTGGAGTGTAAAAATTGGGTCATGGTCACATGGCATGGTGACAGTTGCATAATCCATAACCTCAACTGTCTGTATACCCAATATCAGATGCCTAGCTACTATACTTTTTCAGCAATTCATCGTCCACAAAAGTCTTACAAAAAAGTTTATGGCCTGAAAAAAAAACCTAGGTTCACAGAGTCACTGGAGCGTGAAAACGGGGCCAGGGTCACATGGCATTGTGACAGTTGCATAGACCATAACCTGAACTATCTGTATACCAAATATCAGATGCCTAGCTATTATACTTTCTAGCAATTCATCGTCCACAAAAGTCTTACAAAAGAGTTTAAGTCCTGAAAAAAGACCTAAGTTCACAGAGTCACTGGAGCGTGAAAATAGGGTCAGGGTCACATGGCATGGTGACAGTTGCATAGACCATAACCTGAACTGTCTGTATACCAAATATCAGATGCCTAACTATTATACTTTTCAAGGAATTCATTGTCCACAAAAGTCTTACAAAAAAGTTTATGCTGCCGCTGTCGCCGCCGCCGGAAAGTAATACCTATGTCTCGCCTTCCGCGACTATTGGTCGCGGAAGGCGAGACAAAAACTATACCATAGTATTATGAAATTTCTAAACAAGCATAGAGCATGACTGTTTGATCCACAAATAGCACGAGCAGTAAACCATCTAAGTTCAGATATTAGATTTTATATAAATACAAAACCACAGTTCAAATAGTATATGTACATTCTTGTCTCAAGTACAACCATTCCAATATCAGTCAAGTTTTTTTAATGTCAAATTGTTATGTTTCTGCTATAAGGTAACATGTCACCTTTTTCATTGTATTAAATGATAGAAATAAATAAATAAGTAATTCAAATTATTTGCAAGCATTAAAGATAGCAGTAAAATCTAAATTATTACCTGAATATGGTAGAGCATGATCCCTGTACTACAGATATCATCATCTATACCAATCAGATGGGGGAGCTGTGAGTCTAGTACCACACCCAGTCCCTCCTTCCTTAAGGCTATCACATCATTCTAGAAAAGCAATATTGGAAATAATCTGTTATACTCCAAAATATTTCATCAAAAAAGTTTTTTTATCGCACAAAAAATCTTCATGATTTAAGCACAAAACTGTGGTTTCACTTTTATTCGTGGGGTATCAGTTTTTATGGTTTTTGTGGGTGGCTTTGACCCACGAAATTTGATACCCCATGAAAAGGAAATTTAACATTGATCTAAATACTGAAGACATCAGAACCCAGATTTTAGAATCCATGATCTAATTCTTTTTCACCAATCTCAAAATTGGTACCCACAAAAATCAATGAATCCACAGTCCAAACAAAGTGTCTATGGCATCTCCATTTTATTGCTATGTTTATTTTTTACTACAACAAAAAAATGCTTTATAAGACCCTAGACCATATGATATATTTTTTCATACCTTTATAATAGTTCCTGACTCATTCCATTTTCCAGCCCACTCCTGAGTTAGAACTTTCACCTAATAACATAAAAGATTAAATAATAATACTAATTCTAACCATTCTGTACTCAATAAATTCAAATTTGACACTTTTGAATTGCAGCTATGTTTCACAATATATTTCCAAAAGCCACAAGGTGAACTGATTTTGAATCTTGAATTAAAGTCAAGTTTGTTTTTTTTAACAAGCATTCTGAGAGTATTGCGAAACAATACATAGTCCCCTACCGCCCTCATATTTCAGTCACTGGTAACAATTTGTCAAACAAATGAATACCTAAACTTGATCAGTTTATTATCTACAAGGAACAATAAAAAAGTGTAGAAAAGGAAATTGCAATGGATTTTCAAAATTCAAAGGGCCATAACTACATAAAAATTTGTGGATCGGCACAAAACTCAACTTGATCTGTCACTCATCAAGGTTAACTCACAGACCAAAAATCATTTTTTTATCTATAAGCGTTTAGAAAAAAAGTGTGGAAAACTGAAATTCTAGTGAATTTTCAAAGTTCAAAGGGCCATAACTCCCATAAAAATTTGTGGATCGGCACGAAACTCAAACTTGATCTGTAACTCATAAAGGTTAACTCACATACCAAAAATCAGTTCATTATCTATTAGCTTTTAGAAAAAAGTGCGGAAAACTGAGGCGTGATAGACAGACGGACAGACAGACAGAGCGCAAACCTATAGTTCCCTTCAGCTTTCGGGACTAATAAAGAACAAAAATAGATATGAATTTCACATAATTATGAATGATTTACATTTAAAATGTAAAAATGTAATATTTTACACAATCCAATTTTCTACAAATTTAATATAAAATCTATTGTATGATAAGTTTAAAACTGCAAAATATCAGCCACAACTCTATACACCCTTATTTCTTAAGAAACTTTATGCTTTTAATGACATAAAACTCACTCGTGCTTCATTTTCATGCAACTTTTCTTGTACTTTTGGAGTAACAATGTTGTCCTGAAAAAGAAATATATTCTCAAAGTAATCTTGCTGCCAATGCACGTATTAACCTGAAAAGTTATAAACTTACTTAAGGGGCTAGGAAAACTATATGTCATTAAACAGATTTCACAAAACAGAATCTGTTTTTCCATTGCAACAATTTGTACTAAACGGGCAAGATCTATATAGTTTTTTTTCAAAAGTTGCATGATTTATATCATATGAATTTCTTTAATCATGTTTAGGTCTTTACATATACATTGTCTTGAAATTTCCAAATAAATGATCATATAACCTTCCGTATAATATTAATATTTCTTACCAAACTTCCTCCTAACAACGCTTTCAATCTGGCTATTTCCGCTCTCAGGTCTCTGATCAATCTAACATTTGGATCCTGCAATATAATTCTAACCAAATCAATTTTCATTTTGTAAAGAGCCATTTACTTTACAATTGGCAAAAGGTTGTAAGTGTCATTTCACTTTCCTAGGGTTAAACTTTAAGTTGGAAAGATATATATGCATGCATTAGGCATTTTTTTTAATGATTGAACCAGTTTATACAATACATTTTTCATTCCAAACATAACTTCAGAATCCATGACGGTGCAGTCTGACTAGATTGGGAAATGTCTCAATTCTTACCACAAGTCATACTTCTTGTATTCAAGAACTCTGGATTTTAAAACCAGATGCATTAGAATAACCTTTACCTCATTGACTGTTGGTCTATTGATGATATTCTTAGCTCTGTTAGCATATCTCAGGGTTCTTAGTGTCTCACCATAGTTAACATCAGCAGGGGATATTGCTAGAAGTACAAGAATATGTCCATCAGACATGGAAAAGTAACTTAACCTGAAGGTAAACCTGATTTGAATGGAAGGGAAAACAGAGCCAAAAACTATATGCCACCTTATTGTCATAGGTGGGGGCATAAAAAGGTTCAAAATATGTATAAAATTTCAAATAAAAACTGACAAAATGTTAAAAATACAACTTTCCATAGTCTTTTAAAATTAATCTATAATAATGTTGTGGTTTAAACCATAAACTGATAGCATATTGGTTTTTTTTTTCTGTTGAATTATTAGCTAGCTACAAGGGCTTTGATCCAACAAAACAAATCGTATTTTATTTGTATGGGAGTTGGTGTTGTTGGTTGAAGTTCAGTAAAAGAATTTGTTTTTTTCATAGTCTCCTTGTGATCAATGTGTCATGGTGTTATCTTTTTACTTTAAGATAATAATATTCCTTCAGCATTACTTTGCTTTTTTGTCATGCTCAGTATCATATAATTCTTACTAGCAATCATAATAGTTCTGGCATTTCCTCCGATACTATCCTTCAGTAACCAGGTTATCTTTGAATCTCTGTAAGGTATAAACACCTGTCTCCCTTCCTTCCCACCACTACAGTTCTTTGCTATAAACAGAAAAGAAACAGGAAGAAAATTAACTTGTTGATTTAAATATATCAATTTTATAGATAAATTCAAAAAAGACTATAAAAAAACATATTTCAATTCATAGACATACTTTTTGAAAATCATTCATGAGATTTTAAAATTTTAATTTAATATGTCAAGGTTTAAAAAAACCACACCCAATGCACCATCTTTTTATTGAGAATATTCATCAAATGATATGAGTTAGTTTCTTATATTTACAAATAAAAGAACAAATTAACACTGTTACCTACCCAATAAGGATATAACTGTTCCTAATGTAACCAGGGACTTGTTTATGTTGCCACCTTCTTTTAACCTTTGACCTGTGGCACCTGATGCATCAGCATTTTCACTAAAACAATAAAGATTTTTGAAATGTTGACAAAATAAAGAATAAAATGTAAAAAAAAATGGGTCTTAGCATCATAGCATATTTACTTTATAAATTAGAAACATAAATTTGCAGGTTAAAATTGTAACGACAAAATGAAGATGATTTAAATGTAGATGACAATACAAACACATCTATTATCATGATTTTAAGTGTGGGTTTTGTTATATACATTTATTATTGACCTTTGTTTCTTCATAAGAATACCAACAAGTCCATTTCCCAATAATATAAACTGTTAACACAGAGACATGTCTCGCCTGTCGCAACTGGACACAGTATAAAATGAAGTAAAAAGTGTAAAATCTCAAAGTCAGTAGACTGTGACTGCAGGATCATACAGATAAAATACTTTTGAAATTGATCTGAACTGATGCTAATGCAAGTGCATACCCAATATCAATGATGTACCATAACTGCTTCATGTTAAACAGACGTAAGAAAAAAGGTTAACCTCACCCAAATCGGTGTAAAATTTCAAAGTCAGTAGACCGTGACTGCAGAAGCATACAGATAAAATGCTTTTGAAATTGATCTGTACTAATGCTAATGCAAGTGCATACCCAATATCAATGGTGAACCATAACTGCTTCATGTTAAACAGACTTAAGAAAAAAGGTTAACCTCGCCCAAATCAGTGTAAAATTTCAAAGTCAGTAGACCGTGACTGCAGGAGCATACAGGTGAAATGCTTTTAAAACTGATCTGTACTGATGCTGATGCAACTGCATACCAAATATCAATGGTGTAACATAACTGCTTCATGTTAAACAGACTTAAGAAAAAAGGTTAACCTCGGCCAAATCAGTGTAAAATTTCAAAGTCAGTAGACCGTGACTGCAGGAGCATACAGGTGAAATCCTTTTAAAACTGGTCTGTACTGATGCTGATGCAACTGCATACCAAATATCAATGGTGTAACATAACTAGTTCACACAAAACAGACTTAAGCAAAAACTTTAACCAATTGTGGACGCCGCCGCCGTCGCCGCCGGAATCACCATACCTAAGTCTCGCCTTTTGCGACATTCGTCGCAGGCGAGACAAAAATGGATTTTAATTTTCCAAATATCTTATGATAAAAATATTCCATCCATAAATTCATAAACTGTTAACACAGAGACATGTCTTGCCTGTCGCAACTGGACACAGTATAAAATGAAGTAAAAATCCTCCTTAAACTGATCTTAACTGATCCTTAAGCAGCTGCATACCTAATATACATGGTGAACCATAACTGCTTTATATAAAAGACTCATGACATAAGTAAAAAGTTAAAAAGTGTAAAATCTCAAAGTCAGTAGACTGTGACTGCAGGAGCATACATTTAAAATACTTTTGAAATTGATCTGTACTAATGCTAATGCAAGTGCATACCCAATATCAATGGTGTAACATAACTGCTTCATGTTAAACAGACTTAAGAAATAAGGTTAACCTCTGCCAAATCAGTGTAAAATTTCAAAGTCAGTAGACCATGACTGCAGGAGCATACAGGTAAAATCCTTTTCAAACTGATCTGTACTGATGCTGATGCAACTGCATACCAAATATCAATGGTGTAACATAACTGCTTCATGGTAAACAGACTTAAGAAAAAAGGTTAACCTCAGCCAAATCAGTGTAAAATTTCAAAGTCAGTAGACCGTGACTGCAGGAGCATACAGGTGAAATCCTTTTAAAACTGATCTGTACTGATGCTGATGCAACTGCATACCAAATATCAATGGTGTAACATAACTAGTTCACACAAAACAGACTTAAGCAAAAACTTTAACCAATTGTGGTCGCTGCCGCCGCCGCCGGAATCAACATACCTAAGTCTCGCCTTTTGACAAAAATGGACTAGCCCAACTTACCTTCCAGCTAAATCAACAAGATGTAATTTGCTAGTAGTTTCACAAGGCAAATCATCTGTAAACTTGGCCTAAAATAACAAGTAGAACATATTTTAAATGTCCAAACAGAATAAACAAGAATATGTTCAATAGACATGATTTGATGCCTAACAGCACATCCTTTTTTACACAATCATTTGACCAATATCAATACTGTAAACACACTTATTTAGAAGGGTACTTATTTTTACAAATTGAAGATTTCACCTAAGTTCACAGGTACTTAATTTCATGTTTTCTACTCCTTATTCTATTCATGCCATACATATTGTTTCATTTCGTGAAAAAAATACTGGGCCGCGAAATCTGTAAAAAAATTAAAATAAGTACGCTTACAGTATGACTGACTTATTACAGTGACTTGAGGGAGATAGGTTTATAAATTTGTTTGTGTACACTCTGATTGGTTTATGCATCAAATTTCATGATATCCCATGGAAAAAGAACTTAAGGGAGTACAAGCTTGAGATTTTTTGTAATTAAAAGTTTTTTAGAATAGAACATTTGGAAAGAATAGCTCAAAATAGCTAGACTTTATGAAAAAAGTTTTCAAAAACATGGAGCCGTTTTCAAGATATAAGCACCTAAAAATATGGCGGGAAAAAACTTCTCTAGATTTTTCATAGGAAATACATTGAAAGTTCGTCTTCTGTTTTAACATAGAAATTGTAATTAGAATTGAATGAAATTGTTATAGGGTGTTTATTATGACCTTCTCTTAAGGATCATCTTTACACTTCAAGAAAATGACCGATATTTTACGTCTTTTTTCAGTCTATGTGGAACTTAAACTACACATTTAGTTGCCTAATAAGGCATGGCAGCGTCTAGATAAATAATGTTTGCATACATTTTGATTATTTTGAAGGTGAACTTTTGATCCGTTTTGCCGGGGCATTTTCTTTGCGTTTTTCAGTTCACCCAAATATAGTCAAATATCAACAATGCCCTGTCGTTTGACCTCCATGTGCAAGGTAGTTTCATTGTTGGTGTTATTAAATCTACTCACAGTTGGTTTTATAGAAGGTGATTTAGGGGTAATTCATGCTTTATTTTATGTACAATTTGAGCGGAAAGAAAATGAATAGAGAAAACAACAAATGGTATCTTTTAAAATGAAATGGAAAATGATCGACGAATCTTATATTTAGACGCTGCTGCACTTTATTTTTTATTTCTATGAGTAGTTTAAGTCGTACATAGACTAGAAAAATAGGTAAAATATCTACCATTTTATTCGAAGTGTAACCATGAACCTTAATAGTTCTGAACAAATATAAAGAAAATATGTTGAAATTTTTTTAATGCATTTGAATGGATAAAAGCCAAGAATCTCGAAAATGTTCAATTTCTGAAGCTCGTACTCCCTTAAACACAAGTCAAAATCTGATACTGGGTAGAAAGATGGATATACAGAAAATTGACCAGAACACAAATGAATTCTCCATTTATAATTAGGGCATAAAAGCAATTATCTTATTAACAACTTAATGTAATGAAAGAAAAGTCCTAATCTGATGAAGAAAAAATTCCCTCACCAGATCTAACATGCTGTGGGAACTGGACCAACGTAACTAATTAAACTGTAACTTTGAGGCAGACAAAAATAGTCTGTATTATCACGTGACTAGTACCAAGTTTGGGATATTATTGCACATTGAATACTTCATGGAATTACAAAAAGGATGACTGTTCTGAAAAGCTAATTTAATATGGAAAGAAGAATTATTGAAGCCATCTTCACAAGAAAAGACTCCAACTTAAACAAGAGGCTCCCAGGAGCCTGAATCGCTCACCTGGTCTTGATGTTGACCCTATACTTTTGTAGAGCTAAATGAGCTGAACATTTAAGCAAGCAACAGCTTTTCTCTACCTGCAATAGTTTTCATTCTATAGGCCAAAAACACCATTTTTCACCTATAAGGGGCCATAACCCCTATAAGGAGTCATCTGACAACTTCGACCCTATGAAGACTTTTGTAGAGCTAAATGAGCTGAACATTTAAGCAACCAACAGCTAATCTCTATCTGCAATAGTTTTCATTCTGTAGGCCAAAAACATGAAAAAATGGCTATTTTTCAGGGGCCGTAACCCCTATAAGGGATCATCTGACAACTTAACCCTATGGAGAATTTTGTAAAGCTAAATGAGCTGAACATTTAAGCAAGCAACAGCTAATCTCTATCTGCAATAGTTTTCATTCTGTAGGCCAAAAACATGAAAAATCGCTATTTTTCAGGGGCCGTAACCCCTATAAGGGGTCATCTGCCAACTTCGACCCTATGGAGACTTTTGTAGAGCTCAATGAGCTGAACATTTAAGCAAGCAACAGCTAATCTCTATGTGCAATAGTTTTCATTCTGTAGGCCAAAAACATGAAAAAATGCCATTTTTCAGGGGCCGTAACCCCTATAAGGGGTTATCTGACAACTTCGATCCTATGGAGACTTTCGTAGAGCTAAATGAGCTAAACATTTAAGCAAGCAACAGCTAATCTCTATCTGCAATAGTTTTCATTCTGTAGGCCAAAAACATGAATAAAAAGCTTCGCCGAGCGCAGCATGATACGACCGCAACATGTTGAACCCTGTACGTTTTAGGCCTAATATGGATAGTCTAATGCTCTGGTCACATGCAGCCCATGGTGGACTGACAAACATTTTTGTCACATGCTTCTCTGATGGACTTTCAACCCAGGGGGTAAAAATATAAATTTTGAATGTTGTATTCTACTCTTTAAAAGAATAATGTTTGGGGAAAAAATTAAAAATCAAACCAGAATTTTTTTTAAATTATGATTACAGCCCCAAAAATTTTATTCTTAAATTTAGAATTGCTACCTGTCAAGAATAAATTTGCAAAAATTGTTTTTTGAAATCGGACCACAAATAAGAAAAGTTTCGATTTTGGCCCCATTTGGCCCCTAATTACGTAATAGGGGGAAAAAGGGGGGGTCGCAAAAATTAATTCTTAATTTTGTATCCGCTATTTGAAAAGAACAAACATGCAAAAAAAAATTTCAAAATCGGACCTGAAATAAACAAGAGGCTCCCAGGAGCCTGAATCGCTCACCTGGTCTCGATGTCAACCCTATAAAGAACTTTGTATAGCTAAATAAGATTAACATTTAAGCAAGCAACAGTTTTTCTCTTTCAGCAATAGTTGCCATTCTGTAGGCCAAAAACGTGCAAAATGTTATTTAATGGGCCATCTGAACACTTTGACTCTATAGAGACTTTTGTTAAAAGCTTAATGATTAAGGGGCTGTAATCCCTATAAGGGGTCATCTGATAACTTCAACCCTATGGAAACTTCAACCCTATGGAGACTTTTGTAGAGCTAAATGGCTGAATATTTAAGCAAGCAACAGCTTTTCTCTATCTGCTATAGGCCAAAAATACTATTTTTCGCCTTTAAGGGGCTGTAACCCCTATAAGGGGTTATCTGACAACTTAGACTCTATGAAGACTTTTGAAGAGCTAAATGAGCTGAACATTTAAGCAAGCAACAGCTTTTCCCTATCTGCAATAGTTTTCATTCTATGGGCCAAAAACACTATTTTTCGTCTTTAAGGGACTGTAACCCCTATAAGGGGTCATCTGAGAACTTCGACCCTATGACAACATTTGTAGAGCTAAATGAGCTGAACATTTAAGCAAGCAACAGCTTTTCCCTTTCTGCAATAGTTTTCATTCTATAGGCCAAAAACACTATTTTCCGCCTTTAAGGGGCTGTAACCCCTATAAGGGGTCATGTGACAACTTCGACCCTATGACGATTTTTGTAGAGCTAAATGAGCTGAACATTTAGGCAAGCAACAGCTTTTATCTATCTGCAATAATTTTCATTCTATAGGCCAAAAACACTATTTTTCGCCTTTAAGGGGCTGTAACCCCTATAAGGGGTCATCTGACAACTTCGACCCTATGGAGACTTTTGAAGAGCTAAATGAGCTGATCATTTAAGCAAGCAACAGCTTTTCTCTATCTGCAATACTTTTCATTTTATTAGCCAAAAACATGAAAAAACGCTATTTTTCACCTTTAAGGGGCTGTAACCCCTATAAGGGATCATCTGACAACTTCCACCCAATGGAGACTTTAGTAGAACTTTTGATGCTGAAGCAGTAGGGTGGCATCAGATTTCATCTATCTCTTATACTTTTTGATTTACAAGCCAAAAACAGTAGTCTGACCCCCCTGGTCTATTTTTAGCCACAGCGGCCATGTTTTTTGACGAATCAAAAATCGAAACACAACTTTTGTACAGGACATCCTAAGGATCAATCATACTAAGTTTCATTAAATTCTGTTCAGTAGTTTCAGAGAAGAAGATTTTTGAAAAATTGTTAACAGAGGACAGACGACAGACGACGGACGACAGACGACAGACGACAGACGACGACGGACGCCAAGTGATTGCAATAGCTCACATGGACCTTCGGTCCAGGTGAGCTAAAAAGTTACAATTTTGGCCCCTTTTGGTCCCTAATATGCGGGCGAAGCGAAGCTCACTATTGTAGAGAGTCTGCCAAATTGCACGAGACTCAAAATACGATGGTTGAAAATAAATTCTGTCTGCTACTCGGAATGCATTGGGAATTTACGAAAAAACCGGGTCTCACGTTAGCGAGACCCGGTGTTTTCGCTTATTTATTTGCAAACAGTTACAAAACTAAACCTTTTGTTGTTGTTAATGGCAAGAACTTTCTCAATAAATAATAACTATCTAACGAACTAAGGCTAGTTGTTTTTTTTTTTGTTTTTTTTTTAAATATGGCCCCCTTCTCGCGAGATTTCAATACACTAGTGACCTTTAACACAGAGTGCACAGTCATGCACAGAAAAATGGCGGGAAATATCACATCACATCGTCCCTAACAAGGGTAGTTAAAACTAAGTTCTGCCAATCAATTATCGGAACTTTTAACATAAACAGATTCATTATAAAAGCGTGACCAGCAACTATTTTTTCTGCATATGTATGATAAATAAATTTGATCCTACCTGATCTGAAAATATAATCCTTATCCATCCTCATGACATGTGCCGTGTCGTGGTCCTTCAAAGTCAAACTGACATAGTTAAATGATCAATGCAATCATAGGTCCGTCGTCATTTTCCACCAGGTTATTCAATCTTTTGCAGCCAGTACTAGTAAAAATTAGATACGGGTATACAGAAAATCTCACAAAACCTGGCAGAAGAACATTGACATTTTGATGTCTTCATGTTTACGGTCTGCTGGATATGTGACGTCACAAATGGACGATCAATATTTATGTATAAGTTATGGATAATATCGTCCCGGCCGCGAACCATATTTTGACGTTTTTTTAGGATAATACATTTTTTTTTCGAACAAATTATTCAATGTTTAATCACTAGCTCCCCTCTTAGACATTGGCCCAGCTGAGAGTATTTTGACAATATTTTCCAGATCCAAATGAAGGTTCGACCCAGATAAGGCTGAACCTATTACCTTATTGTATTATCTTATTTATCACGTTGCATCAACATAATTTGTGTTGATTTTGTATCTTCGCGAGCTTTTAGGGCAGAGCCATTCTCATATTAACGTAACAGTAAAACAAGAGGCTCCCAGGAGCCTGAATCGCTCACCTGGTCTTGATGTTGACCCTGTACTTTTGTAGAGCTAAATGAGCTAAACATTTAAGCAAGCAACAGCTTTTCTCTACCTGCAATAGTTTTCATTCTATAGGCCAAAAACACCATTTTTCACCTATAAGGGGCCATAACCCCTATAAGGAGTCATCTGACAACTTCAACCCTATGGAGACTTTTGTAGAGCTAAATGAGCTGAACATTTAAGCAAGCAACAGCTAATCTCTATCTGCAATAGTTTTCATTCTGTAGGCCAAAAACATGAAAAATCGCTTTTTTCAGGGGCCATAAACCCTATAAGGGGTCATCTGACAACTTCGACCCTATGGAGAATTTTGTAGAGCTAAATGAGCTGAACATTTAAGCAAGCAACAGCTAATCTCTATCTGCAATAGTTTTCATTCTGTAGGCCAAAAACATGAAAAATCGCTTTTTTCAGGGGCCATAACCCCTATAAGGGGTCATCTGACAACTTCGACCCTATGGAGAATTTTGTAGAGCTAAATGAGCTGAATATTTAAGCAAGCAACAGCTAATCTCTATCTGCAATAGTTTTCATTCTGTAGGACAAAAACATGAAAAATCGCTATTTTTCATGGGCCGTAACCCCTATAAGGAGTCATCTGACAACTTCGACCCTATGGAGAATTTTGTAGAGCTAAATGAGCTGAACATTTAAGCAAGCAACAGCTAATCTCTATCTGCAATAGTTTTCATTCTGTAGGACAAAAACATGAAAAATCGCTATTTTTCAGGGGCCGTAACCCCTATAAGGGGTCATCTGACAACTTCGACCCTATGGAGAATTTTGTAGAGCTCAATAAGCTGAACATTTAAGCAAGCAACAGCTAATCTCTATCTGCAATAGTTTTCATTCTGTAGGCCAAAAACATGAAAAAATGCCATTTTTCAGGGGCCGTAACCCCTAAAAGGGGTTTTCTGACAACTTTGATCCTATGGAGACTTTCGTAGAGCTAAATGAGCTTAACATTTAAGCAAGCAACAGCTAATCTCTATGTGCAATAGTTTTCATTCTGTAGGCCAAAAACATGAAAAATGGCTATTTTTCACCTTTAAGGGGCCGTAACCCCTATAAGGGGTCCTCTGACAACTTCGACCCTATGGAGACTTTTGTAGAGTTAAATGAGGTGAACATTTAAGCAAGCAACAGCTAATCTCTATCTGCAATAGTTTTCATTCCGTAGGCCAAAAACATGAAAAAATGCTATTTTTCACCTTTAAGGGGCCATAACCCCTATAAGGGGTCATCTGACAACTTTGACCAAATGGAGACTTTTGTAGAGCTTTTGATGCTGAATCAGTAGCGTGGCCTCAGATTTTCTCTATCTCTTATACTTTTTGATTTATAAGCCAAAAACAGTAGTCTGACCCCCCTAGTCTATTTTTAGTAACTGCGGCCATGTTTTTTAACGGATCAAAAATCAAAACACAAGTTTGGTGCAGGACACCCTAACGATCATTCATACCAAGTTTCATTAAATTCTGTTTGGTAGTTTCAGAGGAGAAGATTTTTGAAAAATTGTTAACAGACGACGACAGACGACGACGACAGACGACGACAGACGACGACGACGGACGCCAAGTGATGGTAATAGCTCACATGGACCTTCGGTCCAGGTGAGCTAAAAAGGGGACACAAAAATATATCTGCTACTTGACACGAATAAACTTGCAAAAAAAATTGTCAAAATCGGACAAGAATTATAAAAGTTTCGATTTTGGCCCCTTTTGGCCCCTTATTACATAAAAGGTGAAAAACCGATGGGGGTCACCAAAATAAATTCTCAAATTTGGATTCGCTACTTGACAAAAATAAACTTGCAAAATAAATGTTCAAAAACAAACCAGAGATAAAAAAAGTTTTGATTACGGCCCCTTTTGGCCCCTAATTACAAAACAAGTGAAAAAAGGGATGGTCGCAAAAATTAATTCTCAAATTGGGATTCGCTACCTGACAAGAATAAACTTGCAAAAAAAATTTTCAAAATCGGACCACAAATAAAAAAGTTTCGATTTTGGCCCCATTTGGCCCCTAATTACGTAATAGGGGGAAAAATGGGGGGTCGCAAAAATTAATTCTTAATTTTGTATCTGCTATTTGACAAGAACAAACATGCAAAAAAAATTATCAAAATCGGACCACAAATAACAAAGTTTTTATTTTGGCCCTTTTGGCCCCTAATTACACAGAGAAAAAGGGGGCAAAAAAATTCAGGTTCATTCTTTTATTGTAAGATACATTCTTGACAAATTTCACATCAATAGGCCAACTAGGACCAAAGTTATGGTGGAAACAAGTAAAATATTTGAATTTTTTGCCCCTTTTGGGCCCCTAATTTCGAAACAAAAAAAGGGGGACCCCCAAAATCAATCCCATTCATCCTTGTATGGTAAAGAACATCACTGTCAAATTTCATAGCAATCGGATAACTAGAACTAAAGTTATTGTGGAAACAAACAAAAAAGCAGTATTTTTGGCCCTTTTTTGGCCCCTAATTTCTAAACGAAAAATGGGGGGACCCCCAAAATCAATCCCATTCATCCTTTTATGGTAAGGAACATCATTGTCAAGTTTCATAGCAATTGGATAACTGGAACTAAAGTTATTGTGGAAACACTAAAAAGTTAACAGACACCGACAACGACAACGACGACGACAGCATCATACCATAATACGTCCGCAAATTTTTTGCGGTCGTATAAAAATGGCTATTTTTCAACTTTAAGGGGCCGTAACCCCTATAAGGGGTCATCTGACAACTTCGACCCTATGGAGACTTTTGTAGAGTTAAATGAGCTGAACATTTAAGCAAGCAACAGCTAATCTCTATCTGCAATAGTTTTCATTCTGTAGGCCAAAAACATGAAAAAATGCTATTTTTCACCTTTAAGGGGCCGTAACCCCTATAAGGGGTCATCTGACAACTTTGACCAAATGGAGACTTTTGTAGAGTTTTTGATGCTGAATCAGTAGCGTGGCCTCAGATTTCCTCTATCTCTTATACTTTTTGATTTATAAGCCAAAAAAAGTAGTCTGACCCCCCTAGTCTATTTTTAGTAACGGCGGCCATGTTTTTTTAACGGATTAAAAATCAAAACACAAGTTTGGTGCAGGACACCCTAAGGATCATTCATACCAAGTTTCATTAAATTCTGTTTGGTAGTTTCAGAGGAGAAGATTTTTGAAAAATTGTTAACAGACGACGACGACAGACAACGACGACGACAGACGACGACGACAGACGACGACGACGGACGCCAAGTGATGGTAATAGCTCACATGGACCTTCGGTCCAGGTGAGCTAAAAAATGACTTCCATTAGAGATGCATATTTTTGGACTATTTGCTGCTGACGTCATCATAATATTCACGTTTTTCGGGGTTTGGCAAATTCCGGAAAAACTAATCTGGCTTCATCCCCCGATATTGAAACTGACATAAGAAGAGTTTATCAGCTTTAAAGTGAGATACTACACATGTCATAAATATTTATAGAATTAAAGTTACGAGAACAAATGTTAGTATTGTCGCCTATGGAAATTCATTTAGTACCATTGAGCCAACTGCTTACCCTTACGGAGCACCTGAGTTCACTCTTGTTACAGCTTGAGTTTTTGTTGTTGATTGCTTATCAGTGTTTTTTGTGTTTTATGTTGTCTGTTTCTTTGTGGGGTTCTTGTTTGTGTTTACTGATGTTGTCTTTGCTTTTTAGTATTTTTAATATTTGAATGCCCCATTGATATCTCTCTGCTTCTGTTTGAGAAAAAAATTTGTTGGCCTCACCTGAGTAAATACCAGTGTGAAGATAGCATGGGATCTACTGCTGACATCATTCATTTTAGTGCTGGCTGTCACCCTAACAAAAATATAAATACAATTCTACAAGAAAAATAATTCAGAGGCAAAAAATGTTGCATAGAACTCTGAAACTTCATAATAGATTCATGTACAAAATAATATTAAGTTTTAAAAAAATTAGTAGCTGTCGAATCTTCTTAAATGCAAAAGTAAACCTGAATCTTAAAGGATGGGACACATATACTTGATATATGAGCTCTGATAAAAAGTTATTATTAAGTTATTAAGTTGTTATTAAACCAAAATCTCTGCACATTGAACTTCACATAACAAACCATTATTTCCAAAACTCTGCTGAAGTACAATAATTGAACAAGAACATGTGTTTAAAAATTGATATCAGACAAAGCAATTAGTGCAGATTTCATCTAAGTTTTAATACAGTGTTGGTAGTATGTTATTTGTCCCAATGAGAAAAATAGTATAGAAAACTATAGGGTAAGTTAAACATTATTCAAGTGGAATATGTTTTTACTGCCATACAGATATAACATTGTACCTGACTGAGTTCCCTCTAATCAGCAAGTCTTCTACATCTTCATAATTGTTGACAATGTGCTTTGATAAATCTACAATAATAGAAAATGTTATCTTCAATTTGTAGGTTCCATTTTTCAAAGATATGTTGAGAGATGATTAGATTGCTATTGTTGATATCTATCCATATATAAAGTATAAATGTACTACAGTAAATTAGATGTTTATCCAAAAATATTTGATACATTTTTATGTTTTGATATGCAAATTCCCATATATTCGCAATCATTGTGTGAAATTATCAGATCTGTACCTCTTGTAGTTTTGAATTTTTAACATTCACAACAACTGTTTATGGAATAACGCACAGCATGATGGAGTCCAAAACTATAGGACTGTGGCATGTCAATGTGGATCTTTTATTAAGCTTACCTTGAACATAAGGACCATCCTTAGGATGTTCTCGTACTCTGAGATTGTGTACAGTTTTTGTATGGGATGTCTGTTTCAAAAGATCTCTCACTTTTTCATTGTAGATTTCCATATAGCTAAAATCCAAATCAGTAAATTATTCATAGATATATAAAATTTGAATTATGTAGAAATGTCATGTAAGTCAGTCTAATTTTAGTTTGCTTTCATTTTATTGTAGATAGTGTTTCAAGACCCAACTATAATCAGCATCTATCATACGCATCAAGCTTGTTTCCCAATCTACGATAAAAAAGCATTCAGAGAGTATCGCAAAACAATACATATAGTCCGTTTGAGTTTTATAAATCAACGAAAAATGGCTTGTAAATTTACGTCTTGCAAAATATTTTAACTATTTTAGTATGTCATGACTTTTTAATGGCATACGAACTCAGGCAAAAAAATTCAAAATTTTTGCATGGTTAATAAAAATGTTTTCCATAGACCTTAATACTAGTAAAAATGGACCAAAAATTCAAAGAAATCCATGGGAGTACAACCTAGTGACCAGGATCAGCACTTGCTCCGTATTCCTTTAAAAACCCTTTGTGGAGTTAATTGGTCATCTAATCTCCTATTGTTAGTCCTTTCAATTATGTTCAGGTGGGCCCAACACCTGGCTGTTCTGTCAGATAAACACACCATTTTAGGTATTTTTTTTAAATTTGTGAAATATTTAGCATTAGACCATATGGAAAACTTTTTTGTTTTAGAAGATAACATCTTGGGTTTTGTTATCAGAGTTTGTATACTAATAAAATGTTTATTTGTGTTTAAAAAATAAATTTTATTTGAGAGACACAAAAATAAAAAAATTTTCTTTGATTTATAGAATTCAAATGGACTATAGTCCCCTATCGGCCTCATATTTCAGTCACTGGTAACAATTTGTCAAAAAAATGAATACCTAAACTTGATCAGTTTATTATCTACAAGGACCATTATCCATTAGCGTTTAGAAACAAGAGGCTCCCAGGAGCCTGAATCGCTCACCTGAATTACACAGACACATATATTTTGTAGATATTATTGTGCATAACCATATGCGATTTAAATTTCTGAAATATCTTGGTTAGTTTTCAAGATATTGGGCTTAATAAGTGGAAAATTTGGCAAAAATTAGGAAAAAGGGCAATAGCTCCCACATCAGCAGTCAGATCTTTTCCAAAATTTCAGCACAGGTAGATCTCAATATGCTGATCTTTTTTTATACTTGCAAAATTTTGATATCTGAAACAATTTTTGAGTTATTAGCAAAAAAATGCAATTTACCCATTTTTAGCCATGGCAGCCATGTTTTTGACGAATCAAAAATCTGAACAATAGAGTTGTAGCATATAAGCTATTAAACAAGTGTGGCAAGTTAAAATGCAGTTGGTTTTACGGTGTCAGACAAGTTAATATTTAAAATTCAGGGAAAAAGTAATGAAAAATGGTTAATTTTATTGTTTTAAGGACAATAACTCCTACAAGAAATGATCCTACAGCTTTGATCTAAATACATGAAATGTAGATCTTGATGTGCTTAATCATATGCAATTTAAATTCTTGTAATATCTTGTATAGTTTTCAAGATATATGGCTAAACAAGTGAAAAATTTTGAAAAAATCCAGAAAAAGGGCAATAACTCCTACATCGGTTGTTGGATCTTTTTGAAACTTTCAGAGCAGGAAGATCTTGAGATGCTGATCACTTTTGTCTCCAATCAGAATTTTGATATCTGTAAACATTTTTGAGTTATTAGCAAAAAACTGCAATTTACACCTATATTCCATTTTTAGCCATGGCGGCCATATTTTTTGATGAATCAAAAAAAACGAAGGATAGAATTGTAGCATATATGCTATTAAACAACTGTGCCAAGTTTGGTTGAAGTTGGATATATGGTGTCAGACAAGTTAATCTTTGAAATTCAGGGGAAAAGTAATGAAAAACGGTAAAGTTTGAGGCTTTAAGGGCCATAACTCCTAAAAAAATGGTTATACAGCTTTGACCTAATTACATGAAATGTAGATCTTGATTTGCTCAATTATATGCAATTTGAATTTTTAAAATATATTGTATAGTTTTCAAGATATGGGGCTAAACAAGGAATACTGTGAGCGAGCTCACGGAGGATACCCCCCGCTTTAACAATTCTAAGTCCAATTATCTCCATTAAATGATATCTGTCAGCAACCAAAATTCTTCATGCACATCTCCATATATTGTACATCCTTCATGTAAAGTGCCATCAAAATCCATCAAGCGGTTTAGGAGGAGTTGCGCTTACGAGGTCTCCCATTGAACACCAAGTTTAAAAAGTCTAAGTCCAATTATCTCCCTTGAATGATATCTGACAGCAACCAAAATTCTTCATGCACATCTCCATATAGTGTACATCCTTCAAGTAAAGTGTCATCAAAATCCATCAAGTGGTTTAGGAGGAGTTGCGCTTACGAGGTCTCTCATTGAACACCAAGTTTAAAAAGTCTAAGTACAATTATCTCCCTTGAATGATATCTGACAGCAACCAAAATTCTTCATGCACATCTCCATATAGTGTACATCCTTCAAGTAAAGTGTCATCAAAATCCATCAAGTGGTTTAGGAGGAGTTGCGCTTACGAGGTCTCCCATTGAACACCAAGTTTAAAAAGTCTAAGTCCAATTATCTCCCTTGGATGATATCCGACAGCAACCAAAATTCTTCATGCACATCTCCATATAGTGTACATCCTTCAAGTAAAGTGTCATCAAAATCCATCAAGCGATTTAGGAGGAGTTGCGCTTACGAGGTCTCCCATTGAACAACATGTTTCAAAAAGTCTAAGTCCAATTATCTCCCTTGAATGATATCTGATAGCAACCAAAATTCTTCATGCACATCTCCATATGGTGTACATCCTTTGTGTAAAGTTTCATCAAAATCCATCAAGGGGTTTAGGAGGAGTTGCGCTTACGAGGTATGTGGACAGACGGACAGACGGACAGACGGACAGACGGACAGACAGACGGACAGACAGGGTGATTCCTATATACCCCCCCAAACTTTGTTTGCGGGGGGTATAATAAGTGCAAAATTTTGAAAAAATCCAGAAAAAGGGCAATAACTCCTACATCAGTTGTTGGATTTTCTTTAATCTTTATTAACCCTATGCCAGAATTTTGATATCTGTGACCGTTTTTGAGTTATTTGCAAAAAACTGTATTTGACCCCCCTGTTCTATTTTTAGCCATGGCGGCCATGTCTTTTTACGAATCAAAAATCCGAACGATAGTTTTGTACACATAATGGCACTAAACAACTATACTAAGTTTGGTTGCAATTGGACTAATGGTGTCGGACAAGTTAACGTTTGAAAAATTGTTTACAGAGGACGACGACGACGGACGCCAAGTGATGGTAAAAGCTCACCTGGACCTTCGGTCCAAGTGAGCTAATAAAAAAGTGCGGAAAACTGAAATTTTAGTGAATTTTCAAAGTTCAAAGGGCCATAACTGCCATAAAATTTGTGGACCGTCACGTAACTCAAATTCAATCTGTAACTCATCATGGTTAAATCACATACAAAAAATCAGTTCATTATCTATAAGCGTTTAGAAAAAAAGTGCGGAAAACTGATTTACTAGTGAATTTTCAAAGTACAAAGGGCCATAACTCCCATAAAAATTTGTGGACCTGCACGAAACTCAAACTTGATTTGTAACTCATCAAGGTAATCTCACAGACCAAAAAACAGTGCATTTTATCCATTAGCGTTTAGAAAAAAAGCGGGAAAACTGAAATTTTAGAGAATTTTCAAAGTACAAAGGGCCATAATTGCCATAAAATTTGTGGACCGTCACGAAACTCAAATTTAAACTGTAACTTATCATGGTAAAATCACAAACCAAAAATCAGTTCATTTTCTATAACCGTTTAGTAAAAAAATGCTAAAACCTGATATTTTAGTGAATTTTCAAAGTTCATGGGGCCATAACTCCCATCAAAATTTTTGGACCTGCACGGAACTCAAACTTCATCTGTAACTCATCAAGGTAAACTCACATACAAATAATTAGTTCATTATCTATAAGCGTTTAGAAAAAAAGTGCGGAAAACTGATATTATAGTGAATTTTCAAAGTACAAAGGGCCATAACTCCAATAAAAATTTGTGGACCGGCACGAAACTCTAACTTAATCTGTAACTTATCATGGTAGAATCACATACCAAAAATCAGTTCATTTTCTAAAAGTGTTTAGAAAAAAGTGTGGAAAACTGATATTTTAGTTAATTTTCAAAGTTCAAAGGACCATAACTCCCATAAAAATTTGTGGACCTGCACAAAACTCTAACTTGATCTGTAACTCATTAAACTCACATACCAAAAATCAGTTCATTATCTATAAGCGTTGAGAAAAAAGATTGAAAAACTGAGGCGTGACAGACAGATGGACAGACGGACAGAGCACAAACCTATAGTCCCCTTCAGCTTTTTGCCGGTAGGGGACTAATAAATACATTTTAAATAAATAAATATGTTTAAACTAAACTGTAACCATAAAGTCTACTGTAAAATTTACACTACAACTTCAAAAATGCAGGTGATAATTGAATTAGTTATCATTTGTATATTCAAAGTCCAATGAAAAACTAAATTTTACTTTTTGAGATTTTATGTAAAGTTTACAATGTAAATTGAGATGGTATTTTTGTACCAATACTATAGTTTTCAGAACTTGACTCAAATTTTGCATAATCTATTTCAAAGCTCACATCACATTTGGTTCAATATTCATACATTATACCTGACTTCTATCCTGTATGATGTGGCATCATCTTTCATTCTAGTGAATAACTCCTTTAAGAACATAAAATATATATGTTAGCAACATCACCAGCTTAGGTAAGTCATTTAACATGATATAAAAGAACATACAATGTTTTACCAGAATAAATATATAGATGCTAGTTCTTTTAAAAAAGCATATGAAAGTTCTAATTTGGTTAACAGACCTCTGATATATTAAAAGAAATATTCAATTATCTCCCCTGAATGATAACACTGAGGGCCATGTATTTTTTTCATTCACATATCCATATGGGAGGCAGGCAAAGTTACCCTCACATGACTCCTCCAGTTTAGAGAGGTTTTGGTTTAACAACTTAAGATTTTCCATCATATCAAACTCAGCATAAAGAAATATCTTTTTTATCCACTGATCTAATTTTTCAATATTCAAAACAAGGAAAGTAAACTGAAATTCTTTCTTCCACCTTACACTTACAGAAACAAGAACCATGAATAACAATGAAAAGTAGTACCTGACATATTCTTGGAATCAATCCTTGGTCATCCTACAAAATAAAATATTAAATTCTTATGTACATTGAAAATTAAGCATGTACATATAATGTATCAAATTGTTCAAATTAAACAAAATAGTTAAAATGATACTAGAAAATTAACAATGAGCAGACTTAGACTTTTTCAGAACAAATGTACGTGTACTGGTAAGCACATCACTATGAAAAATAAAAATAAAGAGCTCTCCTTTTTTCTAGCATTATGATTTGTCTAATATTTTTTTTTCGTATTTTAACATGTTTAAGGTCTTTCAGTATTTCAACAAACAGTATTCAAATAACATAAATTACAAATTTTAAGTATTTATACCCCTTTCAGCTAAAAATAATAATGGAAGAGCAAGTCAATACAACTTTCACAAACTATCAAATCTTATATACTTACAGGGTTTCCCATCATGGTATAACTTTTCCCAGAGCCAGTCTGACCATAGGCAAACACACAAGCATTGTACCCATCATAGGCCGAGGTGACAACATCAGAACCCAAGCAATCAAACACCTTGAAGATACAAAGTAAACAACAAGTGACATGTGGTTACCTTTGTTGTTCAGTATTTGGTATTTTAGGCAGTAAGAATTTTCACAGGGGAAAAGCCATTTTCACTCAAATATCTGACAATCTTGTTTGATTATCTTGTTACTGGACTATATTTGTTGAAACATTGGATGAAAATAATCATATTACAAGTATAAACCTAAATGTAAACACGTCAAGTGAAATTTTGATGAATTTTGTCTAACAGAAATAAAACAATAAAAAGCTACGCCGAGTGCAGCATGATACGACCGCAACAAGATGAATCCTGTACATTGGAGGCCCAATATGTATAGTCTTTTGCTTTGGTCACATGCAGCCCATGGTGGACTTACAAAGCCTTTTTAACACATGCATCCTGTAGTGGACTTTAAAATGCATATTTGACACATATATATTTACAATAACATTTAATAGAAAAAAAATCTTATTTCTAAATTCGTTGACATTTTTGACACAATTTAGCCCCTTTTGGCTCTTTTATAAAAAAAAGGTTAGGACCACAAACCCCAAATGCAATAAAAAGCTTCCTTCAGTGTATATAATCATCATATTTAAACTTCATAACAATTGGCTGGCCCACTATAGCTAAATTTCTTGTGTAAAACCATTTGCCTTGACCAACTTTTAAAAATGGCGTTTTTTGCCCCTTTGACCCCTAATTTCTCAAAAACCGTAAGTGATATTGCAAATCTGATTGGTAAATGCAGGCAGGGATTTTCACAAGGATTCCAATGAAAAAAAGATTTTGAAAATCGGACCACAAATAAAAAAGTCATTTTTTTGGGTGTGGCCCCTATTTGACCCCCTGTAGCAATGTAACGGTTCAATATACATCAAAACCATTGACACATTTTGTTGACAGAATTTAATGAGGAATTCAATATAAAAAGAATTTTCAAAATCTATAAAATAATAATTATTCTACAACAGTTTTGTCAATACACCCGTTTTAGCTCCTTTTGGCCCTTTTTTCCAAAACAGTAAGGGCCACCAACCCCAAATACAATAGGAACCTTCCTCTAGTGGTTACAAACATCATATCAAAACTTCATAACAATTTGCTGGCCCAGTACAACTAAATTTTTGGTATAAAATTATTTGCATTGACAAACTTTTAAAAATGGTGTTTTTGGCCCCTTTGACCCCTAATTTCTCAAAAACCGTAAGAGATATTGCAAATCTGATTGAGATATGCAGGCAGGGATTTTCACAAGGATTCCAATGAAAAAAAGATTTTGAAAATCGGACCACAAATAAAAAAGTCATTTTTTGGGGTGTGGCCCCTTTTCGACCCCCTGTAGCAATGTAACGGTTCAATATACATCAAAACCATTGACACATTTTGTTGACAGAATTTAATGAGAAATTCAATAAAAAAAGAATTATCAAAATCTATTGAATAATAAACATTCTACAACAGTTTTGTCAATACACCTGTTTTAGCCCCTTTTGGCCTTTTTTTCCAAAACGGTAAGGGCCACCAACACCAAATACAATAAGAACCTTCCTTTAGTGGTTACAAACATCATATCAAAATTTCATAACAATTGGTCAATATTTACTTAAGTTATCGCACGGAAACCAAATGTCCCCAGACGACGACGACGACGACATCGCCATAACATTATACGATCGCAAAAATTTTGCGGTCGTATAAAAACTAAAATCCAAGATCTAGGCAAATGAATAATAAATTCTTATTTCAAAGACCGGAACTACAAACCTGCTCTTGGGAACAGTAGTTATGATCATTCTTAGTCACTGACCAAAAGGAGAAATCGTAAGTGAAATCCTTAATTCTCATGGCATCCTTCCCATGTTCTCCCTCTAGGGATCTATCTGGTATCTACATGTCATAAAATAAAATGTGATGCATCTTTTTATTGTGAAAAAAAACAAACATTTACCATTAATCTATTCAAACTTAATTCTCTCTGTACAACCCTTGTTTTTAAAATAGTGTAACTGTGAACTTTATGTTTGGTTCAATCCATTTTTAAACATTTTCTTCTTAGGCAGTGGCCAATCTATATATCCAAGGTTTTCTTAACTTTTTGATTATCTTTTATTTCTAAAAGGTGATTGATGGTGTTTATCCTTCATTCCATCATCATTTTTACACAATATGCACATAACATACATTTATGTTCAAATTAATCAATATGGTCCACGTCCTACATGTCCTAATATCTACATTATACCTACCTTAGGATTAGTAATTGTGGTTTTTCCTCCATCCATAGAAATAATGAACTTACTCTCCAGATCAATCTCCCTAAAAAGTCAAAAATATTCAATTCATTAAACATTGTGTTAATATACACATCCTTTTCTACCATGTACAACAGAAATCAAAATTATGCTGAATTTAGTATGATGGATTCAGATAAATTTGTGTATTTCTAATTCTTCTGGTAACCTAGCTGTTGCATTGACATGGAGTACCTTTAGTGCATTTGGCTCTCATAGAGATACTTATATCATTGTTTTGCCCTTAGCTATATGTTTTTGGATTTCGTTTGGTTTTATGTATTTTGAACATCTTTGAATTGTGGACTTTCTTTGTTTGGCTTCTAGTGCTGCTGATGAGGAATAATTTTCCGAATTGGCCATACAGCTTATAAAAATTAATTGCAGTAATTTGGAGCTAACATATGTGTTGTGGTCTCATGTTCATTAACTCTATATCCATGATATCCTTTCATAAATTATGTATATAATGAATTTTTGACTTTGGAGATTTTGGTCATTTTATCTAATTCTTATTTGATATACATAAAGTTTATATGCGAGCAAAGCAAAGCTCACTAATGTACAGAGTCTGCCAAATTGCACTGAGACCAATATATGATGCCTAAATTATTCTTCTGCTCCATTCTGATATTCAGAAGTTTTTTTAAAAGTCTGCACATGTGCAGAAAAATGGTGGGAAATACTATCAAATCGTCGCTTATTATCTCGCCCCATTGAACCATGGAATGGGTTTGATTTTTTTATCTTTACGAGCTTTTAGAGCAATGCCATCAAATATAATCATCTTAATATGAAATAGGCATTGCCTAACTGCGAGCACAGCATAATTCTGATAATTAAAGGTTAACAAATATTTTTGTAAATACATGTGAAGAAATAAACTCTCCGCGTTACAACATGAAAGAGAACAGATGGATCCTCTTTTTGCTCTAATTTGAAGGAGTTCCACACCTCAGTTGAGGAATAAAATCTTTTAGAAATCAAAATATCACATCTGAAGAACCCCATTCCCGCAAAGATGCAGACTCTTTTGTTACTGAAACACTTCTTCACTAGTCATTTGTTTACCTAAAAGTAAAAACATGTGTGAGGTGCGCTTTGGTTAATTTATGATTTTTTTATACTGAAGACGTTAACGAGTTTTTGTAAACATTTTTAATGAACAACTAAAAAGATTTGATTTCGAATCGATGCAGTGAAATAAAATCTGAACGTAGTTATTTTATTTTCGAATAAGAATTTGTTTCAATTAACTGCCCAATAAACATTTGAAGACTTATTTTAGCTTGTAAAATATTTAAGGATACATTCAAACTTCAGGAGCGTCACAGGTTTAACCTGCATCATATTATGGTATAAAATACTGAAAATTTTGAGAACCATCAGGAATTCTGATAAAAGATTCAAAACTTTAAAGTTTTATTTGTACACATACGTCACATCACATCAGCACAGACCACTGCCACATTTAAGAACAAAGTGGCAGACCTAGAGGAGTAGATCGCAAACAAGTGTATATAGTTTTATTTGTTTATATACTGCATACATACATATGCAGCTTTTAAATTTTCCGCTCGCACTAACCTGGCAGTATAATCAACTAGATGATTGTGGCCAGTAAGGTATCGGGTCCGTTCGCCCCTGTCCTACGTTCGCCCTGCGTCCGTTCGCCTGAGTTTGTTCGCCCTATGTTAAACGTATAATATGAGGCAGGTAAAACCTGTTACGCGGCTCCCGAGGCTTCAATTAATTAATTTTTTTTGGGTTCGAAAATAAAAACAAACTAGCTTTTCTTGTGGGTTACGTGAGCGTTTAATGACGTCTAAGATTTTCAAAGATAAAAACGTTAAAAAGACGCCGAAAGTTCGGGAAAACAAGCGCGTGCTATACCGGACGTTGAAGGAAAATTCAGCTCATAGTACAACTAAAATATTGACATTTCTACCATTATCGCTCCCTTCGGGAGCGTATTAGGATAACGTTAACTGAAACTTTAACTTATTAGATTTGGATATTTAAAATACAAGAAGATGTTTTTGTATTACGAAAAAAGTTAAAATTAGTGATAATTTTTTTTAAAATACATGCATTTGACATGTTTGAGATAGATTGAACATTGAAATCCCCTGACTGGAGAAGGAATATATATTTTTTTAATTTCTAATTATGCAAAGTATCTTCTGATTTCCGCACTCAGTCATTTGATTGACTATAACGTGCGGTTGCTTATATATGTTAAAATGTATTTGCATTTATATGCAGATGGTTTTCAGAATAAAGTTAACAAAAAAATAAAAATACCGAAAAGCGACGATCAACATCTAGATAACACCGTCAGTACTAGTGAGATTAACGGTTTCGGTTGTAAAAACATTAATCAGACGGCCACGCGAACTCAGCTTGGGTAATAAAGTTAATTAGATTAAATGACAATTAAGGCAATTATGACGAGTGCAAAATTACGTTTAATTTTTATGATTGGTGGAACTAGAGCAGCCAGATCATGCTCCTATGTTCCGTGTTTTTTCAAGTTTTTTGTTGGTTTTTCAATTCTGTTTGTACTGAGAAAATTAAAACTAAAGAGATACTATTTAGTTTAATTATCTCAGGTTTGTATAACTCTGAATATTTTGGTATCAGAGCTTATTGTGTCTGCAGGGAGATTGTTATATAAAAATATAGTACATTGTACGAAGAACATAGGACCAAAAATCGCCTTGTCGGGAATGCCTGAATGTCACTTCTGTCGGGTCTGATAACTCACCAATGTGGGACTTTGTCGAATGCTTTCTTGAAATCAGTTAGACAAAATCTACATTATAGCCATAAGCTAGTGCTTCTGTTTGTTTGTTTAAGTTTTCTAGCAGTTAAAGTTATGTTGCCACATATTGTTTGTTGGAATACTTGTTTGTATTCATATGGTCAACTATGTTTTCCCGACAGTGTCATTTTTTCCGTGATCTAATACATATATGTAATGGCTATAACTCGTGTATAAAATACGACATATTGGTTTTACAACATCTATTACTAAACTCCTGATCTACATAGTTACATGGACATCAAGAACACAGAGCATGCAGACAGCACGTGAACTATCGCTCCGCCCACTTGCATTCATAGGCTAATCTATTAATACATTACAATATACAATAATCTTCAGAACAATTCTAATTCCCTTTTTAAAAATTGCACTAATTTTGGATTTTTCAAGCCAGTTGGTACTTTTCCTAAAGTCACGGTCGTTATTATATTTAAATAAATTTCAAGTAATATTTCAGCTAATTGTTTGGATATTTTCATAGAGTTGTATGTTAGAATGTCTAATACATGTCATGATACAAATAGAACTTTTTGTTGGTGGTTATCTGTAATACCTTAAAACCGTTATAAGAAAGATGAATGCACTTACAAACCCAACAGTATTTATACATGTACATTCTTTTTAACAAGACAAATGATTTTTAAGATATTATTTTTCATTTTTGGAATGGTAAAAAACCCTTTTGTCGAAATTCAAAAAACAAAATTAGAATGATTCAAAATTTTCATAGATAATAAATGTGATGAAGAAACATACTTGATGCCAAAAGCTCACCGGCCGATTATTTCGGCAATTGTACATTAAAATTTTACGGCCCGGTAAGTGGTGGGTTTCTTGTCGATGATTCAACATATTCCTATTTTTTTCCCTATTGACCAGATTTTTTTTCTTTGCTTGAAGAATAATGTTCTACAAAACATATGACTATTTATACAGTTTTGTAGCATATATAGGGCGAACGGACCCAGGGCGAACGTGAATAGTGGCGAACGTGTACCAGGGCGAACGGACCCGGATTCGCCAGTAATACTAATGGGCAGAACCAGAACCAGAAGAACCACATTTCCAACAAGATGACAACCCTTTAATTCTGTGTAACCAACCTGTTATTCAGGGGTCTAACCCTAACAGCTACTTTAACTGAAGTCATCTTGGTGTTTCCAAGAAGAATTTCCTTAATTATACCTGTCAATTTTGACAGGTGCTACAAGAAAACATTTTTTGACAACAATGACAATTTTCCTCGTGACCTATGATAAATCTAGAGAATTCCGAACTTAAAAATATTTACAAGGGGCATAACTATTTTCCCGCGTATTTTTTAACAATGATTAAAATTCCTTTTTAGCTTATAAAGTTTTTAATAACATTAATTATGAGCTTGCATATTTTCCCTAAAAAATTGATATGGTAGCAATGCCAGGCTGATATAGAAGCTGAGATTCAATACAGCAGTGATATGGATAGTAATATATCCCTTCCTCTTTATATTGTAGAATTCGATTCTTTTATCATATTTTTTGGAAAATCCCAACCATTTCCTTTGATACTTATTTGCTAATAGCCTACACTTTGTAGGTTTGTCTCATGTCTGTGTAGCTTAACTTAAGTAAAGACACCAAAAAAACATGGTTAGGGGTTCTTCTTCTTCTTCTTCTTCTTCCCGGATACGAGTCGGCCTCTGTTGAGAGTGTACTTGACTCGGGTACATGCACAAACGAATAACACTCCTCTCATTCACACACAGTTAAAAGTCCAAAAAATGGATAGTATTTACAAATAAAAACTGGTTGTCTTGGCATCTATGGTTTGTGCTGAGTAGGGCTCCAGGGAATGGTGCTCAACCTGGCCCTAAACTCTTCTAGGGTGCCTGCATCAACTACAGATGTTGGTAGTTGGTTCCAGCATCGTATGGATCTCGGGAAGAAGGAATGGTGGTACGAGTCCTTCTTGGTTCTGATCTGTCTGAACCTATGGTTACCTCTGGTCCGGGTGTCTCCAGTGGTGTAGTATCTCCCTGGGTCAATGGCAATCTGGTGGTGCTGTATATTGTAGCAGGTGATGAGGCTCTGCTTCCACCATCTGTGTTGGAGGGATTCCCATTGTAGCTTGTCAAGGAGCTTGGTCACACAGCCTGGAGAGTTGTCTTGGTAGCAGTTGTATGCGATCCGTGCTGCTCGCCTCTGGACTTGCTCTAGGTCGCGGATGGCAGTGGCATGGTGTGGGTCCCACACTGAGGCAGCATACTCCAGTACTGGTCTAACAAAGGTTGTATAGGCAGTTTTGTCGTGGTGTTGCATTGACCAAGATTTCTTCTAAGGAAGCCAAGGGTTCTTGAAGCCTTGCCGGTTATCTGGTTGATGTGCTTTGACCATGCTTCAGTTGTATGCTCTTATATATTTCGAGTACTGGAATATGTGCTAGAAAGACATAGTTTACATATTTCCAAAATTTGACAACGGTTGGCTATTTCTTTAAAATTTGTAAAATTTATCTGTCTGGTCATTGTTGTAATATTTTTTGGCTTCTGTGTTCGTTTAATCAAATTTAATATTCTACCGGTTTTCCAAGTTTTTTACTCCTAGCGTGTCTGATGAAGGTTAATCCAGAAAAGCGCTTCACACGCAGTGAAATTTTGCTTATGTACATTTATCAAAATCATTTCAATATGTGGATCGTGTCTTTCTGGCACATATTCCATATTCTTTCGTTTTTAATATTATTTCAGAGTTTGGCGTTAGTGCCGTGTGGAGGTCGTAGAAAGCTTCCCCGTGCTTCAGTTGTATGCTCTTATATATTTCGAGTACTGGAATATGTGCTAGAAAGACATAGTTTACATATTTCCAAAATTTGACAACGGTTGGCTATTTCTTTAAAATTTGTAAAATTTATCTGTCTGGTCATTGTTGTAATATTTTTTGGCTTCTGTGTTCGTTTAATCAAATTTAATATTCTACCGGTTTTCCAAGTTTTTTACTCCTAGCGTGTCTGATGAAGGTTAATCCAGAAAAGCGCTTCACACGCAGTGAAATTTTGCTTATGTACATTTATCAAAATCATTTCAATATGTGGATCGTGTCTTTCTGGCACATATTCCATATTCTTTCGTTTTTAATATTATTTCAGAGTTTGGCTTTAGTGCTATGTGGAGGTCGTAGAAAGCTTCCCCGTGCTTCAGTTGTATGCTCTTATATATTTCGAGTACTGGAATATGTGCTAGAAAGACATAGTTTACATATTTCCAAAATTTGACAACGGTTGGCTATTTCTTTAAAATTTGTAAAATTTATCTGTCTGGTCATTGTTGTAATATTTTTTGGCTTCTGTGTTCGTTTAATCAAATTTAAAATTCTACCGGTTTTCCAAGTTTTTTTACTCCTAGCGTGTCTGATGAAGGTTAATCCAGAAAAGCGCTTCACACGCAGTGAAATTTTGCTTATGTACATTTATCAAAATCATTTCAATATGTGGATCGTGTCTTTCTGGCACATATTCCATATTCTTTCGTTTTTAATATTATTTCAGAGTTTGGCTTTAGTGCCGTGTGGAGGTCGTAGAAAGCTTCCCCGTGCTTCAGTTGTATGCTCTTATATATTTCGAGTACTGGAATATGTGCTAGAAAGACATAGTTTACATATTTCCAAAATTTGACAACGGTTGGCTATTTCTTTAAAATTTGTAAAATTTATCTGTCTGGTCATTGTTGTAATATTTTTTGGCTTCTGTGTTCGTTTAATCAAATTTAATATTCTACCGGTTTTCCAAGTTTTTTACTCCTAGCGTGTCTGATGAAGGTTAATCCAGAAAAGCGCTTCACACGCAGTGAAATTTTGCTTATGTACATTTATCAAAATCATTTCAATATGTGGATCGTGTCTTTCTGGCACATATTCCATATTCTTTCGTTTTTAATATTATTTCAGAGTTTGGCTTTAGTGCCGTGTGGAGGTCGTAGAAAGCTTCCCCGTGCTTCAGTTGTATGCTCTTATATATTTCGAGTACTGGAATATGTGCTAGAAAGACATAGTTTACATATTTCCAAAATTTGACAACGGTTGGCTATTTCTTTAAAATTTGTAAAATTTATCTGTCTGGTCATTGTTGTAATATTTTTTGGCTTCTGTGTTCGTTTAATCAAATTTAATATTCTACCGGTTTTCCAAGTTTTTTTACTCCTAGCGTGTCTGATGAAGGTTAATCCAGAAAAGCGCTTCACACGCAGTGAAATTTTGCTTATGTACATTTATCAAAATCATTTCAATATGTGGATCGTGTCTTTCTGGCACATATTCCATATTCTTTCGTTTTTAATATTATTTCAGAGTTTGGCTTTAGTGCCGTGTGGAGGTCGTAGAAAGCTTCCCCGTGCTTCAGTTGTATGCTCTTATATATTTCGAGTACTGGAATATGTGCTAGAAAGACATAGTTTACATATTTCCAAAATTTGACAACGGTTGGCTATTTCTTTAAAATTTGTAAAATTTATCTGTCTGGTCATTGTTGTAATATTTTTTGGCTTCTGTGTTCGTTTAATCAAATTTAATATTCTACCGGTTTTCCAAGTTTTTTACTCCTAGCGTGTCTGATGAAGGTTAATCCAGAAAAGCGCTTCACACGCAGTGAAATTTTGCTTATGTACATTTATCAAAATCATTTCAATATGTGGATCGTGTCTTTCTGGCACATATTCCATATTCTTTCGTTTTTAATATTATTTCAGAGTTTGGCTTTAGTGCCGTGTGGAGGTCGTAGAAAGCTTCCCCGTGCTTCAGTTGTATGCTCTTATATATTTCGAGTACTGGAATATGTGCTAGAAAGACATAGTTTACATATTTCCAAAATTTGACAACGGTTGGCTATTTCTTTAAAATTTGTAAAATTTATCTGTCTGGTCATTGTTGTAATATTTTTTGGCTTCTGTGTTCGTTTAATCAAATTTAATATTCTACCGGTTTTCCAAGTTTTTTACTCCTAGCGTGTCTGATGAAGGTTAATCCAGAAAAGCGCTTCACACGCAGTGAAATTTTGCTTATGTACATTTATCAAAATCATTTCAATATGTGGATCGTGTCTTTCTGGCACATATTCCATATTCTTTCGTTTTTAATATTATTTCAGAGTTTGGCTTTAGTGCCGTGTGGAGGTCGTAGAAAGCTTCCCCGTGCTTCAGTTGTATGCTCTTATATATTTCGAGTACTGGAATATGTGCTAGAAAGACATAGTTTACATATTTCCAAAATTTGACAACGGTTGGCTATTTCTTTAAAATTTGTAAAATTTATCTGTCTGGTCATTGTTGTAATATTTTTTTGGCTTCTGTGTTCGTTTAATCAAATTTAATATTCTACCGGTTTTCCAAGTTTTTTACTCCTAGCGTGTCTGATGAAGGTTAATCCAGAAAAGCGCTTCACACGCAGTGAAATTTTGCTTATGTACATTTATCAAAATCATTTCAATATGTGGATCGTGTCTTTCTGGCACATATTCCATATTCTTTCGTTTTTAATATTATTTCAGAGTTTGGCTTTAGTGCTATGTGGAGGTCGTAGAAAGCTTCCCCGTGCTTCAGTTGTATGCTCTTATATATTTCGAGTACTGGAATATGTGCTAGAAAGACATAGTTTACATATTTCCAAAATTTGACAACGGTTGGCTATTTCTTTAAAATTTGTAAAATTTATCTGTCTGGTCATTGTTGTAATATTTTTTGGCTTCTGTGTTCGTTTAATCAAATTTAATATTCTACCGGTTTTCCAAGTTTTTTACTCCTAGCGTGTCTGATGAAGGTTAATCCAGAAAAGCGCTTCACACGCAGTGAAATTTTGCTTATGTACATTTATCAAAATCATTTCAATATGTGGATCGTGTCTTTCTGGCACATATTCCATATTCTTTCGTTTTTAATATTATTTCAGAGTTTGGCTTTAGTGCCGTGTGGAGGTCGCAGAAAGCTTCCCCGTGCTTCAGTTGTATGCTCTTATATATTTCGAGTACTGGAATATGTGCTAGAAAGACATAGTTTACATATTTCCAAAATTTGACAACGGTTGGCTATTTCTTTAAAATTTGTAAAATTTATCTGTCTGGTCATTGTTGTAATATTTTTTGGCTTCTGTGTTCGTTTAATCAAATTTAATATTCTACCGGTTTTCCAAGTTTTTTACTCCTAGCGTGTCTGATGAAGGTTAATCCAGAAAAGCGCTTCACACGCAGTGAAATTTTGCTTATGTACATTTATCAAAATCATTTCAATATGTGGATCGTGTCTTTCTGGCACATATTCCATATTCTTTCGTTTTTAATATATCCTTGGTGATGGTTAGTCCCATGTACTTCCCACTGTCGACCACTTCCAGTGAGTGTCCATGGAGGGTGTAATTCGTCTGTATGGAATGACGTCTGCCTGGTACCCGGATAACACTTACAGGGTGAAAACACATCTGCCATTTTCTTTCCCACTCTTCTAGTTGTGTCAGGTCTCTCTGTAGTGTGTTGGCATCTTCTGTGTTACTAATACGTCGGAAGAGAAGACAATCGTCTGCAAATAGTCGTGCGTCTGAGGATGTTACTTCAGGTAGGTCATTTATGTAGGCTAGAAAGAGTAAAGCCCCATCACTGTGCCCTGTGGAACTCCTGAGAGAACGTTGAGTGGATCTGACCGGTGGTTCTCCAGTATCACGGACTGGGATCTGTTCATCAGAAACTGCCTTATCCATTCTAGCGAGTTCTGGCGTACTCCGTAGTACTCCATCTTCAGAAGCAGCCTGGCATGTGGCACCTTATCAAAGGCCTTGGCAAAGTCTAGTAGGATGATATCTGTCTGATCTCCGTTTTTGATGTTCTGGATGATGTCGTTAACTGTTATCAGGAGCTGAGATTCACAGGACCGCTTGGTTCTGAACCCATGTTGTTCTTCACACAGTATGTGGTGTCTGTCAAAATGTTCCATGATGGAGCTGTGTACGATATGTTCTAGGAGCTTGCAAGCAATCGACGTGAGGGACACAGGTCGGTAGTTGGAGGCTACATGTCGTTCTCCTTTCTTAAATACTGGCACGATGTTGGCCTTCTTCCACTCATCTGGTACATTTCCTTGGTCGAGTGAGAGCTGGTATAATCTGGTGAGATATGGTGCTAGATGGTCAGCTAAGTTCTTTAAGATGTAGGCTGGAATTTCATCAGGCCCAGTGGCCTTATATGGTCTTAGTCCCTTCAGTAGTTTGGCTACCCCTTGTTGGTTGACTTTGATTGGTTCATAGTTGGGTAGGGGCTATCACATTTATATGGAATATCAGTAAGGTCTTCGTTGGTGTATACGGAGTGAAATTGTCTGTTGAGAATGTCTGCTTTCGCTGATGAGTTGCTGTGGAGGTATCCGTCCTTATCTTTCAGCGTGGTTATTCCTGTTGACTCCTGTTTCCTGCTCTTAATGTAAGACCAGAATCTTTTAGGGTTTTTATGGAGTTCTTCACTCACGATGTCCTGCATAAAATTTGTATGTGCCTTCCTGGATTCTCTCTGTAGGTCAGCCTTGAGCTTTTTGTATCTCTTCCCGTCTTTAGTAGATTTCGTGTGCTTAGCCTTGGAGTGTGCTCGTTGCTTTTGTCTACTCAGTCTACGTAGCTGAGTGTTCATCCATGGATGGCTGTTGCGTGCTAGGCTTCGCTTGGTTGGTACATGCTTTTCTATGCAGTGGAGTATAAGTTGCTTGATCGATGTCCATGTGTTGTTGATATCAGTGTAATCTATATCATTGAAGTTTGCAAATTCAGAGTCGAGGTAAATGCCCATATTTACTAGGTCTGCTTTCTTCCAAAGAAAGATTTTCCGCCTGCTTGGTTTCGGCTTCGGGTTGCTCCCCTTCGTACATTAATTAGTAGATTTAAATAGCCAGCATTTATTCCTGAACAAGGGAAGTACTTCTTTGGTTCAGAGGTAGAGCGCCTGTCTGTAAACCTAGAGGTCCCGGGTTCGAGTCCCGGTCAGGACATGTCGATTTTGTTAAGTAATTCATGCTCTCCGGTTACACATGTTTTAGCAATCATTGATTATAAAATATATAAGCAAAAAAAAAGATTGCTTATTTAATCAATTCAAGAATGAAGAGGCTATCAATAAAATTATGTAACTTTACACCCAAAACCCAGCTGTCATATACTAATGTTTCATCATTAGTGGTTTTTGTAGTTGACAGTTTCCGCAAACATATAAAGAAACAACGTGTTTATTTTGTATTGGTCTCTTCTAGCAACATGTATATATAAATCACAAAAAATCCCAACATAATCTTGGGGAGGAAACCCCAAGAAAACAAATAATCAACCGTAAGGCCATTATAAAAAATATCTTTGATTCTCATCCCCTCCTGCCCCAATTTTTTCAGCCCACTCAAAAAATATTTATTTGATGTTTGGGGAAATTGTGTTAAATCTTGGCTAATTTTCTTTATAATGGCACAATATTTTAAACAGATTATTTTTTTCAAATAGAGTTTCTCAAATATTCTAGAATCGTGTTGTGATTTCTCGTACTAATGTAACATTTCTGTTACACACTGAAATAAATAAATAACCCTGGAACAGTGTTGTTAATGTTAGCAAATGAGTTGCACTAGTGTTTTTTTTTCATAGAAAATGTCGAGATGTGGAATAAGTGTATGTGACACAACCAACATTACCACAGGAATTTAGAAAATCACAATGGAGAACAGCCTGTGTGACACAAGTCACACAAATGTCGTTCATATTGACATGAGTCACACCAGTGTCGCTCATGTTTTATTTATTTGTTCTTATAATAACTTTGGTCGTAGTTGAGCCAATTGCTATTTCATCTCCTTTTGAGAAAAGAAATCTGTTTAAAATGTGAACTAAAGTCCACCAAAAGCTGCATGTGTCAAAAACCTTTGTCAGTCCACCATGGGCTGCATGTGCCCAGAGCAATGGGCCTAAAACGACAGGGTTCAACATGTTGTGGTCATATCATTATATATTATATTATATATTATATATTAAAATAAAGTAATCAGCACAACATAAATATTGTGTCACTAGTAATTCAATTGTTCTTTGTTCATGAGGCATTATAAAAACAAAGTGATCAGTGTTTTCTGTATTTTATTCAAGGCTTCCCTCATGGAAAATGAATATACATATGTTAACCTTTGACAAACATACAAATATTGTACAAGAACAAAATAGGTGTTGTACAAAACTTGGTAAAATATGATGTTGTTTTTTATAAATTGATGCTATGATTCTTATTTTTTTCTAAGTTTTATATATCAAAGTCTCTGTAAAAACATGCAGCAATGACATCCCTTAAAATTTTACCTGTTACCACATCCCTATACTGCTAAAATTCAAGGAACAAAATCTTACAATACAAGAAAAATGTTTGAACAAAATGTAATTCATTTTCTAGCTTTATATTGGCAAAATGGTTAAAAGTTGAATATTTTTTACAGAATTAAATTCTAAAACTACTAACAATGAAATAAATACATTAATACTATTTTACATACAAAATAACAGAACATAACATTCTATCAAAATACAATCAACATTTATGTAAAAACCTTTTAAGAGAAAGATACAATTTATTTTTTGCAAAATATTACACATACACTTTGAATGCAAAATTGATAGAATGCAATGCAGTGTTAGGTGGGATATTCTTGTCCAAGAAAGTTTTTTTTCTACAATCATTTATCCTAATTTAGAATCTTATTTAAAAATTGGTTAAAAGAGATATACATGTCATTGTCAGTTAAATTCTTTATACCTATAGGGTTTTAAAGTTCATGCTTAAAACAATTCCAACATGTTTATAGATTTTATTTTAAAAAGATGTTATTCCCTTTTTTACAGATATGTAGTAGTTAAGTTTTACTAAGAATACTGGAAGAGAATTAACAAAAGAATACCCCTATTTTACAATGTGTTTGGAAGAAAGTAAAGTCTGATTATCTCCCCTGAAATATTTCCAAGAAAATTTCTTAACGCACATCTTCATATGTTGTACTACCTGCAACAACTTCGGTTTTATGGAAATTATTCAAGTTGTGTCAGAGGAGTTGGGCTTACAAGATATATGGACAGACAGACATGCAGGGTGATTCCTATATCTCCCACCCCTCGACCTTTTTAGATATTAAAATGATAATCATCTGATTATTCTGATATAAACTTTTTGGATATAAAAATGAAAATCATCTGATAAAAACAACCTGTGAAAATTGAATGCACCTAAAACATGTGCTAGGTTTTGCTTCAATTTAGCCATAGTGAACATACCATCAGCATAGATCATACTCTCAGTCTCTCAATAATAAACATGCTTTTTAAACACCTTAAAAAATCTGAATTCCATGTTTTGACCTCCGTATTAATTGCATGTCAATGATTTTAAACAAAAAGGACATAGGAGTATGTCCACAGGACACAAGTAGTCTTTTTTTATATAATAAAAAAAAGTTTAATTTAGGCTTTACCCATTAAAACAAAGTTAAAGATTGTGATAAGCTTATTTTAGGCTGAGTAAAAATGAATGTCTGTTTCCTCCTTCCCAACTATTTCTAATGTTTTCACCTAAAGATTTTATTGACATTTGGATCAAGCACAATAAAAGTCCAGACCGCTTCCCCAAAAAAGAATTTGCTCACATGTCTCTCCTATTTTTTAAGCTTTACAACAAGATTAAACATATATTTTTCTTATGCCTTAAAAAATAGAGATGCCCATAAAAGACTGAAATGCAAAATAAGTGTCATAAATTTGCAAATAATTTCAGTAAAATAAGTATTATAAAATAAATAGGTCTACAATATTGCACAAGAAATAAAAGTAAACAGAATTAAAATTCTGAAATCAACCTTTATATATTAGTTTTCTCTACAAATCATATATTTCTTTGTTCTTTTTACACATATACACAGTCATAATACACAAATATGCAACTCACTAATACAGGTACACATCTAAAATTAGACTTTAACAATAAAGCACATTCAGTGAGAAAAATATACAACAAAATCACAGTTGGAATGTAGCAGACATAATTTTTCATTCAATAGATACTCAAGTATAAACATAATGAAATGCTTTGCAAAAAATAACTTTCACATAAGTTCTGCTAGTTTCAATAGAAAGCTGCTTGCATTTTAATGTGAATTCAATGCTTAGTTGTTACTATCCAGTGGCGGTTCCAGGATTTTTGAAAAGGGGGGGTCCTGGGTAGAAAAGGGGGGGTCCAAAACTATAATTTGAAAATCACAGAATTTTCCGACGAAAGGGGGGGTCCAGACCCCCTGGACTCCCCCTCTGGATCCGCCACTGCTATCTATGGTTAAAACATAAAGTTTTATTTACATGCAAACTAACTCTAGAAAGCAGAATTTCAAACATTTCATTCATGGAACAAAAAAACTTGTATTAAAATGATCTGTGAACATAAACCAAACTTGATACTACAATTTCTTTATAAAAGCATCATTTCACTTTTAAATGGTAAAACACATTTACATGTAACACTAAAACATTTGTGTGGCTCAACATTATATGTCATAAATGCCTCTGAAACAATAAGAAATACATTTACACAGCAATATACAGAATGTTCAGCTCATGTTTTACCATTAAACTTAGTAAAAGGAGAATGATCACATTTAGAAATAAAGTTTTGCAAGTCAACTTAATATCACATGTTAGTTATCACAACAGTTGAAGAAAGGGTATGTTACTAGCTTGGCGTGATGGCAAAGGTTGGTCCATGCCGCAGGAAATATTTCTTTAATGTGGTTTTCATTTCCAGTTTGAAGTCAAACATTAACATCTCACACATGTATTGGAAATACCCAGCTGCATGAATGCGGAACTGAAATAAAAAGAATAAAACTCTTAGAATATCATCTTGGATTTACCTTGGAAGTCAAAATGCTAAGAAAGTAATTGTTGCCATAAACTGTACATTGCACGCAGAAATTATCAAATTAAACAAGAGTTGACACTAAAGTATGTCTCGCCAGTCGGCATCATCACAGAACTCATTGACGGTCTAGTTTGGCCATCAGAAAAGTTAAGGTCAAGGTCATGTGACAGATGACAGAATTCCATTTAACCATCACAAAAATGTCTGAAGTGTGTTCTAGATACCATAGTTATTGAGAAACAATGAAAAAGACCAACATTTACTAAGTCATTCAACCATGAAAATGGGGTGAAGGTCACATTACATGGTGATGTCAGTTGTGTATACCATTATCCCCAAATATCAGATGCCTTGCTATAATATTATACTTATCCCTTAACTCATTTTCCATCCAATATCATCTACATTCACAGAGTCATTGAACTGTGAAAATGGGGTCAGGGTCACTCAACATGGTGTCAGTTGTGTAGACCGAAACCTCAAATGTCTGTATACCAAATATCAAATGCCTTCCTATTATACTTTTCACTTAATTCATTTTCCACAAAAGTCTTACAAAGGGGTTTTTTGGTCCAAAAAACATCTAAGTTCACAGAGTCGCTGAACCAAGAAAATGGGGTCAGGGTCAAACGGCATGGTGCCAGTTGCGTAGAACAATACCCCAACTGTCTGTATACCAAATATCAGATGCCTAGCTATTATGCTTTTCTAGTAATTCATTTTCCACAAAAGTCTTACAAAGGGGTTTTTTGGTAAAAAAAAAACATCTAAGTTTACAGAATCGCTGATCCATGAAATTGGGGTCAGGGTCAAATGGCATGGTGCCAGTTGCGTAGACTATAACCCCAACTGTCTGTATACCAAATATCAGATGCCTAGCTATTATGCTTTTCTTGTAATTCATTTTCCACAAAAGTCTTACAAAGGGGTTTTTTGGTCCAAAAAAAAAACATCTAAGTTTACAGAGTCGCTACACCATGAAATTGGGGTCAGGGTCAAACGGCATGGTGCCAGTTGCGTAGACCATAACCCCAACTGTCTGTATACCAAATATCAGATGCCTAGCTATTATGCTTTTCTTGTAATTCATTTTCCACAAAAGTTTTTTGGTCCAAAAAAAACATCTAAGTTCACAGAGTCGCTACACCATGAAATTGGGGTCAGGGTCAAACGGCATGGTGCCAGTTGCGTAGACCATAACCCCAACTGTCTGTAAATCAAATATCAGATGCCTAGCTATTATACTTTTCTTGTAATTCATTTTCCACAAAAGTCTTACAAACAAGAGGCTCCCAAGAGCCTGAATCGCTCACCTGAACTACACAGATACATATATTTGTAGATATTATTGTGCTTAACCATATGGGATTTAAATTTATGAAATATCTTGGTTAGTTTTCAAGATATTGGGCTTAATAAGTGCAAATTTGGCAAAAATAAGGAAAAAGAACAATAACTCCCACATCAGCAGTCAGATCTTTTCCGAAATTTCAGGACAGGTAGATCTTAATATGCTGATCACTTTTTGATTCTTACACAATTTTGATATCTGAAACCAGCTTTGAGTTATTAGCAAAAAAAGGAAATTTGCCCCTATGTTCTATTTTTAGCCATGGTGGCCATGTTTTTTTTACAAATCAAAAATCTGAACGATAGAGTTGTAGCATATAAGCTATCAAACAGTGTGCCATGTTAAGATGCAGTTGGTCTTACCGTTTCAGACAAGTCAGGGGAAAAGTATGAACAATGGTAAATATTGACGCTTTAAGGGCCATAACTCCTATAAGAAATGGATCTACAGCTTTGACCTAATTACATGAAATGTAGATCTTGATGTGCTTAATCATATGCAATTCGAATTTTTGAAATACCTTGTATAGTTTTCAAGATATAGGGCTACATAAGTGAAAAATTTTGAAAAAATCCAGAAAAAGGGCAATAACTCCTATGTCGTTTGTTGGATCTTCTTGAAAATTTCAGAGCAGGTAGATCTTGAGATGCTAACCACTTTTGTCTCCCATCAGAATTTTGATATCTGTTACTGTTTTTGAGTTATTTGCAAAAAACTGTAATTTGACCCCTATGTTCTATTTTAAGCCATGGAGGCCATATTTTTTGACGAATCAAAAATCTGAACGATAGAATAGTAGCATTAATGCTATTAAACAACTGTGCCAAGTTTGGTTGCAGTTGGATGAATGGTGTCAGACAAGTTAATCTTTAAAATTCAGGGTAAAAGTAATGAAAAATGGTAAATTTTGACGCTTTAAGGGCCATAACTCCTAAAAGAAATGGTTCTACAGCTTTGACCTAATTACATGAAATGTAGATCTTGATGTGCTTAATCATAGGCAATTTGAATTTTTAAAATATCTTGTATAGTTTTAAAGATATAGGGCTAAATAAGTGCAAAATTTTGAAAAAATCCAGAAAAAGGGCAATAACTCCTACATTGGTTGTTGGATCTTTTTGAAAATTTCTGGGCAGGTAGATCTTGAGGTGCTGATCACTTTTACCCACGCCAGAATTTTGATATCTGTGACCGTTTTTGAGTTATTTGCTGTATTTGACCCCCCTGTTCTATTTTTAGCCATGGCGGCCATGTTTTTTTACCAATCAAAAATCCGAACGATAGTTTTGTAGGCCATACCCTAAAGATCAACTAAACCAAGTTTGGTTTCAATTGGACTTATGGTGTCAGAGGAGTTAACGTTTGAAAAAGTTTACGGACGGACGACGGACGCCAAGAGACGCAAATAGCTCACATGACCCTTCAGGTCAGGTGAGCTAAAAAGTTTACGCCGTCGCCGCCGAAAGTAATACCTATGTCTCACCTTCAGCGACTTTAAGGCGAGACAAAAATAGGGCATCTTATGGGACATTTAATAATATGAAAAAAATTGTTGGATTAAATAAATTGCAGACAACAGTTAGCTGATGTGAGTGAGGGGTAAGGTGGTATTTAATCAATC